>JAMXBC010000004.1:96687360-97107360 GCA_024138005.1 Lumnitzera racemosa | reverse complement strand
AAGATGAATTTGTACAATTGACATTGTAATAAGAGAGTAGCTATTAAAGCGGAAATTAATTATATAATAATTTTGAATCTGATTGTAAACCAAACTTATAAATGTTATACTAAAATATGGAGTACATTCGGATCAGAAATAAATTCAAGAGTTAAATCAGAAACTAGGTACATAGGGCAAACTAAGGAGTTGGTCAGTAACTAAATTAGAGATGTACTATATCTAAATTATATTTAGTTGAACTTATGAAATAGATCAGAAGGAGCTTTTAAGATTTATGTGTAAAATTGTAATCAGAAATTGAATCAAAGCCTAGCTCAAAACGGAAATAATTGTAAAAGACTTAAAACTTGAATAATTGGATGTAACAAAACCCTAAACTAATGATAATAATAAGAGTTACAAAGTAAAGTCTATATAAAGTGGTTATAAGAATACTAAAACAACCTTTATATTATAGGGACTATTAGCAAAGGCATGTCGCAAGTCGCAACTTAAGCAAGCAAGCAAGACATCTAGGTAAGTTTAGGATCAATATATAATTGTATTTAGGTGTATTATTTCATAGTACTTGGAAGGTTAAGATTATACTTAGTTGTGCCTATAGGTAGTATGATTATGTACATGCTTATATGTGTGTGTTCTTGAATGTACAGTGTACTATTAGCTTGTTGTACTAGTTTGTAATTGTTATATATTATGTGATATGGACTGATCACCTTAATTGGACTTAATAAAATACGGTTTGTAAAATTAACCAAACAAACATCTTAACTCATTAGGAGAGACATTTAGGGTTTTTTAGCTAAATACCGACCTCTTCAAAAGAGATAGTGCTGGATAGCATAATTATTTCTTCTTCATCCTTAATAGAACTAAGTGATAAGAGAGGGGATAGTAGCAAAGGTAAAGGTAGTGGTTCGAAGGTAGTCATCGGAAGAGTGGTGTCTCCATTACATAAGCATAAGTTTGGTTGTGAGCTAAAATATTCAATCCAAATTAGAGTGAATGTAATTTCTCTAATCTCACGAAAAATCTGATAATATCGTATGATGGCATTTACTTATCACGTTGCATTAAAATAATTGATCGATAACCCTATTTGTGCTTGATGTATAGTCTTATGCCTTCATCCTAACTTACTGAATGATTAGTTACTTACATCCCTATAGATGTTGTTGTAGGTATAGTTGTTAAAATTACGATTCTATCCATACAATTCTACGAGTTTATGATTTTAGGAAGCCCTTTTGAATTAACTCGTATATAAACTCTTTTTCATGTAGAAACTTACGTTTTTAACCGAGTTTATGTGTAAATTCAGTAAAAACTTATGTTTTTTATCGAGTTTACCGATTTTATATATTTAAGTTGAATAGGCTAAAATATAAAAAAATGCAACCAAGCGTTCATAAATCATCAACTATTAGGTAATTACATCATCTTCTCTATCCTTTTTTTGTTTCCCCTCTTTTTCTCTCTCTTGATCCCTTATTTTATGTTTATATCTAATAGCAAATATTACAAGAAAAACCATATAATTCAGTTTATACCGTCAGTAATTTGAAATGAGTTGAAATATTTGATTTTCTTTAGTTTATTATTTTTTAAAAAAAAATAATGGAAAACATTTAATTTTGACTTTTTTTTTCTTCCATACATGTTTAATTATATATTATTAAAAAAATTTCATAAAAAAGAACTTAATCTCTTCATTTCTGTATTTTTATCATGTATTTTAAGTTTTGAATAACTAATATAAGTATCTTTATAGTTTTTTAAAGCTATTTTACATAGTTTATAGAAATTTACGTTTCTACATTTCAATTTTACGTTTCGATTCTATTAACCCTCTAGTGATTCTATATAAAATCACAAGTTTGACAAGCTTAGTTGTAGGTGCTAGCTAAAAAGTGTCTTTATAACTACTATGAAGTTAACAATTGCTGAATCTTAAAGAGTAAGGATATAAAATTGATGATTAGTTATATTTTTAAGGTTTTAGTTCTTATTTTTGAATCTTCTATTATTAAATTATGTATTACTTAAGTCAGGTTAGATTATTAAATCATGTAACATTACTTAAAATATGGAATTCTAATATATATTTTTTATACTTTCGCATGCAAATAACATATTTAATTTGTCAATTATTTACTTCATAACAGGTTAGTTATGAACACCTTGTATAAATTAAGTTTAAAATAGTGGTTGTAAGGTCAGATTCTATTCTAGAATGATTCGTACAATGAAACCATTACAACACTTCTGATTTGGAGCATGACAATTCTAAGTTAATATCAGAGCGCAGTTCTAGTAAACCTACTTTGAAATGTTATAATTAAAAGAAGTAAACACTATAGAAGCACATTAAGAGTGGATTGTAAAGTATTTTATTATAAAATATGGAGTAAGTAGTAACTACAACACTAAACTAAGATAAACATTAGTCGAACTTAAATCCAATTATGAGATTGTATAAAGAATTGATAGTTAGTTGAAGTGATCCAAGTAAAATGGAGGACAATCTTTGATCCAATATAGAGCCGAGATATGAAGAATATTATTAGATATGGTTAATTGGGATATGTTAATATTGTTGATGGGATTATTGAGAAGTTTGTTGATGAGGTATGTTGTAGTTAATGAAATATATAGACAATAACAAAGATTAATTTAAGTCTTTAGTCTAATAAAGATATTATGATATATGATGTTGATTAAAGATGGATAAAAAATAAGGGATTACGACTTAGTGAATGTTAGTCATAAACTTTTAATAAGAGCAAAAGAGAGAGAACTTACCTTATTAATATAACTTATATTCCAACTAGCACATCATGAATCTTTAGACATTACCTTCAAGGAATTATTAATTAAGTTTCCATATTTTCTTGGATCAACTAAAGTAGGTAAAGAAAAAAACCCTTAAAGCTAAAATGATCCTATATTAAAGATGGAATTAAGTATAGATCCTATATAGAATGAGAATGTAGCATAAGAAATAATGGTTAATAATGGCATTGAGAAGTTTAATAATGATAAGATATATGAATTAACAAGTGAAAATAATAATGAATCAACTAGAAGAAAAATATGGTGAAAATCTTCTAAAAGAATGGTTGTAATTGGTACTGAATGATAGATATATTATGATAGTTGGTTATGCTTTGTTGTGATGTTAAAGTTAATTCTATGTTAGTTTTTTATATGGACATTCCGTTGATCCCTTAATGGAAATGGTTGTGCTTTTTGATGAAGGTATATACTTTTGGATATATGCATATGTTATAACGTTTTATATACTTGTAGTAGAGATGTAAAAGAATTAAATGTATTTTGGTTGGCTAATATTGAAAGTCTTATGCATATGTAAGAATGGTTGTAAAACAATAATATGAAGTTATAATCAAGCTATGAATCCTTTAACTCTTAATGAACAATGAATTGAAGACATATTTTTAAAAGTTGTAAGTAGGTGCATGTGAAGTAAAATAGGTATGAAGTGAATAGTGAGATCTTTTTGTTGTGTTAAGGCAAATAAAAAAATATCATTCTATAGTACTTATGTTTGGTTATAGGAGATGAATAATTATTAAATGGTATATGAGAAGTGAAGTAAGATTTTCGAATGAATAGTGAATGAATTTTTATCTAGGTACCCTAAGATAATAGTAGTGAGATGAGTAACAATTAACAATGGAAATGGAAATTAGAGCAAAAAGTTTAGAGAGGTTCAAGACTTCAATCAAAAGTTTCCTCATTATTCTAAGATTGATCTAGATAGAACATAACCTACCAGGAAGTGAATTTTATGAGATGGTTACCTACTAATATACTTATTATGATATGATAATAAGAAATAATGATCTAATATCGTGTTAAAGAAAAAACTAGAGGAAATAAAAGGTCTCAACAGGTAAAAGGGAGTATGGATAAGATCTCAAGAAAATAGTAGGCTATTTGAAATCACCAAGTAATATAATATCCTAAGACAAGATGGATAAATATCTTAGACCGATTAATTGTTAATTAAAGAGAGAGAAGATTTGATCCCTTAAAATTTCAAAATATCAAAGATTGACTTATGGTACAATCATACTAAAGTTAATATGAATAAGAGAAAACTTGAGAATGGGGAAACTAAAAGAAACAATTAAATCACTTATCAAATATTCATAAGTAAGTTAGAATGGGATTTTTCTATAGTGATGTTTAGATAAAAATACTATAGGAATTGCCTCTTGTTAGATTTCATCTAATTATCTGTTGTGAGCTGGTAAGTTATTATTTTACCCCTAATAATGAAATTATAGATAAGAAATGTTGATAAGAGACAATCATTTAAGGAATTTATGGTGAATGGGATTATCATTACCTATCGATTAAAAACTTATAGTAGAGGAAGGATATTAATCTGAAAAGCTATATATTATGATTAAAGTGGAATTTAGGAGAAAAGCTAATAAGGGTAAGTGATTAGAAGTTTGACAATATTTACAAGTGAGAGATTGAGGGAAGTATCAACAAGTACTGGACTTACTAGTAGTATAAAAATGTTCAAATGTATTTTTGGAGATTTGTCAATGTAACTTGATCTTAAAAAAAAAAAAATAAACTTTATGGTTAAGTTAGCCAAGAAACGAATAGATAGCTGAAGTTCTATATTAGGTATTATAGATGGAATCTTAGGAGTTAAAGAAGTAGCTTTAAAGAACTATTGAATAAGAGATTTACATGTATAAGTAATTTTTTGCAAAGGACATTAGTATTATTTGAAGAGAAAAGGATATAGGGTACTATGAAGAAATGATGAATGATAGAATGAACTAGTCAAGATAAGTATCTTCAACTGTAAATCTAAGAATTGTTTAATTGATTATAAGGAGTGATTGTGTTTTCAAAAGTAACTTTAGATTGGCATGTGATCATTTTCAAATTAAGTTGGAGAAAGTCTCTATGTCCATGATATGATACGGACATTACTGAAGTTAAGCAACTATAAGTAGAGTATCAAATTAAAGAAGTGTAACTTTTGGATGAGATAATATTTCTTTCCTTAAACAAGTTATTTTTTAAGAAGAAACTTCCATGGATATTGAAAATGTTTAAGTAGTGATCAAGGAAAGATAACTGACAATCACTACCGGTAAAGAAGACCTATTAAGGAAATCAGATGTACAAGAAAGGTAAGGAGCAAGAATACACTTCATATGAGCAATTGCAATAGGTAATCCAACAAGAAATAACAAATCTAAAATGGTTAATTTAATGTTGTTGAGTGTTTTGTCATGCTAATCCTATAAGTATATCATGTCATGTTAAGTCTTGTAAAATAATAAGTTCTTGTCAATACTATCTCTCATAACAAATTTGTTTATCAATAGTCATATTCATTTTTATCAAGTCAAGTCGAGTCAAATTGAGTTGACCTAAATTGTCAACCATCTCATTTGAATCCGAGATGGAGGAAAGTCAAGATTTGCCAAATTTACTTCTGTTGATCCTATACTAAGCTGTATGAAGAAACAAATGAGAAGTTATGGTAACAACATAGTTATTGTGAGCAGAAGATTAAGGATGAAAGAAAAGATTGGTGACATGAGGTGGAATTAGAATCATTAATGATCATAAGTAACAATTTAGGAATCAATAAAACAAAGAATAAAATGAAGGATAAACGAACAAGAGAATTTGTAAGGTTATGCAACTAAGTTAAAAGATATTATAGTATGACTAGAGGACTGTAGTGATGAAATAAGACATAATTGATATCAAAATGTGGAATACAAAGGAAGAAAAATGAAATTGAGAATTTAAGAGATAAATGAAGAAGTCAAAGTAGAAGTTTAGATAGAGGAGGATTTAGAAACTTAATCAGAAGACAATTTAGAAACCTAATTAGAAAATAATTTAGTAAAATTGAAGAAGAACTTTAAAGTTGTGAAGTAACCTATAAGGATGCTAGATAATTAGGTTTAGAAGTTAAGGAAATTGACATATGGAATATGTGAAGGTATAATGGGATGAAGGTTTAGAGTTGGAAGCCACTTGAGAATCAAAACCAGCAATTATGAAACATTATTTATGGCTCTTCTGATTTTCAAGATAGTAAAAGAATGAAATCTGTCATTTTTTGTTAAATGAGTAATATGTAGATATACAATAGTTTCGAGGATGAGACTATTTGTAAGGGAATGAAAAAATAAGCCCTACAATCAAGTGTTTGGTACGTAAAATTTAAGGCGATTAGGTAAGTTATCCAATTGACTTCAAATTTTATAATGAAGCTGGAAATATTAATAAAAGTAATCCCATAAGTTTGAATTTAGAAAAATAAATAATTAAATAATATAATATTAAGTTATATGTTTAGTACCTATTATTTAACGGAAATGCATAAAATGAGTTCTACTAATTAATGAATTGGTAGAAATAAATTATATATATACTAAAAATTATAAAATAACATAAATAATATTTAGAAGTATTTATTTGTACCATATATGTATTTAGTATAGGTAAAAATATGTAAAATTACTTAAATTACCTAGAATATGCTAAAATAATACTAATTAACAAGGAAAATTCATAAAAAAATCAAGAAAAATCAAGAAAATTAAGGAAAATTGTAGAAATATCTAAAAATAGGGCATGGAAGGCTGGAAATGGAAGATAAAAAATTAGCCAATAAAAATAAGATAAATAGAAAGTGGAAAAAAAGTAAAAGATAAGGATACTTAGCCATGAATAATTCAATTAAATTACCTAAACACATCTATAAATTCAAAAAATCTTTTCTATAAATCATTTTGGTCAATTATGAGTCTAGGAAAATTAAAGAGGAATCAGAGAGAGAGGAAAGAGTGTTTTTATCAAAAAATAACAAATTATAGTATAATTAGGGCTAGATGAGGAAATGAATACCAAATGAAGACCTGACGTGGTGGCTGTTAGGGGTCCAAGGTTTGACATGGTGGTGGTTTCGATAGACTTACCCTTACCATCGATGGTTGAAGAAAAAAAAATGTAATTTTCACTTGTAAGTTGATATTTTTATTAAAAATATTAAACGACATCCCAAAATTAAAAAAAAAAATTGGTTTTCATAGGTATTTGTCCATGTAAAATTGGAATAGAAAACTAGATTTTTAAAATTATAAGTGCTTATTTAGGTTTCTTAAGAACAAGCCTAATTTCAATGAATTTTGTATGAATTTTCAAAAATAGTAAATGATGTTATTTCAAGCTAGTTTTTGGTATATATATTCATCATATGATATATTTAATTTAAATAAAAATAATTTTTGATAAAATATACCTTTAGTATTTATTAAAATTATGTTTGTTGAATTTGCCTTATTTTTCATATGCAAGAAATAATAGGTTTTTAATTAAATTCCTTAATGAATCTGATTTGTAATGATTAATGAAGCTTAGTTATGATTTTGGTTATATTCAATTTGAATCTTATAATTTTATGTGGTCATTACCTAATTTAAGCTAATTTTTAGCAAAATTAAACTTAAAATTGATATTTTGGAAAATAATATGTAATAAATTAACTTAGTACTTCTCATGATTAGAATATAACAATTATAATTTATTGAGTATAATATATTTTCTGTAGCTTTAATGGAGCTTAGATACTAAGTATTATATATTTTTTTGTGTTTATGCATATTTTGTCAAATATAAAAATATAAGATAAATTTGTATAGTTGACATTATAGTAAAAGGGTAGCTATTAAAGTGGAAATAAACTATATAATGAATTTTGAATCTGATTATGGACCAAACTTATCAATGTTATGCTAAAGTGTGGAGCACTTTTGGATAAAAACAAATTCAAGAGTTAAATTAGAAACTGGGTGTATAAGGCAAACTAAGGAGTTAACTAGCAACTAAATAAGAAACTTACTATATTTGAAATATATTTAGTTGAAATTATGAAATGGATTAGAAGGAGCTTCTAGGATTGATGTGTAAAACCATAATCAGAAACAGAGTCAGAACCTAGCTTAAAACGAAAATAATTGTAAAAGACTAAAAATCTGAATAATTAGATGTAATAAAACCGTAAACTGAAGATAAGAATAAGAGTTACAGAGTAAAGTCAACATAAAGTGGTTATATGAATACTAAAACGACCTTTGTATTATGGGGATAATCGGTGAAGGCTTATCATGAGTCGCACCTTAAGTGAACAAGTGATATCAGGTAAGTGCACCTATCAGTTTTAATATAACAAATGTGAGTCCGAGTCGATCCTTTAAAGATTTTGAGTACTAACCGGAAAATTATAAAGGTTTGAATTAATTAAAAATATTAAAATTAACAAACTAACCTAATTATAAGACTTGATTAAGTAATTTAGAAAGCGATAAAACTAAGAACGACTTCAAAAAAGTAATAACGTATTTAGGAATTATTTCCCCTAGTGTTTAACATGTGATCGCTTAAAATATATTTAATTCAATTCAATTTCTATTATTCTTAACCAGAGGGATTCACAATTAAAGTTAATACATTTCTTAAGCCTATTAACCTTAATCCTAAATTATTTACCGGAATCTCTTCACTTAGTAATATAATTTAGAATCGCATTAATGTATAATGAATTCCTACACAAAAGATGGACTTTCCAGAAGAAACATATATCTTATCTCTAAGTATACATGTAATTCTCTCCAATTATATAAAGATCTAATTACACATGTAATTTCTCAATCAACATGCATAATATCATAAATTAATATTCTAGAAATATCAATTAGAATATCAATTAACAATTAAATGACATAATTAAATCAACGAAAGATAGAAACTTTATTGAGAATTATAAATCAACCCAAGAGTCACATGAAACCCTAGGTTCCATAATCCTAAATACACGAATTCTAAGCTATCATAATGAAACTAAAAACGAGTTCTATAAAAAACATAAAATAAAACATGAAAAACCCCTTTGATTGATGAAAAATCTCTCCGATCTTGAAGTTGGTATTGCTCCCGCCTTTTTCTTTTCCTTCTCCTCAAGTCTCTTCTTTTGTCCAATGTCTCATCTGTCTTGTAAAACCCTAATATGTCCTTTTATAATGTATTGTAAGGTTTCCGTTTTCATTACTAGACACGGCCTGGGACATGGCTATGTCCCCAGGTCGTATAACTTTCTGACTCTATCAAATTTTCCTACATGGACACAGCTTGGGGATATGGTTATGTCCTAGATTGTGTAACTTTAAAACTTCATAACTTCTTCATTTGAACTCCAAATTGAGTGAAACTTGATTCCTTTTCTTCATTTTCGATCCTAAAACGCGTTCAAACCTTAAAATCAAAATTTCACTCAATTAAGTATCAATTTCTTTAAATAAAACCAAAAATGTAAGAGAAATACTATAAAATCACCATGTGAAATATGTTTGAAATCAGAGTTATCAACAAGTGAGATATCTAGGTAAGTTTGGGATCAGTACATAACTGTATTTAGGAGTATTATTTTATAGTATTCGGAAGTTTAAGATTATACTTATTTATGCTTATAGGTAGTATAATCATGCGCATACTTGTGTATGAGTGTCCTTAAATGTACATTGTACTATTGTTTTGCAATTGTTATGTATTATGTAACATTAACTTATCACCTTAAGTGGGCTTAATAATACAAGGCTGTAGAATTAATCGAACAAGCATTTCAACTCATTAAGGGAGATGTTTAGGGTTCTCTAGCCATATACTAACCCCTTTGAAAGGGATAGTGTTGGATAATATAATGGTCCATTTTTCATCCTTAGTCGAACTAGTGATAGGAGATGAGGTCGTGGCAAGGGTAAAGGTAATGGTTCGAAGGTAGTCACAGCAAGAGTAATATCTCTATTATATAAGCCTGGTTTTAGTTATGAGCTATTGAAATATGTGCTAAACTCCTCAACCTGGATTAGAGTAGATGTATTCTTATGGTAGACCGGATAATGTTGTGTGATGGCATTTACTCGTCACATTATATTAAAATAATTTGTTGATAACCCTATTTATGCTTAATGTATAGTTTATTGTATCCGTCCCAACTTATTGAGCGGTTTCTTACTCGCATTCCTATAGATGTTGTTGTAAGTTATTAGCTAGGAAGTGGTTTTATAACTACTATATAGCTAGTAATTGCTGGATCTTGGGAAGTGAAGATATAAAACTGATGATTAGTTACATTTTTAAGGTTTTAGTTCTTATTTTTGAATCTTCTATTGTTAAATTATGTATTACATAAGTGAGGTTAGATTATTAAATCATGTAACATTACTTAAAATATGGAATTCTAGTATATATTTTTCACAATTCTGTATGCAAATAACATATTTAATTTGTCAATTGTTTATTTCAAAGTAGATTAGTTGTGAATGCTTTATGTAAATCAGGTCTAAGATAATGGCTATAAGGTCATTTTCTATTCTACAATGATTTACACGATGGAACTATTACGACTCTTCCACTTTGGGGCATGAAAAAATTCATAGAAATTCCAAATCAAGAAAGTAGCTATGAAAGTGTAGCTGTTGGGTTTGATGATTCAAATGAAGAAGAAATTCCCATCCAAGAAAAGGAAAGGAAGGTTTTATAGAGAAGAAAATCTCTGAGCATAGTATGTAAACGCTTCAACTTTAAAGGTTCCTCTAAGGAGTCCAAAAAGAGCCCTTCTTACTATAAAATAAAAAAAGGAAGAGACCAGAAGTTTCTTTAAAGAGTTAGAAAGAGATTCATAAGGTGACTCAAAAAATCAAAGGTAAGCTAATATAGTCAAACAACTTTGATTTTGCATATTTTTCAAAGAATGAACTATGTTATGACAAGATAGTTGAAATTATTCGGTATATGGAAATTTATGATATTGATGAGGTAATATATGGAGAGGTTATCGTTGAGTTTTATAAGAATCTAAAATTTAGTGAAAAGGGATGTTGTTAAGTTAGAAATTTATGGAAAAAGGGTTGAAATTATCAAAAAGGACTTAGATGATTATTTTTCTTTTAAAGATGTAGAGGGTGAAAAATGAGTTGGTTAATAGGAGTAAAAAAGAACTTTTTAACATATTGAATTATGGTGTCATAGTAAGTGAAGGAAGGAATATATTCGTGTTTAATTTCGAGTTAATTGTAAGACTATTGCAAAAACTGATTATGAGTTGTATACTACATAGAAAAGGTAATACTAGAGCAATTTTTGCTAAAGATGATATAATCATGTTGGCAGTTAAACTGAAAAGAAATGTTGACATTGTTGGTCAAATTCTTAGGCACATGAAAAGAAATAGAGATAACAAGCCTTATGAAGCAATATTAATAAGGTTGCTTAAGTTTAAGGGAACAAAATTGTCGAAGGACTCTAAGATGCTCATACTTAGTGAGAAAATAAGTGAGATGGTTTTCAAACATATGGGCATCTTTGTAAGAAAAAAATTGTAGTTTATTGAAAATTTAGCTCATTATATCTACCTAAAAAAAGGAAGAGGACTTTGGATTTCAATGGAAATGAGATTGAAGAGGAGGGAGGGTATGGAGGCACATGTAGTCTAAGGACTAAGATCTGATGATTTTAAGTTGTTAAAATGTGAATCAGAAAGTTCTGAGGAGGATTTTAAAGGTAAAGGAAAGAAGCTTTTTAAGTGCAAAAAAATAATAAATAAATAAAAATAAAGAAGGAATTTATGCCAATGATTGGAGGAGATTTGAACATAGGGAAAAAGGTTAGGAGAGTTTTAGAATTTAAGTCAAAAAGTGACTCAGAATTTATGGAAGTAAAAGGAGGATAAACTTTAATTGACCCTTTTGGTTTGAATAGGATAAATCTTGAAAAATTAATTACTAAAATTGTAGATGAAAGACTAGGAAGTCAAAAACCTCGAAAATCATTTGACCTAAAATCTATGGGGAAAGATACTTCTCCAAACCTAACTCTTAATCCATTGAAGATTTTTCAACTTCATTCTACTCTACCTGCATAATCTCAACAAGTGACTCCAAGTTTCTCACCCTACTAATATTGAAGGTGTTTCTTAATCAACTTAAGATCTAATATCTGATTTGGTGCCATATGTACTAAGATCATATTTTCTCTCATCCATCATAGCATCAATTCGTAGTACCTGTTCACAATTAACAACTTAAGGAAGTCTAAGTGCAAAGTCAAAGATAGTCAAGACTATTACACACAAGAAGACTAAACCTAGTAAGAAATATTTCTTAAGTTTTTGAAGTTTTTATCATGTTAGTTTCTTTTGGATGTTATCATGCCCTAAACAAGAGAAGTTATAACAGTTCTACCGTATAAATTAACTTAAGATAGAAGCTGACCCTGTAACTGCTATCATAAATACAGTCTACATAAGGCATATACAACTTAACCAGCTTAAAGCATTCAGTCTGACACCTATCGATAATCAAACTTTTGGTATAGGTTTTCAAAACACCTATTCAAGATGACTTGTTGTCGGATAATACAACAGTACTTATATAAGTATTTCCATATATAGAGTTATTATCTACACTAAGAATTTACAAAAACCATAAGTCTTGAAGTATATTTACAATCAAATAGGAAACTAATAGGCATCTTAAGGATTCTCAATTAGTTTCCTCAAAACAAAAAGAAAAGTCAAAAGCTTAGATTCAGTGGATTCTCTTTTTCTTACTTTCTCAACCAACTGTGCACTAACCTAGGGGTGATGATATCTACATATCTTGAACTTTCACTCTTTACTTATGAAAGAGTCTATATGGATGTAAGCACAACCAGTTCAGTAAGCGAGACGGAGATAAAAGAGTGCCATATAATCACAATGTTATTCGGTCATTAATTATAATGAAATTCAATGCTATCAATCACTTGAAACATTGCATAATATTATTTAGTCCATTATGAGGTCAAAGAAATTACATCTGCTCTAACCTGAATTAATAAGTTTATTGTGACTCAAATGAAACCAAACCTAAGCTTATGCAATGGAGAATAACCTCCTCTCGTGACCATCTTTAAACCATGGCCCCTACTCTTACCGCAACCTCCTTGTTTGTTACTTAGTTTAACTAAGGATGAAAAAAAGACCATTTCAGCTATCATCATAAAAGGGAGCTAGTGTTTGGTTTAACACACCTAATTGTTCCCCTAATGAGTTATTATACATGTGCAGTTACATTAGCAATCCAATCACTATTAGTTCATTTTAGGAGTAACTAAATAAGTTCGCATAAAACATTATTATGAATTCATACAGAACAATACGCCAAGGAGTTCAACTCTTATCACAAACAGAATACCAATCACATACATAATATAAACATAGATAGCTAATTTATAACCATAATCAAAGAACTCTTAAGCCTCCAAATACTCTAATATAGTATATCAACAAGCAGTAAAGCTACGATCTTAACTTACTTGTATTGACATTCACTACAATAGGTATGTATAATAGATGTTCTACTCATTGGAAGACGTAATATGTATACCAAAACTCAAATTTAATTTTTGTAAGAGTTACGAAAATGTTAGGGTTTTATCTACTCTTTATATCATTATGAAGTTATATGCAAAAGTACATATATATATTCAAATTATATTATTATTCTTATATGATGGAATATAGTTTTATTTAAATATATTTTTATTATATAAGTTATATTAAGTTAGTGAGAATTTATAATATATGTAATTATATTATTATTTATAATATATCGTTTTGATCGAATCGAAATTTATTTTTTAACCAGTCAAGTGACGTTTTAATTATGATCTAGTTATCATAATACGTAAATTTTCATAATATTGTAAAAATATAATTTTATTACTTATGATTGTCTAATTTTAATAAAAGTGGTATCATTGGATTCATATGAACTTGACAATACGTAATACGAGTTCTATTTCGAGTTATGACTTCTAAAGAGTATTTTTAGTTCTTATTATATATATATATATATATATGCCCCTATAATAAGCATTATCATATTATGTTCATATTATATAAATAGGCTATATTTTATATAATTTCCTAACATAACTTAGTAATACATGTAATATCTAGTCATAATACATGTATATTATAGCCTAGGTAATGTAATTATCACAAAATATGATGGAAAATCATCCTAACTAGACCTAACCAGTATAGATATGTATAGGTTTTATTCAATTATATCCTAATTTAGCTTAGTTTTGTTAAAAACGTGTCCCGATTAGTAAATTAAGCTATTTAATAATAAAAATTCATAATAAATAGCTAGGATAACTAATTAATTCCACAAAAATTTCCATAGACTCAAAAAATATATAGAGAATATAGTTAGCAAGTTGTTTCATGCTATTAGGTCTATTGCCTATATATGTCTAATTACGTTTTTACCCTTAATTTGCGATTAATTAAGAAAATAATGCTATTTTTATACAAAATTAATTCCAATATGTCCTGACGTCTTTATACGTATCTAGAAGTCATGAGAAATCAATTTCATCAATTAATTTTATAATAATCAAAGAAAATAATGCTATTTTTATACAAAATTAATTCCAATAGGTCCTAACATCTTTATATGTATCTAGAAGTCATAAGAAATCAATTTCATCAATTAATTCTATAAAAATCAATTTATCTTGTAATTCGCCCTTTTTTAGCCATTTTTAGGTTCAAAAATATATAATAAATACTAAACACATATTAAATCAAAATCGGGCTAACATAGAAATTAACTAGATATAACATGTATTTTACAAAAAAAATTTAGGCTCAAAACAATATCATTTAATATATTTATTTTAGATTTAAAAATTTGGATGAATAGTAAATTTGTTAAGCAAGTATACAAAGCATTCATAATTTTATAAAAATAAAATTATAGAATGAAAGTATCCTAAAAATAACATAGTAATAATTTATCTCATAATTTTCTAAATTAGTTTAATATTTTTAGAAAATATAAAATGAAAAAAAACAAAGCAAGAAGTTGACCAAAACCATTCACTAAAGCCCTAGTGGTCATTGGCTACCAAGGGGTGGTTAGAGAGGCTAGATAGTGGGTAGACTTCTAGTGGCCGATAAGGTTTAACAGTAGAACACTAAGGGGTTGGGGAACTAAGCTACGACATGTATTACTCTATTTTTTTCTATTTTCTTTGATGAATTTTACTTTGAATGATTTGTCTCCTAAAATGTCCAAAATAATGTTAGGAATCAATATATATATATATATATATATATATATATATACTAATTTGGGTCATGGGGATTTTTCTTCAGATTAAAGTAATTATTTTTATAATAAATTTTGTTTTTTCTTTCTCTTTTCTTGAAGTATAAGGTGTTGATTATTTAAAATTTCTCCTTTTAATTCAACATTAAGGAGACCTGGAGTTGCTACGCCTATTTTTCTAAAATTATCCATGCATTTGGATTTTTTTGGTTGACTTTTAGGTAAAATATAATTATTTTATGTATATTATATTATTATTTAGTAAATTTGCTAATATACGTATATATATCCTATATATGTGTCACATGTAATCTGTAATTAGACTCATATAATTATGTTTCATTCATGTCTTTTATTTTTAAGATATATTTTCTAATTAGTTTTGCAAATTTGTAGCATATTTAATATAATTTTAAATTTTTAGGTTAATCTATGAGTATAATTATTATATATAATCAATATATTAATAAAAATACATGTATATTCATATAGAATATTATGCTATATTATTTCCTTTTATAACTTAAATAACTTATCTTTAAGTCCTTGTAGGATTTCGAGCTTGGTTTTAGTGGTTTTGATGAATTTTTCACTATATTATATAACTACGCTTCTAAAGCTAAAATTAGGGTTTTGGGTAATTATTTTTACAATCTAACTCCACTAGGTCACTTCAACTAACTTTCTAATATAGTCATAATATTTGGGTTCAATTAGATAAGTTTTTCTCAAAGATCTTAAATCTTGGTACGATTACTCTATCTTAAATCTAGGTACTGTTACTCTAAATATGATTTTAGGGGCTCACATATGTCATTGTTTTTTGTCCATCAAATAACTAAGTATGTTTGAGTTCAATTTAATCAAGTTAGTCCAATCAGGTTTTATTTGTTTTTTGGTTCAATTGTAAGAAACTATGTTTATTTTTCATTTTCTAGTCACAATGATGTAATCTACTTTATTCTCAATGATGTAATTTGAATTAATATAGATTAGTATGTCCTTTTATTTGTTTTGCAATCAATTTATTTGTTCTTTATCCTCTTTTATATTTCTCATATTTAGGTGGAGAAATAAAAGTCAAAGATGATAAGAAAAAGGAAGAGTAATCGCAAAATAGAAACATTATCTCTCATAGATAATGGTACGAGATTAAGATTAAAAATTTAGAGAAAAATGGATGAAAGATGAAATTAAATAAAATCTAGTCAAATGCAAGACATCTATTAAATTCAGTTGAATTGTTTCATGATCTACTAAAATTGAATAAAATATGTTCATATGTAAGACATTTGTTAATTTTAGTTGAATTGTTTCCTAATATGTTATTGTTTTGTTTTTGTGTTGTGATAAATATTGAGTTCTTTCTTAACAAATTTTGATAATAATAAGAAGGATTAAAGTGGATCTAATAAGTATTATAAGTGTATAAGATAATTTAGAGTAAAACATGTTTAAGAAAGAAATGAAGATTGTGAAATGCTTGGTCAGAATGTATATCAAAACGTAAGTTAAATAGAATATAAGGGGAATAACAAAACTATCAACGATAGAGTTCTGAATGTTAACAAAAAAGTAGTCTTAGGTAGATGAATGAAGCTTAAGATCTTTGAGCAATTCAGATTAATTTAAGTAGGCAATTATTTAAGAAGACCTAGCTCTACCTTTGCTAAGTGTATTAAGGAAACAAGCTCAATTATATTTCATTAGAGTTAGTTTAAGTCCATAGAGATTTTAAGGAAGATTATTTAAGTTTTTTTCCTAAGAATATTTTTGTCTTAGATTGAAAGATATGAATAGAGAAATTTTTTAAGGCTTGATCCATAAGTTCTTAAAGTTCTCAATAAATCTTTTAAGAAGTAGTAATCATATTACATGAAGTTTAAAGTTCAAACTACTAATGACAAGTTTAGATAAGATAAGAACTAAGATTTCGAAAATGGGATAAAGAAATATATTTAAAACTAAGCTAAGGTTTCATTTTTTCTTTTTTAAAAAAGAAGATTATTTTTTAAATTGGATCAAATAAAGGAGATTATTTTTAAATAGTTTCTAGTTTCAAATTTTTAGGGATAAGGCTCTATATTTTATCATTTCAAGTGTAGCATGTTGATAAGGACGTATAGATACCTCATTTTTGCCAATTTTTATTAATTAAGCTAGGTTGATAAATAAACAAAAAATATATATAATATATAAAAAATATAAAATAAAATAAAAAATAAAAATTGCAAAAAGAAAATTAAGTTAGGTCATAGAAAGTTGAGTCAAGAGTTAAGTCGTATCAAGTTAGGTTAAGATGTTAGATCAGTTTATTGAGATAGGCTGAATCTATTAGTTTAGGGCTAAACCAATTTAGGGACTCAACATTAGGATTTGTTGGGCTGAATCGGATTGGACCAGGCCTCAAAAGAAAGACCCGAACTAGCTAGGGTTTCTAAAAGTTAGGGTGAATATAGGTTAAATCGCAAACATCAATACGGAAGATTTGATTTTAGAACTTATAAATAATGCATTGGCCAAGGAGTTGAGGAGACTTTTCTTTTTAATCACACACACCCAACAAAACAACGCACATACCTTACATCTATTCACACGCCACCACCATACCTTCACGCACCACCATACATCACTACGCACTGCCAGGCGCCCCCACACACCGCTACATAAGCATCACATGCTACCCCAATACCCCAATACCCTAGCACACGCCGCTAACACCACCGCCCAAGCATCGCCTAGATCCTCACCCAAGTCACCACCCACAGCACGTCCAGATCCATGCCCACTGCGCGCCTAAATCAACACCGACTATCGCCTGAGCTATGGCCTACAGTATGCCCATCATACGCCTAGATCTATGCTTGTGTCACTCGAACTCTTGCCTACAATGTCACTCACTCTCACCTATAGTGTTGCCCGAGTACACGCCCCTTACTTGCAACACATCGCCTAGTCGCTTGCCTTAACTTTTGCTCACAATGTCACCTACTCTCACCCACAGTGTCGCTCGAATACATGCCCTTCCTTACTGTATATTACCCAGTCGATCGCCCTAGCTTTCGCCTACAGTGTCGCCCAAGTGTATGCCCTTCGATCATCGTGCATCACCCAGTCACTCGCCTACAGTGTCGTTCGTGCACACCTACTTCACACCCAGATCCATGTCGCACGCTCGCCCGAGTACATGCCCCACATATACCCAGGCGCTTACTTGTCCTCACCCGCAGTATCGCCCAAACATGCCTAGTACCGCCTAACAATGATCGACCCAACCTAAGTAATTTTTTTTTACTTATTTATTAATTAGTTATTTTATTTATTTATTTATTATTTTTCCTTATTAATTTATTTTTTTCTATTTAAGTGAATTTTTTTATTTATGAATTATTTTCTTGCAAATTTTTTGTTAAATTAGGTTTTTTTAAAAAAAATCATTTTTTAAATAAAAAATATATTTTGACACTTAGGTTTTCTTTTTTTTTTGGAAAAATAAAAATTTTAATTGATTTTTTTTTTAGGAAAGATAATTAGGTTTTTTATTAAATTCGAAAAATTAGATTTTTTAGGTTTTTTTTTTTAATAATAAATGGATAAAAAACGTAAATCTAGCTCGGATTTCAAAATAAAAATAATCCACTCACTAAATATTTTATAAAAAAATGAGAGAGAGCTATAGTAGGTTTGATCTCGATTAGTGGATATGTAAGTACCTCCATGGTAACAGTTAAAAAATAAAAAAAATCCCCCTTTTCAGAAATTCGTAATTAAAAATCATTTGTAGTTACTTTTTCCTATTTAGGTATATTTTTAATATTTTTAGAAAAATGATAAAAAAAATAAAGCCCATCAATTTTTTATTTTTATTTTTACGTGATGACTTAGTCTTACTAAGTTAGCCCTTGAACCCCGTTTTTTGGTTTAATTTTCTAAAAATTAATATTTTAAAATATCCATAGACTAATGGTCAAATTAGAGTTTTCCCACCCGAAAATCCTAATTTTATTTTTACCCGTTGAACCAGTTGGTGACTCCATTTTTTTTAAATAAAAAAACAACATTTTCTTTTCTTTAGTTTAATGTCGGGCAATTTGTATTAAGCAGGCTAGGCTTAATATAGGTTAAATTAAGAAAATCAAAATAACGCTCGACAGAATTGGTGACTCTACTGAGGATACTGTTAGGCTAGCCATGTGAAAATAAAAAATTATTAATGGGATTTCATGTTATTATTTTATTTACTTATTTTTGTATTATAGTTAACTAATAGGCTTTTAGTGATGTAGACCCTAAAGAAAAAAATAATAAAAAAAACCTAACCCAATGGGCCTTCTTGAAGAATCAGGGGAGGTTCTTTTATTTTAAGTAATCATTTGTGTAATTAGATGTAATTAGACCTGAGTTACCTTAAGAACTTAAGACAGGTCGCCATTGTGTAATTCTCAAGTTGTTGAGGTCATTATCCCCGCCTAGCGGTAATAGGCAAGCCTATTAAAGCTTCGATGTAGCCTATCAGGCTTCTTATGAGAAAGCCTTAAAGTTGCAAAGCCTGGAACCTATAGATGCTACCCCCTTGCATCATTTTTTTGAAAAAAGGGTATTTTTTTTTTAATTATAGGAAAAGCCTGATTTAATTTGCAGTCAGTTCATCATCCATTTTCGATTAAAAAAAATCAATAACCCTTATATATAAGTATACACTAGCTTCATTTTTATTAAATCTTATTTTGAATATACTTATATATAAGGGTACTCTTTAACCGCGGATTTATCATACTTCCTATAGTTTATTAATAACCAACCCCATTGCATTTGTATGTAGCATATTGCATCGCACGTGTATGTAGCATATTGCATTGCATGCATATGTAGCATATTACATCGCATTTATTTTGCATAGTTGTTTGTATATGCTATCTTTTGTAATATATGTGCATCTTGTAGGTTTTGTTTTATTTCATTAGTAATAAGTTATGTCACATAACATTTAACATACAATGCTCAAAATCATTAGCACTCTCCCTATGCCAATGTTAAAAAAAAAAAAAAAAAGAAAGCTTTTATGTTAACTTATAATTTTTTTTAGAGCATGTAATCATGGAAATTAACAATGATAAAAAAATATTATGGAACTATCATTTTTTTAAAAAAAATTTTTAAAAAGACTTTACAAATTTTTTTTTTAAAAAAGGAAATTTCAAAAGATATTTTATTATTAAAAACTAGTTTTATGATAATTATTTACTCGATTGATTTCTATTATAATGCTACACATGTACCATACTATTAGGAACTAACAAAAAAAAAAGATTTAATCATTAGATTTCTATTGTGAATTATTTTCCATCTTAAGGTTATTAATCTTGTAAATGTATAAATTCTCATCTTTCGTATTTAGCCCTTAAGTTATCACGGTCCTAATAGAGTTTTCTCTATAAGTAATCACCCTTGTGTCATTTATTCAATAAGTTTCTCATTATAAAATAATTTTTGCTTCTCCATATTATCCTTGTAATATTAACGTCATCCTATGTCCTTAGCCATCAATCCTAATTTTTTCTTTATTTAGATTCATCGATGTCGGTATTAGGCTTCTATGACATAAAATAAGCATTGATTTTCCAATAAAAGTTTCCACAAAAAAAAAAGAATGGTTTTCAAAACTAAAAACTCGATGCGATGTTGTTAACAAGAAGGGATTCTTGCAAGCTTTGAAAGATTACTTTCAAAGTGATCTAGCCCAACCTGAAGCCTGTAATCACTCATTTTCAAAAACAAGATGTCCGAAGCTCTTGAACATGGAATAGCCATAGTAGAAGAAATTCTGAGCAAACATGCAAAATAAGTCGATGCCATAACTTATATCCAAGCCCAAGAGCCTATTGACACACCATCTCAAGCATATGAGTCTAAAGAGTTAAAGATTCAAGGGCCTACTATCAATATGACACAAAGTTTTGAAAAGTTGCTAAAATTGAATTTGAATGGTCAAGCTTGGGGGGGCATGTTACTACCAAGGTCTGGAAGAAAAGGTTGCTACCCTAGAAGAAAATTTGGTGATATTAGAAGAAAGGCTCACTAGCATGGAAATGGTGATGGGTTATGTGCTTAAGTAGCTCGAAAACCTACATCTTAATACAAATAGGAAGTTACAGCCTAAGCGTGAAGATGATTTAATGAAAGAGAAATTAGGAGTGAATGTGCCAATTAGGAAAGCTTATAATCATGACAAGCCCGTCCATAATAAGAGGAGGCGATTTATACAGTTCAAGATTCCAATGGCCCAAGTGTTCAAGCAACTGAGAGACGTAGGATTACTGACATGCGAAAACCCAACAAAGAAATGCAAGCCAAGGATTGTAACCCCAACAAATGGTGTGAATACCATGTAGGCTAAGTACGGCATACCACTGAAGATTGTTAGAGATTGAAGCATAAGGTATAAGATTTGATTGATGATAAGATTATTGATAACTCTAATTTTAAACATGTTTCATAGGGTGATTTTATAGTATTTTCCGCACATTTTTTGGTTTTCTTTAAAGAAATTGATACTTAATTGAGTAAAATGTTGATTTCAGGGTTTAAAACCGTTCTAGGCTCGAAAACGAAGAAAAGGAATCAAGTTTCACTCAATTCCGAGTTCAAATGAAGAAGTTATAAAGTTTTGAAATTGTGCAGAAAATTTTGCCTTAGTGCAGAAAGTTACACGACCTGGGGACACGGCCGTGTCTGGTGACGAAAATAGAATCTTTGTAATACACATATAAAAGGATATCTTAGGGTTTCAAAAGAGAGGAGAGGCATTACAGAAACGGAGAGACACAAGAGAAGAGAAAGAGACTTAAGAAACAACATCAAGAAAGATGTGGAACAACATCAAGAAAGATGTGGAACAACATCAAGAAAGAGGGAAACAACATCAAGAAAGAGGGAAACAACATCAACTTCAAGATTAGAGAGATTGTTTATCAATAAAAGGGGTTTCCATGTTTTATTTTATATTATTGATGAAACTCGTTCTTAGATTCATTATGATAACTTAGAATTCGAGTATTTAGGATTATGGAACCTAGGGTTTAATGTGATTCTTAGATTGATTTAGAAATTTCAATAAAGTTTCTATCTTTACTTAATTCAATTATGTCGTTAATTATTGTTTGACATTTCTAGAATATCAATATATGATATTATGCATGTTGATTGAGAAATTGCATGTGTAATTAGATCTAGGCATAATTGAAGAGAATTACATGTATACTTAGAGATAAGATACATGTTTCTTCTGGAAAGTTAATTATTTATATGGGAATTCATTATACATTAATGCAATTCTAAATTATATTACTAAGTGAAGAGATTCCGGTAAATAATTTAGGATTAGGGTTAATATGCTTGAGAAAGGTATTAACTTTAGTTGTGAATCCCTCCGGTCAAGAATAATAGAAACCGAATTGAATATATTTTAAGCGATCACATGATTAACTCTAGGAAAAATAATTCCTAAATACGTTATTACTTTCTTGAAGTCGTTCTTGATTTTATCATTTTTTCAATTGCTTAATTAAGTCTTTTAATTAAAGTAGTTTGTTAATTTTAGTATTTTTAATTAATTTAAACTTTCATAATTTTCCGGTTAGATAATAAATCTAAGGTTAATATTAGTACTCGAAGTCTCTAAGGAATCGACTCGGACTCTCATCCGCTATATTAAAACTGATAGGTGCACTTGCCTCATAAATCAAGTTTTCTAGAGATTGATGGGTCGATTAGCAATGGTATTCCTTCCCCAAGTTTTGAAGGGGCATCAAATAGACAACCTCCAACATCAGGCATTAAGGATCTGTTACTATCATCAAACTGGGTGGCTCACTAATTAAAGCAGTTTGGGTATATCTCCTAGAGATCAATTCAATTGAATAGGCCAAGTTCGAAGAAGTGATAGAAATATAAGGGCAAAAAAAAAAAAAGGGAAAAAATTTTAGTTCCTACATTTTCTTTCATTTTGGAGCTTGTAATAGATACAAGTTATTGAATAAAGTAGTTTTGTTTCCTATGAAGCTAGCTTAATTCAAATAGTGGCATTTCAAATGAGTGAAAATGGATAAAGAAAATGTGAACTTGGAGCTTAAAACTTTCTACCTAAGGGAATCATAACACATTACTTAAAAGGTTTAGGATGAAAAGAGGTAACTCATGTCCTAAACACTATCCCTAGACACACACGAGAGAAGAGTGTCATCAAGGTGAATAATTGGGCTCATTCCTTAAAGGAGGCCTGTCTTGAACTTGGTATACATGTCAAAATGATATTAGGCATTCATTTCATCATCCCTAAATACGATTATCCCTTACAAAACCATTTGAACCTTTAGGGGATTTTTCTTAAAATCAGCCCTACCAAGAACCACCCCAAACTAGGACAATTAGGAGGTTACGATCATTAATTTGGAGAAAAGGAGTAAACTAACTTATGTTTGCCTTAGTTTTGCCAATTTATGAGCAAATATTGTCATAAATAATTCAATTTCTTTAGGATGAAGAAGAATCTCAAACCATATATACCTCACTAGGGCCAATCATTCATTTAAGCACATTAAGTCCATTTATTCTTTCCTAAACACTTTGAAGCCATATACACTTCTCCTAACCTTATACACCTTAAACCTACCTTTTGGTGCTTCAGATCCTATTAAGTGAAAACTCAACAATGGAAGGTGACCATCTTGACCAAAAAAAAAAAAGGAAAAAGAAGGAAGAAAAGAAAAAAGAGAAAACAAGGAGAAAAAGAAAAAGTGAAAAAAAGATTGAAGATATTAGCAAGGTAATCACCTTCAAAAATAAAAAAAAATAAAAAAAAAGCTAAAAAAAGCCTAAAGTCTAAGCTAATGATGGTATCCAAAGTCTGAACATTATCAATTCTTAAGCTCAAAAGCAAAGCCCTCATTTTATGATCCCCTTCATTATACCAGCTTTAATGAAACTCTTTTAACTAAAGAAATCAACTTATCTTAAGTGAAATTTGCTTATGAAACTGGGGTAAGCCCATGTTTAGTTTCTCTTAGGTTCTTGGCCTATAAAGTCAGGACTGATTGCATATGATTTTTTCAAAATTAACCAAGTACATTGATATCCATTTACTTAAACCATCGGCCAAAAGCCTTAGATTGAAAATCCAGAAAAGACCTATTGATTGACAAGAATGTACCACTTACAAGATAGGCTACAATTTTTTGGAATTGATGCTGAGAGTCAAAATAGACCTATGAGAGTGCAAGGAAGCCTAGTTTGACTAAACATTTTAAGTAATGATATCTATCCCCTTAGTGGAAAACTGGAGAGTTGAATGTTATCCCAAGTTTGAAGTCAGTATTTCTAAAAGTTCAAAAATCATTAATTATGATCTAGGAAACAAAACTGAAAGAATGAGTGATCAGTGGGCAAGGGGTAAGCCAACCCCTTGTTTATGATCTTTAAAGTTTTTCAGACAATCTTACTTGTTAGCAACACAATTTTCCACCAATAGTGTTTTTTTTTTATTAATTTCTTGAAAAAAAGAAATGAAAATTTCAAAAGAGAAATGACACTTTTAAAATTATCAAGAGAGATTTCTCAAAAAAAAAAAAGGTTAATATTTTCAAGGAGTCATCAAATTCCCTCAAACTTAAGTCATAGATGAATTTGTCAAAACTCATGAAAGTTTTCTTACTTCCTGGATCGCTTATTAATAGGAGTGCTATCTTATCTAATCTTTTGCTACGATCACTTGCTCAAAGGAGTGTTATCCTAACTATTCCTTAGTTGGATCACCTATTCAAAGGAACACTGTCTGAATCCTTTTTAGGATCGCTTGCTCATAGGAGAGCTGTCTTATCTATTCCTTTATAGAATTGCTTGGATTGCTTACTTAAAGGAGCATTGTCTAGTTATTTAAAAGATCACCTGCTCTTGAGAGCATTTTCTCATTTTGTCTTTAATAAAATGTCTCATCTTATCTTTGAAAGATATATCCTTTCGATCAACTCATCTCAAAGAGATATATCCCCTCGAATTATCTGCCAAACCAAAACAAGTTAATTTTACCTCTTGAAATTTTTGCTCTATCCTTCTATGATAAACACCTTTAAGCCTTATCCTTCCAAGATAGGCTCCCTTGAAATTTTTGCTCTATCTTTTCAAGATAGACACCATTAAGCCATATCTTTCCAAGATAGGTCCCCTTGAAAATTTTGCTTTATCCTTTCAAGATAGATACCATTAAGCCATATCCTTTCAAGATAGGCCGCCTTGAAATTTTTGCTATATTCTTCCAAGATAGACATTATTAAACCTTTTCCTTTCAAGATAGGCCCGATTGAAATTTTTGCTCTATCATTCTAAGATAGACACCGTTAAGGCCTATCCTTCCAAGATAGGCTCCCTTTGAAAATTTTTGCTCTATCTTACCAAGGTAAAAACCATTAAGCACTATCCTTTCAAGATAGGCTCCCTTTGAAATTTTTGCTCTATCTTTCTAGGATAGATATCATTAAGCCATATCCTTCCAAGATAGGGCCCTTTTGAAAATTTTGCTCTATCTTTCCAAGATAAGTCCCCCTTGAAAATTTTGCTCTATTCTTTTAAGATAGATACCATTAAGCCTTATCCTTCCAAAATAGGCCCCCCTCTAAAATTTTGCTCTATCTTTTCAAAATAGATACCATTCAGCCCTATCCTTTCAAGATAGGCTACATTCTCTATCCTTCCAAGATAAACACTATTAAGCCCTATCATTCAAAAATAGACCCCCTTGAAATTTTTGCTCTATCCTTCTAAGATAGATACCATTAAGCCTTATCCTTTCAAGATAGCCCCCTCCTAACCTTTTACTCTGTTCTTTTGAGACAGACATTCATTTGCCCCATCCTTTTAAGATTGGCAACTCATTCTTTACGTCAACCTTTTAAGTTGGTCAAAATAAAACACAACTTAGTGGATCAGTTCAAAAGCGGGTTTGGCAAAAATAGGTATCTCTTATATCTTTGTAGCAAAGTTCTAATCGAATTTTACTACAAAAAGGAGCAACTGTAAACATCTAATTTTTGCCAATTTTTGTTATTTGAGCCAGGTTGATAAATAAACAAAAAATATATATAATATATAAAAAAAATATAAAAGAAAATAAAATAAAAAATAAAAATAGTAAAAAGAAAATCAAGTTAAGCCATAGGAAGTTAAGTCAAGAGTTAAGTCGTATCAAGTTAGGTTTAGATGTCAGATCAGTTATTGATATAGGCTAAATCCATTAGTTTTAAGCTAAACCAATTTAGGGGCTCAACACCAAGATTTACTGGGCTAAATTGTATTAGGCCGGGCCTTAAAAGAAAGGCTCGAACTAGCTAGGGTTTCTAAAAGTTAAGGTGAATCTAGGTTAAATCGCAAACAAATCTTCCGTATCGAAGATACGGAAGATTTGATTTTAGAACTTATAAATAATGTGTTAGCTAAGGAGTCGAGGAGGCTTTTCTTTTTAATTACACATACCTAACAAAACAACATACATTCCTTACATCTCTTCACATGCCACCACTACACTTTTACGCGTCACCATACACCGCCACACGCCACTACATACAACTGTACAAGCATTACGCGCCACCCCAATACCCCAACACCATAGCACACGCCGCTAGCACCACTACCTACATCCTTGCTCGAGCCATTGCCTACAATACGCCCAGATCCGTGCCCACTATTACTAGAGCTACTGCTCACCGTATGCCCAGATCATCGTTCATTGTCACCCGAGCTACCGCCCACAGCACTCCCAAATCCACGCTTGTGTCGCTTGAACTCTCGCCCATAGTGTTTCCCGTTCTCGCCCATAGTGTTACTCGAGTATATGCCCCTCACTCACCATGCATCACCTAATCACTCGCCCAAACTCTTACCCACAGTGTCACTTGCTCTTGCCCAGAGTGTCGCCCGAGTATATGCCCTTCGCTCATCGTGCATCACCCAGTCGCTCACCTTAGCTTTTTCCTGTAGCGTCGCCCGAGTACATACCCCTTGCTCACCATGCATCGCCTAGTCGCTCGCCCTACTCATCGTCAACGCACGCCTACCTTACGCCTAAATCTATGCCACACGCTCACTCGAGTATACACCATACGTACGCCTAAGCACCTACCCATCCTTACCTGCAGTATCACCCGAGCATGCCCAATACCACCCAACATCGATTAACCCGACCTAGGTAATTTTTTTACTTATTTATTAATTAGTTATTTAGTTATTTATTATTTTTCCTTATTAATTTATCTTTTTCTGTTTAAGTGTAGGTTTTTTTATTTATTAATTATTTTGTTTCAAATTTTTAGTTAAATTAAGTTTTTTTGGAAAAATCATTTTTTAAATAAAAAATATATTTTCACACTTAGCTTTTCTTTTTTTTTTTGGAAAAATAAAAATTTTAATTGAATTTTTTTAGGAAAGATAATTAGGTTGTTTTATTAAATTCGGAAAATTAGATTTTTTAGGTTCTTTTTAAATAATAAATGGATAAAAAACATAAATCTGGCTCATTTTTCAAAATAAAAATAACTCACCCACTAAATATTTTATAAAAAAAGAGAACTACAACTAGTTTGATCCCGATTAGCGGGTACGTAGGCATCTTCGAGGTAACTATTAAAAATAAAAAAAATTTCCCTTTTTGGAAATTCATAAAAAATTTTAAAAATCATTTTTAGTTACTTTTTCCTATTTAGGTATACTTTTAATGTTTTTAGAAAAATTATAAAAAAATAAAGCCGATCAATTTTCTTTTTTTTTTTTTTTTAATTTTCACATGGTAACTTAGTTTCAATAAATTAGTCCCCAAACTCGATTTTCTGGTTCAATTTTCTAAAAATTAAAATTTTAAAATATCTGTTGACTAGTGGTGAAGTTAAGGTTTTCTCACCAAAAAACCCTAATTTTATTTTTACCAATTGGCGACTTCATTTTTTTTTTAAAGAAAAAAACATTTTCTTTTCCTTAGTTTAATGTTGGGTAATTTGTATTAAGTGGATTGAACTTAATATAGATTAAATTAAAGAAATTGAAATAAGGCTCGACAGGATGGATAATTTTTTTCAAAAGAAATCTGATGTACTCTAAAAATCCAAAGGATTTTGTACAAGGATTTGAGCAGATTCATTACAGTAGGATATGATCTGATATATTCAAGCTCATCTATATTAATAGATTTTTTGTTTTTAAATTTGAAATTTAGCAAATTTTTTTGAAGTTTTTTGAATTTGATGGATGATCAAGCTTTATGAGATAATATTAAAGGATAACAACAACTTGTCCAAAATTTCAAACATTCAAAAACTCCTCTTTTCTTAGGATTATTTTTTTTCAACATAGAAAGAAGATAATGTTAAGGAAGATTTTTCAAGAAAATCAAGGAAACTAGCCATTTCTAGCTATGACTCAAGAAGACATCTCAATATATTTCGTATAGTAAGAAATAGAGAGATACATATACTAAGAATAGAATACTTTGCTATCTCACGTATACAAAGTGTAGACTATTAGAGACATAGTTAGAAATTGTGTTAAACAGATTTTTCACTCGGTTGTTTTTATACTTATACAAATGTTTTAGAGAGAATATTTCTATTATATTGTCTCATTTTTTTGTAATTTTTATTAAGGAATTATAATTGAGTAAGTGTAAGGTTTAGAGAGTTCCCTGTAGGCTTATGTTTAGCTTAGGAAATAACTAGTAAGACAGGACAAAGAGTAACTGACACCCTTGTAACCTCAAGTTTTCATTTTTAATCATTGAATTTTAGATTAATGGAATGGCATCGATAAAGAAGATTGAGTCCCCAATGGTAAAGTTAGAAGAGAGCAACAGGTATAAAGCTGAAAATCTTTGAATCATTTACTTAATTTTGTCTTCCCTATCCCTATTTATTTCTTGCACTTTATTATTTGTGTTATTATTGTTGCACCTAAAAGTTAACAATCATTATACTACTACTTGCGACATATTAAGTTATTAAGAAGGGATATTGTTTAAAATCGAAAAGTTTTAAATTTTGTTAAAAATATTAATTTATGCTCTCTCTTGATATCTTATATGGAACCTATAGATCTAAATCCCCCCGAATGGAAGCCTTTATTCGAACAATACTTAATATCTCATAATACTATCCATACACTTGTAGAGTGTCATAGTGAAAATCTACTATCCTTGAGAAATCCTCTCTAGATTTGTTGATGATTCCAACACCTAGATGGAGTTCAAACTATACTTATCTCAGACTCTTTAATGTCGACTTAGCATCTAATGTTATTAATGACACTTAGTTGGAGATTGACTCTCTAAGGTAATGTAACTCTTAACTTGTTGATGATGGAGTATTTAAACAAATGCTTAACTCCTAAATAAATCTTCCTTCCTAGATATGGAATTCTATTTCGGGTTCCTCAGGTGATGCACCTTTTAAGTGTGATGAATGAAAGTTAATTCCCTTAGACAACCCTCTCTCAATAGTAATGTTTTTAATGGATGATCCTCTTAGATAAACATAGCCAAGTGACACTCTTCATGGTTGATCACTATTAACTAACCAAACCTTTGATACTTAATACTCTAGAGCAGGGACTTTACACTTATGGGATGTCTATGTAGGTGCTTAGTTAGGTCTTCTTACAATTTTGGTCTCGTAGAGTATTACTCTTTTGAAGCTACATCTCTTCATCAATGTTTTTCTCTTGAGTTCCATGAACAATAGCCTTTAGCTGTTTGAACTTGTTAAGGCTTAGTAGAAACTTAATTGTTGTGAACTTGTAAAAATTGATTTTTCTTGGTGATGTGCCTCCAACATAATGCTAAGGAGGTACTTTTATGAGAACTCAATACTCATTTAAGTATAAAACTCAACAAGTTGACACTTGGAATATGCCTAACAATTGGGTATAAGCTTCTTGATTGAAAATGAATCTTGGCAAGGCTTGATACCTAGCCTTAGGATGGTGGTATGGGAATTTGATGTAACTTTTAAGGTGAAGCTTAAGCCCATTTGAATGAGGCAATACTAGAAATTTAGTAATGCTTACGGTTAATCTTACATATGTCTTATTGTTAGAAGCCTAACTTTGAGGCAAGATAGTGCCAAGAGTTAATTTATGAGAAAGAAAGGAAAAGGAGAAAGAATTATTATTACTAAAATAAACAAATTGGAGGGAGTGTAAGAAGAAATCAAATGAAAAAAGGGGAGAAATCCAACCAAAAGAAAAGAAGAAGAAGAAAACAGAATTTTAAAATAAGAAAAACAAACATTTAACTGTTTTTACACTCAAAACTCCAAGAGCATTAGGAAATTCCTCTTTATGATCTCCAATTTATCATTAAGGGTGCTTTGAGAGTTTAGTGCAATTTGAAGGGGTAGTAGCATCCTCTATTATACTAGAAAGGGAGATATAATTTTGAGTAGAGGTATGTAAGTGGGTTAAACAAGTCAACCCGACCCAACTCACTTTAGCTTACAAGTTAAAGGGGCTAGGTTCATTTAGCCTATTTTTTAAGTGAACATAAAAACCATAGCCTTAACCTTTTTAAAAAGTAGATTAAATGGACTAGCTTATAAGTCAAAACTATAAATATGTTAAATAAGCCAACCTAAATTGGCCTACTTTGGGCATAGGTTAAATGAGTTAGGTTCATTTAGTTTACTTTTTGAACGGGTCCAAAAACCTCAATCCAAACCAATTTAAAAAACAAGTTAAGCAGGTCGGCTTATGTACACCTCTAACTTTGAGCAAGGATATAACGGTGGTTAATGACATTAAGGAAATGCTTCTAGGAAATATAATGTTTTTTAGTAGATACATTAGATTTCTAATGGTTGGTAACTAGTTTTTATAACAAAAACATAATAATCAGTATGCATAAATCTAAACATGCTATAATAATCAAATATGTAAATCAATCTTGAGACTTTGTATATCAAGGCAATATGCATCACTACAACTTTGTAAACCATAAGTACACATACATCTTTAGTATTAAACACATGTTTATACATAAATTTACATGTATGTATATGTGTGTATTTCTAAATGTAAGTATCAAGAACAAGTATCAAAATGAAAAGGGCTAAAATAATAACTTAAAGGGAATTATGGTAAGTAAGAATAACAAAGCAACTCTTACACATCCAAAAAATTTGTAAGTGACATAGAAACAAATGGAGAAGATTGTTGCAAGTGATTACAGTTCCAAGTAAGTAGGCATAATTATGCTTCATAGCATATTAAAGTAGACATATAAATACTCTTGAGCTGATGTTATACTTGTTTGTGGCCATAAGTAAAGTTGCTTATGTGCATTTAAAGTGTATACTTGAGATTGAAATGTGCTATTTAAGCCTACTTGTTTGGAGTGTAGACATGATCTGAATGAATTGATGTTAGTTGTCTAATGTTGTCGGTAGCGTATAACTTAATTATTAAAATAACTAAACTAAAATATATCCTTAGAAAGCATTAGCCTCCTTCACTAGATATTGGCCTCCAAAGGATGTGATAAAGTTAACTTTCTCATCCTCATAGCCTATTAATTAATAGAGAAGGAAAAAAAAGGTGGAATTGTGAACTCACTTGACAAGGTCCTTTGAAGGAGTCAATAGGTACTCGATGTATAAGCTTAGATGTGATGAGTAGTAATTGCATGATCCATAACCTAACTTCCTGAAACCTAAACTACGATGAGGTTGTTTTCCTTAGCCTCACATTAGATTGGAAAATGATGTGTAGATGGCACTTGATTGCATTGCACTCTAATAATCTTCCTAATTAGAAATGATTCTATATAGTATAACGTAAATTTCCACTTCTTATTGATATGTTGAAGGATTTGTAGGTTGGGTTGCTACAATGTTATATTTGATTGCGTTTAGTATAGGCTTGATCATGAGAAAGTTTTACATTTATGTTTTTGGAGATGGGAAGCTTTGTGTAAACATTGGAGATAGTATGTAAGAGGGAGTCATGTAGATCCTGCATGGGAGGCCTATGTAGATTTGTATCTTAAAATACCCACTGATTTAATGAATGATGCATTAAGACAATTCATGCTTATTAGATTATATGAAAAGTTAGATTTTGTTTCTTAATTGCATATTTTCTATTGATTTTGCATGCTTTGAATTGGTTTAGACATTTGATCCTTATATATATCAAGTACATGGTGGTAGCTAAGGGTTAACTAATATTATGTCCCAAAGTAGCAAAGTTGCAATAGTCTCGCTATATATACCATTTTATGATAGAAGTTAACCATACAACTGCTATCTTAGACTTGATTTACATAAGGCATCAACGATCAATCTGCTTTGAAGTAAATAGTTTACAAATTAAATATGTTATTTTCCTACAAAAGTATGAAAAACATATACTAGGATTCAAATATTCCGAGTAATGTTTACATGATTTACTAACCTAATCTTGCTTACATAATACATAGTTTGATATTAGAAGATTCAAAAATAAAAACTAAAACTTTAGAAATTTAACTAATCTTCAGTTTTATATTCTCACTCTCTAGGATCTAGTAGTCGCTAGTTTCAGAGTGATTATAATGCCACTTCCTAGTTAGCACCTATAAAAATATCTACAGAGATATGAGTAACTAACCACTTAGTAAATTGGGAAGAAGACATAAGACTGTACTTCAAGCATAGGTACAATTATAAGCCAGTTATTTAAATGTAATGTAATAGACAAATGCCATAACATGATGTTATCCGATCAGTTATGAGATTAGAGAAATTTTATCTGCTTTAATCTGTGTTAAGAAGTTTAGCGTACATTCAATAGCTTATAACCAAACCTAGGCTTATGTAATGGAGAAACTACTTCTCTTATGACTACTTTTGAATCACTACCTTCAACCTTGTCGTAACCTCCTTTCATATCATTTAGTTTCACTAAATATGAAAAAGAAACCATTATGGTCCAACGTTATCCCTTTTGAAAGTATCGGTATTTAGTTAGAGAATCCTACACGTTTCCCTTATTGGGTTGCAATGCATGACTGATTAAGTTTACTAGTCGTACATCACTAAGCCAAGCTGCAGGCAATCAATCATTGTTACGCAATTCAACCAATTGCAAACCAGAACGATAAGCTAGTGGTACATAATTAAATTCAGAAACATGCACATACAAGCATGTGCACAAAGAAATTACCTTATCAAGCTTAAAAATTTTCCTGGTTTTTATTATTTATTTTTATTAACCCGATCAATATTAAATCTTATCCATTTAATATTAACCTTTGATTAGGGATTAAGAAAAACTTAGTTTTTCTATTTTTGAAAGCTTAAAGTCGCCATGCGACCGAAGTTAGGAAAAAGAGTTAATTTATAACTAATTGGGTAAATTGGTTATAACCTAGCTATCAGTCTTTCGATAAAATCAATTTTTTGAAAAGGTTTTGAAACTAGAGATTTTAGATTTGAGGGTTACCCTATTAAACTCTTAACGGGTATTACTTTCAACTTTCCAAATTTAATTTTATTTTTTAAAATACCTATTTAGCTAATTATATATTTAGAACAAACTAATTCTATTTGCATAAAAAATACCAAATCAAAATTATTTACAAAAGGGTAAATAAAATATTTTCCTATTTTAAGTCATCTTGTAAGTGCCTACTTAACCTCTTGTAGGAATTAAACTTTTTGTAGTTCATTCCTTTAAAAGCTTTAATTTGTAGGTTGCTTTTAATTTTCAAAACTTGTTAGTTTTACCTTTTTTTATCCATTTAATTTTATTCATGAAAAATTGTAAGAAAGGATCTTAACTTGATTTGAAAAATTCTAAGAAAATCCTACTTTTGGCAAGAGTCTTATTAATTGGGATTTTAATTAAAAATAATTTTCTAAGTGATAAAGCACACATTTTTTTATTTTTATTATTTTTTATTTCATATATATTTTTTATTTTAATTGAAGCATATTGAAAATAAATAAATAAAACTCCCCTTCCCCCCCCCCTCCCCCCCTCCCCCTTTTTTCCTTTTTTCTCTTTTTTTTTTCCTTTTTTTCTATTTTACATAAAACATAATAAACAAATCTACATAAATAAATAAAAAAAAAAGACGAGGGCTAAACCAAATTAGCATACGGATAGGATTGAGATGGGGTTCTTGTTCAACTTAAGTCCTAACATAGTTGGGTAGGGTCAATTGGGTTGGACTTGTTTTACTTGGATATGTGCAATGCACATGAGGGATGAAATAGATAAGGAGCGAGCTAAGGTGTTCTAAAGGTAGTTCTAAGAGGCGTTTAGGGTGGGTAAGATTAAATTCATGTGAATTTGATCAATGAATGAGGGTTTGATGTTAGTATCGCGACAAATAGTGGTGATTTAGGTGGTTTTTTTGAGGTGGATAGGGGTGATGGTTCTAACTCCTGATTTCATTTTGTTCATAAATCTTAAAAATTCTTTCTAACCTATTTCACAGAGTTTATCTAACTTTAATTCGAGTGAAAAGAGTATCTAATTCAGTTTCTAGTAAATTCCCTAGTATACTAATATAATCCATAATTTAGATTTTGCTTTCGAATTAGTTTTTAATTCAGTTTTTAATTATGGTTTTAAACATAAGTCCTAGAAACTCTCCCTCATTCATTTTGTGAAGTTTAACTAACTATACTTTAAGTATACTAAATTTCTTATTTAGTTTCTAGTCAGCCCCCAAGTTCATCTTATATGCTCACTTCTCAATATACCTTTTGAATCAACTTCTAATCTAAGAATACTCTATATTTTAGTATAAATACTCATAAGTTTGGTTCACAATTAGATTCAAAGTTCATCATATAGCCTATTTCTACTTTAGTTTGAATCAACTCCACTTGACTCTCACATTTGAATATTTCACATACTACATATATATATACATTCTAAATCTATAGTATTCAAATCCAATGCTCCCAACACCACCAAACTTATGACTTAACATTATTCAAAATTATAAAAGATCACAATTCACCCCAAATCAGAATCTATATCAATTACATGAAAAATTACTAAATATATGTTGATAAATAGTTATTTTAATAGTATTTTAGAGCTTAAACTTTAAATAAATTTATGAAAAATATTTTTCTACAAAAAAATTTTCATAGTAATCTAATATACATAATAATTTTTTTACAAAAATTTTCAAAGTCGAAACAACATTAATAGGATTTTTGAAAGTAAAAGCGAAATCGGCTCAATTTTAGCAATTTATTAAGAGTGGTATATTTCGCGACTCAATTTAAACAAAACAATATTTTTCCCTAAAACTAAATAAAAAAATATGTTAGAATAAATTTTTCCATAATTTTTAGGTGAAAATTACTATTTCTAGCAAATTTGGTAAAATCGAGTAAGTTTTGATCACTTACTGAAGTTAATTTCTCCAGCCACCAGTGGTGGTGGGGATGTTATTAGCGGCAAGGGGTGCTACCTCCTTTGTTAAGTGGTGGCGGTTTCTTGCTTCCTAGTGTTGGTTTGGTTAGCATACTCTAATTTAGTCCTAATTGCAATATATTTTGTCAAATTTTCTAAAAATTCTCTCCCCTCTCTTTCTAACCTCTCTCTATTTTTCCTAGCAAACTAAATGTCTAAACTGAATTATGGATTAGAGTTCTCTATTTATAGGGGAGGGTTAAGGTTGTTTGTGGGATTTTACATGCTAAGTGTCTTTTCTTCAACAAGATTCTCTCTATTAGGTGTCCCTTCCCCACTTTTTTTTTGTCACATTGCATCCTAGCTTGTCACGCCATATTCTAGCAGTACACATGATTTTTTTGAATTTTTTATTATTTTTTCTATATTTATTTAGTATAAATTGGATGTTTTAAGTAATTTCAAGTATTTTCACCTATACATAAATACATATATAATACAAATAAATATTCTTACATATTATTTAAGTTATTTTATGATTTTTAGTACATATATAATTTATCTATAATAATTTGTTAATTATTGAACTTTGTTTTTCGTTTCTAATAAATAATAAGTAAGATACGTTTATTCTATAAATATAATATTTAATTATTTATTACTTTATTTTCATAATTCCAAATTTGCATGGTCATTTTTACTAATATTTTTAGCTTTGTCACAAAATTCAAGTTCTATTGATCAACCTATGCGATTGCACTAAATTTTACAAACCATTTCTAAACCAACTAATTTGTTAAATGATTACAAATTTTTATAAGGTTTTACAACTAATATGACAGGATGGTGGTTATAGAGATATGTTGTAATTGAATTTAGCTATGTGATTTGATTTATAGATTGTCCAACTTTGAGGCCATTAAAAATATTCTTAATTAAAATGGTTAGTAATATGGTTGTTCAGTATGTCATGATCCGTAGAGAGAATAACGTAAAGTGAAGATATAATTTATAGCTACTTAATTGATATACTAGCAACTGGCAGAATTATTGAACCTTAACTATCTTGAAAATCAAGTTAAAAGGTAAGCATGAATGAGTTCGCATGGAATACCTTAACAATGACATAATTTGATGAAGAGATTGTCACACAAAAATTGGTCCATAGTGGTTATGATTCAAAACCCTCTCTACCATGATTAGTGATTGATAATTGTTGCTTAGCGATTATCTTAGTCCATGTTTTAAGACATTACCTCAACATATAAAAACTTGGAGCATTGAACCCAATAGCATAATAATGGGGTAAGTTTTATTGATGAAATTTTAGTGGATATTAAAATTATATCATTTATTAATTCGAAATTAGAATTAACAAAAAAATTAGTTGATTCTGAAATAATTGAATACCTATTTGAAACACTTGAATTAATGTGCTAAAAAAAAATCTAGCTAGTTTGAACCAGGAAATAATAATTCAACAAGATAATTTAAAGAAGATTCGATATGATCAAATACATAATTTAAGGAATATCTAAACTAATCAAGTGGATATTCATGCAACAAGTAAATCTTATCTTCTAATAAGCATTTGAATGGTAGTTTAGAAAAAGAGTCGATCATCAAGCCTTCTTTATCCTTTAAAAATTAATAATAGAGATTGTATTGACATATATATATATATATATCTCGATATATTATTTAAGTCAAAGTAAGTTTTAGTAAACATCTCCTTAAAAATTATCTATTTATCTCCAATCTAATATTCTTTAACAAAAATACCAATACTAGTATTAGTTTTTAAAACTATAAAACATCTATAACATGGACAAATGTGGTAACTCATTAATTCTCTCTCTCCTCTCTCCTCTCTCCTCTTTTTATCACATATTTACTTGCTCTGTATTTCTCTAATTGCTTTTTTAATCATTCATTTTGCTGGTGTAATAAATTCCACATCAGTATTAGTATTTTGTTTCCATCATATAAACTTTCTAGTAAAATCTCAAAATCAATTCTTAATCTTGAATTTAAGTGCAAGTTTTACATTTAAACACCTACAATATAGGTATGCCATCTATTGGTATATTATATATAGATATAGATGTGAAGAGAAGAGAAAATACAACACATTTTTCCACTCATTTTCATAAAGAGAGAATAAAAGAGAATTTATGAGTTTTAATTGATCGAGAAATTTAGCAATTTTAATCTAATTTATCTATTAGTATGGGGTTTAGAATTATTTCTTATTATCAAATGTGTGGATACCATTAAATGGGCAACATTTGGCATCCCTATATTAGCCTTAATATACTAAGTTCCATTATTTTGCCTATGTGAATCTTAGCTCTTATCCAAACTCTATCCTTAAAGGGAGATTGTTTAACGTAACAAGAAAAGGTAAATTTTCTTATAATCTATTTAAGGGTGGTAATTTAGGATATGATTTGTTAATCTGGACACAACATGGCATAACATAAATGAATTTGTGTACAAATAAAAATTGATATAAGACAAAATAGGTCAAACCTATTTAATCACAATAAAACTCGTATCTATGATTAGATTTAACCTACGACCTGTGAACTCGTTCAATGTTAAAATAACTAATATTTTTAGATTTTCTCCACCTGGCATATACTTATTTGCTACATGTTTAGCTAGTTAATATTTTAATTTTTACTTTAATTTAAGATCTGTGACTTTCAACTTTAATTTTCAAATTTTATTTTCACATCTAACGCCATCGGCTTAAGTTCTATCATCCAATCTTTACTTCAACTTCATTTTTGGACTACAAAAATAGGTTACTTATTTCCCTTAGCAACGAAAACAAGTCCCAATTAATATTTCTGTTTTCTTTATGTTTAATTTTGCATAGGGTGTTATTTTTGAAACTTAAGACAAATGATAGGCTATATATATTTTTTATTAATAATAATGATAATAATTATAATATAAAAAACTAATTTGTAAAGTTGACATTAATGATTGATAATGAAACAACATAGATGACTTATATCATAAATAATAAAACGATAAAAATGATAACTCAATAACTTCTTAAAGTTTTCTATGATATTACTTTATCAATTTTTTAGAGCAAAGCACCTCATTGCCAACTTATACTTTCCATCTATTTTTAGAGCATATGAAGCACTAAAAAATAATATAAGCACAAATGAACCATATATAAAGGACAAGGCAACAAAGATGTTTTGTAAAGTTTCAAAAGTATTGACTAAAATTTAGAAGAATTTGGGAAATTGCTGTCACATTAGTTCTATGATATAAACTTGATTTTGTTGAATGGAATTACTAGATGATTTATGGTGATGACTCAAGTGAATTTTTGAAAATAAAAAAAAAAAATTGTTTTCTCTTTTTGATGATTATGAAAATTCTTTAATTGTCTCTATGGAAGAACTTACAGTAAATTGATTAATTTGAATATCTTTAGTATTGGATATGATTAATAGTACTATCCTATAGAGCCATGGTTCAACTTAAAATATGTTATAAGGCCAATTAATGTTTAGATTGCTATATTTGATCATACGTTACTTTATTAAATTGTCGTTAGGTTGTAATTTTAAATTTTAAGATTATGCATTTGTATGTTAATTTTTGGATTATTATTTCCTCTCTATATATATTTACTATATGCAATAACTGTCTGATTGTTAGCACACTTATCCTTATTTAAATATTTAAATCTATAGACTAGACGAAGGTGACCTAAGCTTAGGAGTCCTGATAATTGAGGACTTCCTACCAATCCATTCAAACACCATTAAGGATTCTAGTACATAACCTAGTGAAGCTTATTGTGCTTAAGGAGCTTAGCCAAGGCTCTACTAAGGTGATCTAAGTTGTAAGAAGAGGTTGGAATGGCTTGAAATAACTTGGTCCATACCTTAAGTGGGTTGATTTAGGCTTAGGGATCCTTGCCCAAAATAGCCACTACGACAAATTAAGCTTTTTAAGGGTGTCAAAATTGCCTTAATAAGTAATCTAATGAGGCGGTCAAAGTTATTAGGGCAGTCGATTGTCTGCCTCATATGTAGGGTGTTGCAATAGGTGCTAAGAACGGTACTAACTGCCCTTAAAGATTCCTGTCCTAATAGCAATATTTTATGGTGGCTAACAGCCCTCAAAAGTCCCTTAATTTTCTTCCGTTACATATTGTTGGAGCACAAATGGCCACCTTAAAAAGCAATTAATGATGGACAATTGGCCAGAGGATATAGCCGCCCTATAAAGCTCTTCCCTTTTCTTATTTTTTATACTATTAAGGCATGTTCAGCTACCTTAAAAGGATCTACTTTTTTTTTTTTTTTTGGAACAACAATTGTTATAATCTAATCAATGAAATTATATTGAGTTACAAACATCATTTTTGAAATCATAACAAAATATCTATTAGAAAAATCACTTCATGATAAATCCAAACAATGAAATATAAAAGAAGATAGTATCTCACAACAAAAGAAAATGAAACAGCTTCTATTGTTGCTATCAATGTTACATTGAATTATCAAGTATAGTATTTCAAAGTTTATTACCATGATTCAAGTCTTAAGGTCTTTTCTTTACATAAAGTACACAAAAAGAAAAGACTAAAACCATTAATCTTCTCTCCTTTAGTTGATCGTCTTTCAAAAATTATGATCCTCATGAACCTACAAATGGAAAATAAACAAGAGTTATCAATAAATGTACAAATATCAGATAAGGCTAAGGCACTATTAAGAACCAAAATGATAGACAAGTGTCAACTTCCTTTTCATTAGACACTAAGGAAGAAGTTGACACACACCATAACCAATGCAATGACATATACAGACTATTCTAACAAAAAATAAAAATAAAAGGAGAGATAATTTATTAAAGGGAAAGCATTATATCTCACTATTAATGATAAAATAGTATAGTGAAATATAGGCACAACAATTGTAGAGATAGATAAAAGTAAGTCAACTAATAGTCTAAAGTAGATGGAAGCCAACAATATGGAACATATTTATCAGAGAGAAAGAGAGATTGTTTATGAAAATACTAACCTAAGATATCAATTAGGAAGCATATTAAGAAGCTTCAGCATTGTAAAGGGAGAGGGGGATATAAATGCTCTTGCTTGTGTCAAATCCGTACCAAGTAATGTAAATCTCCAAAATGAGACTATAGCCACATATGCTATTAAGTATGAAAGTATTGAACTATAAAAAATTATAAAAGGGGAATAGGTAAGAGTTTGCTCGAATCTAAATAGCCGATTAACCCAAATTATATGGTCAATCCTTTAGTAGAACCAATTAATTAACCTTGAACATAACATTTCCATTGAAAAGTAATCCAGAGCAAATTATATAGGTAGAAAAATCTAGTTTTTATCTTTGTGTTTCTCTATAGCCAACTATTTAAGTACCATGGGTTGTCACTTGAGATTATAACCACTAACCACTATATCTCTACAAAAACTTCTGTATGTTCATAAAAGCACAAAAATATAAATTACAATATAAGCAAAGAGTAGACATGCAATTCTAGAACTAGTAGGTAATTGTCTCATGCAAAAAACATAGATCCATATAGTGAAAGTATTAAACATGATATCAAGTTCAATTTTACCCAAATTTTATCTTCTTTGTAATTATTTACTTGTTTATTTATTTATTTGTTTCTTTTTCTATTTTTTTGAAAGATACATGTCCCATGTAAACTAGAAACTTTAGGAGACAAATTGAATGTACTCAATATTCTTCTTTCATACATAAAAGATGTAAAGAAAATAAGTGTTCACAAGTAGTTAGGTACCATCTACTTGAGCATCAGCATTTCAGAAAAACTTAGCCAATATTGCAAAGACATGGATTAGAAAATGGAATGGGTGAGCATTAATTTTAGTTATTTACTACCAGAAGATCCCCGACATGGACACTATAGTAGAGAAATATATATATTGTTATTATTTGTGCCTAAGGTGATTTGCACTTGTACAATATATATGGACAGTGATGAGAGAAATGCTTAACCAACATTGTAGAGACAAAAACCTGCTTTCTCATCAAACACGAGACATTGTAAAATCCTAGAAACAATGGAAACCACGAATGACAATTCATGTTAAGTATCGTATGTTATATCTAGATTTAAATGGGGTTCATATTTAAGAAAACTAAACTCATAATACGACTCACTTACCAGGCGTTTATCACGTTTGAATTTGATCCCTTTATTGATTTAAAAGTTCTAAACAAATCATTGATATATTCATCAATATGAAATAAAAGGGATGATTATGAAATTAACAAACATGTTATTAATAAATAGAAAATCAATTTATGAAGCTTATAAAGTCATTATGGTAGGTTTTTGGCTCATTATCAAACCATAAGTTGTTTTTGTACAGAACTATCGAGCTACAATTTGAAAGCAAAAGCATTATGAAAATTATCTATGAAATAACTTGACTTTCTTCCTACTTAAACTTCATGATAGGAGCAAAGGGCTATAAATGGAATATAGTGAAGATATTAAAAGTATTACCTTCTTGATGAAGACCTAAAGACTTTGCTTCCTTCTATTGCATCATTTGCACCATTGACCTTGGCCAAGGAAATCAAATTAATAGGATAAAACCAAAGAGTATATAGTAGATAATTGATAGAAAGCCAATCTAGAATTTTACTTACATAAATATGTATAGTAAAAGAATTCAACTCTTACTTACACATGGTTTTGAGTTATAAAGATTGATCCTAAAACTATAAGATAATGAAACACAATAAATAAAATTTCATTAGCTTACTATGATTGATGGAATTGTAGTATAGTGGATCCTTATGTCTCATGTAAAATAACATTGTCAAGAACGTAAATTTTTTCACTTAGTAAAATAACATCCAATAACCACTAAAGGATGACACTTACTTTGTACATTTTTTCAAACACCAACTTTAGATAATTAGACATTCATTCTAGTCATAAAATACCAAGAAATTTAGTCCAATTGAATACAGGGTCGATCCATTTAAAGTTGTTCACTCTCCCTTTTAGCATCTATTGCTAAAGGAAGAGATGGACTAAATTTGTTCCAAAGAAAGCTATTTAAAATCCCTTATGTATCAATTTCTAAATGGAAAAAGAGCAAAATAATTGTTCCTAATTAAGCCAAAAAGGTTGTTCACTCTCTCTATTTTTTAAAAATTACTCCAGACTTTAATGTTATAGATTATAAAATTTTATAGACTTAGTTATAACTTTTCCATTGATAAATAGGTGTAACTCGGATATGAAACATATTCATTAATGGCTTAAGTTATAACTTTAAGTTTGCATATATAATTAACAAAATTTCATATTATGGTTAAAATTTTTAAAATACAAAACCATTTAAATATAGATATAAGATTTAATAGATTAATACGAATTTCCTTCCCTTAATTCTAATATGATTTATTTTTCATTATTCACCTTGAAGATGGATAGTGTAGGGTAGATTTTGTAAAATTTAAAAATTTCTCTATACTTTATATATTATAAAATCTAACGATCATTTCATCTATAGCAGTTATGTTCACATCCGATGTTTTGCTTACCAAAGTACACTCGGTGGCAGATATTTGTCCACGTTGGTGTTAAATTGAAATACATAGGAACTGGATTAAGGACACTAAGGGGGCACGTATGTGAATTACTTGTCATGTGTTTCATTTCCTTCTAGGCGAAGGACGTGGATAGTCAAGCTAACTGCCATTAATCAATGACTAATTCTGAGATACATATTCTTCTTTTCCCATTGGGATGACTTAATAACGCTGACGTTCTCACAACTCGATTGTTATTTCTTTTGTTTCTTTCTTTTCTTTTTTTGTTTTTTTCAGTGAACCAAACGTTTATGTTTGTGCCTCGGGGCTATAAAAACATGGGTTAAGCACTACTACTAAAGATCTCGAGTGTTTTATATTTTTTTTTTATAAGTATGTATTAAACAACCAATGGAAGAGTGGAGAATCATTCAATAAAATAATGAATACTAGATTAGGCATAAATTAAAATAATACCATGTTTGATGTATAGGAACAAATGAATTAAAATGGAATGAAATTCGTGGAATGAATATAAAGATAGGAATGATAAATTCCTATATTTGAAAGTACTCATGGAATAGAATATATATTAAGATAGTATTTGTTAAAAATACTTTTAATTATTAGATAGTGTAATTAGTATGATAAAATAATAAAATAAGATAGAATAGAATTCTAATTCCACTTTCTAAAAATACTTTTCAACATGAGAAAAAAATAAAAATTAGAATGATAATTCCCACATCCTAAACATCTTATAAATGGAAAGTTAAATCTTACCAATTCTTAGGAAATTAGGCAACCATCCAATAGGATTAAGGATTAAGGTGGAGTTACTAAAGAATGTGAATTTTTCAATATTACCCCTTTTATAAATTATTTTACGGCTGAAAAAAAGAACACATAAGGTCTTGTAATTTTGAAAAAGAACAAAAAGTCCAATGAACACCTAAAATACCAAAAGTAGCTTATATATATATATATATATATATATATATCAACATGGGATAACCAGGAAAATCTAAAATCTAATATGTTATATTATTAATTATTGATTGATGTTTAATTATTTATGAAATATATATCAGCGAAATAAAATCTATTTTCTAATAAAAAATAAGCCCAAATTATATAAAATAGAAATTCTACTGTATCTTCTAAATATTGATTATATTCAATTAAATCTTCTCCGTTGTTATCTTTTATATTTTGTGACATTCAATTATGATCTAAAATATTTTCAACATTTATTAAAATATATAATTTATGGAATCTTTCAAGGAATGATATATAATCTATTAAATAATTATAAAATAATTCTATATCCTGTTCGTTTTCACAAAAATGATTATAATCTATAGACATGTAAAATTTTGATTTTATTAATGGTTAAGAATATTAATTACACTGAAAGTAAGCAAAAGATAATTTTTATGAAACTGTTCTAGCCTAACTATAACACTAAACAAAAATTATAATACTTCAGCTTCTTCTTCCCAATTCTAGGGATTATATTGTTTAGACATCTACAGAACAAAACATTTTATTAGTACCAATCACTATTAATTATATTAGTATAATACCATTCAAGAAATTCTATTGCATTATCTAGATAATTATAAATATGAATATTAGTAAGAATTTGTGATATAAATATGCATGCAAGAAAATTTATAATCACTACAGGTGACAATGCCAAAACTAGTGGGGTTTATGCAAATATGAAATCTCCAAAGACGGTAATACTGGCCGACTATGGGGGTTTTGATTGATAAATAAATAGAATCTCATGGAATTATACCCAAATTAATTGGAGATTCCTCACACGAGATATGAAATAAGAGAAGAAACAATTAAAACAGAAATTTCATTGATTAAAGCTGATTTATACAAAATACAAGAGTATAAATGGATATTGAAAGAAACAGACAGATATTGAAAGAAATATTGAAAGGGAAATATTGAGAGGTAAGAATAGTATATCTACCTCAGAAAGAAAAGAAGCAAACAATTATGCTTCAGGAGAGTGTTTGATTGATTGGAAGCAAACAATTATGCTTTAGGAGATTTGGAAAATAAGATGAGAAAGTGGAAGCAGAATAGTGGGTTAGAAGAAGAGGAGATGAAGGAGGATGTTGTGGAGTTGGATGTTGTTTTCTTGTGATGGATTGAGGTTCCTTTTATAATGAAAATATTGGATACTGTGATAGTATTGTGGTAGACTAGGTACTGTAAAAACAGTAGTATTGTAGCAGACATTGAATGATTGAGATTGATAGTATTGTGCACTGTGGTACATGTGTAATATACCGTATTTCTACTTTACAATGCAAAAAGATACAATATTCATAGATCTCCTAAATCTATTCCATAGCAGTCATGTTCATTGGTATTTCTACTCTAATGAGATGTAGAGTTCGAGTCCGAACTTGATTCTTGTGCTGATTCATTGTTATTTACCAATGCCTTTTCCAGGATTTGTTTCATTTGTTCTAGAGAAGTTGCACTCACAAGTGAAGAAATAAAAAATCCTCTATTGTGATATTATGGAGTCGCAATTTTGGATGGTGGATTTGAGGAATTAGTTTTGATCCAATTCAAAATTGAATCCTTTTCCACTTATTCCACATTTTGAAATTGTCCCACCATTTGACTTTGTACATTCTGACCAAATTGATAGTATTTGTCATCCGATCTGGCTTGTAATCAAACCACCAAGCCATACCCCAAGATATTCTAATGTGAACAAAATATAACATTTCCTTTTGAAATTTTTTTTCATGAGATGTAGGATTGTATTCTTTTAAGAATGTGTTGAATCCATCCTTAGCATTCTCATGAATGATTTCAGGTGTTGCACCAAATTGTTCCCACTGGTGTGTAAGCCAGTTAGGAATATTTGAAGAACAACAATTATTGAAAAATATTAATTAAGTATGTAATCTTTTTGAATTCATTTGGTAAAACGCATTCCACCACGCCTACTTATAATCATAATAATTATAAGTAGCTGGATGACTTGGTTGTGCTGAAAATGGTTCTAGATTGAGTTTTATTGGAGTGGTTGGATGAGTCCGCTATTCTTTTAGACTAATTACTCTCAATATCCTAGCCATTGAATAGTTGATCATTCCATCCTTTTCAAAATGTTTGAATCTGATTGATCCAGTTTTAGTAAAAAAAATTTCATAAAACTGGATGGTTTTGTAAATATCATATGATATATAATAAAAATCTTTTGCAAATATTTTTCTAGCAAATTCAAAGGGGTCTTTTTCCAACACATCTTCTTCCATAGAAAAAGCATATCTAGAAGTAGGTTTTATAAGAAATTTTGATCTTTGATTTGTAAGTATAAATCCAAAAGATACTGGGGTTGGATTGGATATCTCAGTGAGTTGGAAATTCTAATTTTTTTCTCTGATTCTCTATTGATTGTGGGATTTCAAGCAACATTGGAACTTTATTTTCTAATTGCAAGACTATTGAAATTGCTTTGAGTAAATAGGTCCATTCTATATCAGATAATTGTGAAAGGACTTCATTGGATTGATTGTTTAAGGATATTGGTTTTAAGGACCTAGAAGAGGATTCATCTTTGATTGTTAATGGGGTGTTAGATGATTTACATATATGTAACCATGATTTGATATTGGTTAATCCTTTGTTTGATGTGATTTTTTTCTTTTCTTTTATCCTTCTCTTTTTTAGGAGGCATCTCCTTGCAAGAATTCACGTGTAAGGAAATTAGGAAGAGAGTTTGTAGATCCATTGATATGCTCTATTTCAAAATTAAATGCAGAAAGAATGGATTGGTATTTGGCAAAAATTTGTTTTCATGCAATATTTTGTACATTTTTTAATCAAACATTTTTAGCTGCTTTACAATCAATTCTTAACAAAAATTTCTGATTTAGCAAATCTCCTTGAAATTTAAATATTGTTAAAATAATAGCTAAAATTTCCTTTTTGATTGTAGAATAATTAGATTGACGATTATTCCAATTTTTTGACACAAATTGAACAATATATTCCTTATTATTTTGTTTCTGCTTTAGAATTCCTCCGAATCCTAATTCAAAAGCATCAGTTTCTACTATTTTTGGAAGTGAGGGATCTGTAATGGGTAAATAAGGAATTTCTTTAATTCTTTGTTTGATCATTTTTATTATATTTGTATGTTCATTTGTCCATTGAGGTGGATTTTTCTTAAACCTTTGATATAATGGTTTACATATTATGTTAAGATTTGGGAAAAAATCTGCAACATAATTTAAACTTCCTAAAAATCTTTGAAGTTGATTTTTGTCTTTGATTTCATTAAGAAAATTTTTAGTAAATTCTATGGACGTTTGTATGGGAATTATTATCTCATTGTGAATATTAAATCCTAAGAATCTTGGTGAAACAACTAAACCATTATTTTTTATTACATTAATGAATATTTTTATATGTTTAAAGTGTTTATCTATATTGGATGAAAATACCAAAACATCATCTATATATATTATTATGAAATTGGTATAGTTATTAAAGATTTCATTCATTATATTCTGAAATTCAGAAGGAGTATTTTTCAATCCAAATGACATTACATTCCATTCAAATTGATCAAAAGGAATTGTGAAGATAGTTTTGTACCTATCACTTTCCTTGATCTGAATTTGCCAAAATCTAAACTTCATATCAAATTTTGAAAATATTTTAGCATTATTTAATCTATTACGTAAATCTTTTTTATTAGGTATTGGATATCTTATCTATTTTGAAGCAGAATTAAGAGATTTATAATTAATTACTAATCTTGGGACACCTCGTTTTATTTCTACATTTTTATTTACATAAAAAGCAGAACAGCTCCATGGCGATCTACTTTTTTTTATTAATTTTTTATTAAGTAAATCTTTTATCTCATTTTTACAATGATTTAAGATTTCATTATTCATTTATGAAGGTCTAGCTTTTGTTGGAATATTTTTTTCATTAAAATCATTTTCTTATGGAAGATTCACTATATGAGATATACGATTCCAAAATGCATTTAGAAGTGTAGAATAAATGAAATTTTCTATTTTTCATTGTAATTGGGAAATTCTTAATTTTAAATTTTTATTGTTAAGTTGATCTTCAATTCTTTTGAATTCAAGTTCATTTTTTAAATACATCAAATGATTTTCTTTGCATTGTATTAAACAATTTAATTCATCATTCTCCAATTGATTTATATACTTGGTTTGTGGCTTAGTGATAAATTTAAACACTATTTCTTTCTCTAGGTATTGTGTCTTAATTCCATCTTTATCTACCAGAAATGGTTGAATTTGATTTTTAAAAGGTATTCTTAAGATAACATTTTTATTCAAATTTTTTACTAATATGAAAGAAATTTTATAAGAAGCACTATCTTTTAAAATTTCAACGTTGGATAATTTATATTTGATGCCTAATTTATTACCAGATGCAGAACTTAAAGATTGGCTAGTTTCTCAAAATATTTTGTTGGAATCAGGCCTGCTCTAATACAGTTCAAATTTGCACCAGTATCAAATAAGGCAAGTTTTTATAAAACAAACTCATTATCAATTCTTATTGAAATATTAATTAGTCATTTTCTTATTGTTACTTGGACAAGATACATTAAATAATCACTATTTCCATTTGTTATTTCTTTTTTTCTTCATTTGAAGTTTCAGATTCATTTTCTTCGATTATTTTTTTGTTTAACTCAAGTAATTCCTTTTGAAATTTTATTTGCATTAGTCTTAATTCTTTTATTTCTTGTTTTTGTATATTGATTTCATTTTGTAAATCACTGATTGTTATTATTTCATTTTTTTTTATTTCTCTCAAAGATTTCATTAAGGTTATATGGTTTTTTTGGAGTAAGGACTATATTGGTCTTGAAGTTATTAATATATTCAAAATTTTCATTATCATTAGACATTTGATCGATTTTTTTAAGAATTGCTTCTTCATTATTTGTTAACACATTAATTTCTTGCTTTTCTTCAGCTAATGCAAATGAAGTGGAGTCCATATCATTAACTTGGATTTCATTATCACAATCATGTTCTGATGAAGAGGATTCATTTTCACAAAATATTTGCAAAATTTTTTCCATTGTTTGATCATCTAAATCTAATTCATTAAGTTTATTGTTTATTTTACAGAAATTTTCCGTATGACCAATCTTTTTACACTTATAACATAGTTGTTTATATGATTTTCTTTTATATTTTATATTTTCCTTTTTAAATGATTTTTTCCTAAAATTTCTTCAAGGTTTTTTATCTTTATATTGAAGACAATTTGAAGAGGATTTTTTTATTATGTTTTGATTTCTTATTGATAAAAGAGGGATCGTATTGAGCACAGAAATCATCAAGACTTTGGTGTTTTAAGAGCTGTTCATTTTTTAATTTTTTTTTTTAATTTTATAGTATTACACAAATTAGTTTCAATTTTATTAACATATGATGCTAATTCTCCATATGACAAATTATCATACGAAATTTCTCCATTGTTTTCTTCCCTTAGTAATTTTCTAACTTGCTCACTTATTAATTTTGGTAAACCAGCTAGAAATTTTTCCTTCCAGAAAGGTTGATTGTAATCATTTTTGAGAAAGACTCTTTTTATATTGCCTTTGTGACGATCTAAATCTTATATTCTCTAATCACTTAAGGTGAATCCTTTGTGGAAAATCTTAATATTATGATAGGTCTACTGAGACTTGACATAAATCCCATTTTGATTAAGGGTTGTAAAAGGGTCATAAATTGGAGATCACAATATTAGATTGCATTTAGTTTTGTGATCTAGATTTATAAGATTAAGGTAAGTTGGTCTCTTTTGAAAATATGAATTTACTTAGAAGATCTATGTCCTCTTCTAACTTTGCTCCTACGAGCAATTAGAAGAATTTATGTTAAATAATAAAGATGAAATATATATAAAAGATTTTGACCAAGCTATAGATGAATGGAAAACACCAAAAACTTCTTATGACCAAATATATCAAATAGGCAAATGGAGAATTTTTGGAAAAAATGATTATGTTATAGCCATGGAAGAAAAGGATATTCCAGTGTATGATGGTTTAACAACAATAAAACTTTTAAATGTAGAATCAATAAAAAAAAATGCAAAAGATTGGAATTATATGCATTTAGGTTTAATTCAAGCAGGAGCAAAACCTCTCACAAAATTAGGTCTAGATACCTCGGTTTTTATGGTTCTCAGAGTTGTTAGGGAATTAATATATAAAAGATCAATACATGCCACTATTGAAACTAGTCTTAGTAGTGGACCAGTCCAATTTGAATGTCACCTAAATATTACCCTTGCTCTAAGAGATAAGACAATAATGAGTTCATTAATTCTCCAAATTAAGACACATAATTATAGCATGGTAGAAGGATCAATACCAATGGTAGTAATATACAGAATATATTTTAAATTAATGAAGACTGCTTTTGGTTCTAAGGCATATTAAATGGATAAGAGAGGCTAAACCTTGCTTATTCAGACAGACTTAACCAAAGCCAATGTATCAGTCCCAAAGATGATTCAATGGTCCCAAGTCAATTTACCTAAACATTGGGAAGTAGAAAACCTACTTCCTAAACAACCAATATATAATACTGAACCGTCAAATATGGTCCAACACCCAGATGATAAAGTTACCGTCCAATTCAATAGAAGATCATCTGATCAGCTAAATAGACCCTTAGAAATAAGATCTATGACATCTTCTTTTAGAAGATCAGTAGACCTTCCAAATCCTCCACCAATAATTTACACTCCATATCTTACTCAATCAAATAATCAACAAAATAGGCAATCAAATATCCATGATAATCCTTCTCTTTCAGGTATTGTTCACAATAGGTCTGGTATTACGCAACCAATTTATCAACCAAATGAACAAAAACATGGAGAACCTTCATTATCAGAAATAGGTGATCCAAAATTAAACATTATAGAAAACCCCTTCAAACCAAATAAATTACTTTTAAGTAAGAGTTCAATTCACATAAAAATAAAAATTAGAGAATGATACTTTGAAACATTTAGCTACGTAAAAAATGGAAATAAAATATGAATATTATAATTTCATGAATGAAATTAGTGCTCAAATATGTTTTTTTGAATGGTTTGAAAATTATTGCTTAAAACCCAAAGAAATTAATGTAATTAATGGATGCTTTAAGTGGAAACTAAGTAATGGACAAATATTAGTTTCATATCATCCACCACTAAGTAATGTAAAAATAATTCACAAAAATACAGAAATAACTCTTACTCCTTTTAAAAATCCTACAAATGAAAACGGTCCAGGAATAAAAAAGATAATAAATCAAAATAATCATATTAACCAATATTTACATACTATTAGAAAACAATTAAATAGAATAGAAGATATGATTAATAATGAAATAAATAAGATAAGTGAAAAATCTTTTAACAATAAAATCAATAAAAATACACCTTTATTTAAACCTTTTGAAATACCTAAAAATCCCAGTAATGAATTTCTAAAAACCTTAGAAGATAGAAAAAGATTACTAAAAAATAAAATAATAAAAGAAGAAACTTCCTCTTCAAAACCAATAAATATTTTAAACATGGATACTCCAACCTTAATAAAGAAAGGAATAGTCATTAATGATGCACTTTCAGAAAAAATTAATTTTTTAGATTAAACAGAAACTGAATCAATAAGTGAAACGATGTCTGACATTTCTTTAAAAGATAATATTAATAAATCAAATGATGAAATCAATAAAATCAATTGGAAGGAACCTCAAAAATTATATTATCAAAGAGTAAAGCCTCCTAATATACTAATTAAAGAAAAAAATGACAATTATCAAAATAAATACTCTATAGGATCTACATATGAATGGAATATAGATAGATCTTCAGAATAGAAAATTGTCAATGTTTTCAATTAAATGATAATATTCTCAAATATAAATAAAATTGTTCCAAATGTTACTAATTATCAAATAGCTCTCCTTTTAATTTCTGGTTTCACTGGATAATTAAAAAGATGATGGGATAACTATCTCATTGAGGAACAAAGAATTAATATCCTCACTTCATGCAAAATAGATGAAGATAATAGGAAAATATTAAATGAAAATAATGAATCGATTCAAGATATAGTCAATACTTTGATATTTTTAATAAGTCAATATTTTATAAGAAACTTTTCATATATTAAAGATAAAACTTTAGATTTATCATCTAATATGAAGTGTTGATCCTTAAGAAAATTTAGACAATATAAAAATATTTTCATATATATATATATATATATATAAGCGGATATTCACAATTTACCCTAAAATCAACGTTAAGCCGATGTGACATTATGACTGCGGAAAAGTTTTATGGACGGGTCAACTCTATCTTTCTTTCCTTTCTTATTTATTTATTTATTTATGTTTTCCCTCCTGCTTGCACGTGTATATATGCGTATGCAAATTGTGCACGCACACTTATTTTGACGTATTGTCGCTATGATATAAGAACACAGCAGCAAGTTGAGGTGGTTTGCCTCCACTTTTTTCAACGGTGAAAGGTATCCGCTGACGGATTCCATGACTAAATGGCATTAATGTCCAACGGAGTCCGAAGGGCATAATTTAATTATATATATGATTATATATAAATGTAATCAAATATATAAATATAAGATAATTTAAAAATTTTAAAAAAATATAATCTTTTCTTTCTCTTCTTCTCCCAATTCCAACATTCCTACTATGTCCTATTCTTCTTCCAATGACCCTCACATCTCTCTTTTCCTCATCTATTAATATTATAATATAATTAATTATATTATATAACTTTCTTCATTTTATACATATGTAATAAAAGTACATCCTTCCTTAATATATATATATATATATATATAATATAGGAGATATAAATATAGATGATGCAATGCAGGAAAAAACACTATAATTAGAAAAATTAATCTGTACCTTTTTAGTTTTTCAGTGTATGGTTTCGGGTTGCCTCAAGGATCAAATTTCCAATTCTATTTAAAGTGAAAGAGACAATCTAGTCTAGTATTAAATACAAAATCACGTATCGAATCTTTCAGATACGTATAATCGACAGTCACCGGATGACTCAAATAATAGTAAGCAAGCGCCATTCCTAGTCTCGCTCACTGGCACACACAACCGGCCGCCTAACAAGTTAAAAATAATAATAATAATAATAAAGCTATCCCTTCATCTAAGACGTCTTTTCCACTTGTAGGATAAGAGATCACGAAACGTAGAATAAGAAAAGCTTCAATTCCTCTAGTTTCTTTATATTTGATTAAGATCCATTCCCTTTTTAAGGTTTTTGTCTTATAATTACCTTTCTTAATCTCTTTTCCTTGGTCAAAAAGTCCGTTGGTGATCATTCTACGTGCTGGGTCGTAGGGGTTCTATTATCGTCGCATTACTTCTCGTAAGATTCCTCAGTAACATGCTGCAAAAAATTTCACTGTCCTACCTAGATCATGTTTCACGTTTGTCCAACATGTGTTTCCTTCAAAATGTTCAAAAAGTAGCATCTGTATCGCTTCTTTTATGGTTATATTTATGTAATACCTTATTTGCATGATTTCCTCCTGGTGTAGATACGAAAAACATGCATAATCCATCTGAAAATGTCACTCCAACAAGGCCTCAGGTACATGATTATGATCCGATTACGTTCTTGAGTTTGATGTATGAAGGCTGTTGAATTATGATGTGTTGTCTTGTAATTTGGCAGGGAAAGTATGCTGCAATAATTGTTTGTTGGCTTATGGGTAACGGATGCCTATTTTCATGGAACAGTATGGTGAATATAGAAGATTATTATGGTCACTTGTTTCCGGTAATTGCGTGTTGTGAAACTCTATTTCTGTTATTTTCCCCCTATTATCTTGGTTTTGCTTCATTTAGGCTATTTTCAAACTGGTTTACTTGTGAAGTAACTTGTTTTAGGCAAAAGCATGACACTAATTTATATTTTCTAGCTAACTATTATACAACTTTAAGGAAGAGATAAAATCTGATTTATCCTATTGGAAGGGTAATATATATATCATTGGGCTACAATAAGCTTGGCAAGAATGACGTTATTTTGTCTTCTATCCTTGTTTGGAGTCGATTTCCCCTCTTTAATCCACTGGCAAACTTGGCCGCCCCTAACTCTGAGAATGTTTAAATATTCACCTTAGAAAATTTTAATTTTTCTTTATAAAGTACATGTTACTTAAATCTTAAACTTCTCCACTTGCCATTGGGTGAAAATAAAGGTTCACCACCGGCATGCATGAATAATCTAGTGCGAGTTCTAGTGAATTTGCAAAACAGAGTTCATGCAAGCAATTCTCCAATTGTTTCTCTTGATACAAGACCTTTAAACCCTTGTGCAATCTATTAGTTCCGGTTTAGTTTATCACCTATTTTTGGGAATCTTCTCGTCTAGGATACCATTAACACCACTTTCCTAATTTTCCAGCCATAATAAATGATCCTGTTGATGCTTAAAGTTGAATTATGTCTAACCAGGGACACATCTGCCGCTGCATTTTGTGCTGGGTGATCCTGGTCTTTAAATTTCTGTCATTTGTCCTGCAAAACTAAGGCCAGCATCATCAAGGGCACTAGACACGGTGTCTAGCTACTAAGAAGCGTCCTCTGATCAATTCTGATTTATTTCTTCTCTTATGAAGGCTAACGGTGTCTTACTTTATCATGCATGAAGCAGCAATGCATGATCTTAATTAAGAAATTATGCGTGTGGAAGTTGAACACTAACAAAAGTTTCTTTTTACGCGCAGGATTATCATCCATCGAGGGTTCTTACTCTTGTGTATCAGCCATTTGCACTGGGAACCCTTGCAATATTGGCTTACAATGAAGCAAAGATCAACACCAGACGACGGAACCTATTTGGATATGCTCTTTTCTTTGTGAGCAGTCTATTGGTCTTAATTGTAAGTCATTGACATTCATATTAAGCTTTTCAAAAGCATAAGAAATATAAATATATATATATATATATATATATATATATATAGTGACTCTGAATATCACCCTTTGGTTTAATGACAAGATAGTTGGATTTAGCAACATCAGGAAAAGGTGGAATTGGAACATTTATTGGCATATGTGCCATTAGTGGCGCATTTGGGGTTGCTGATGCTCATGTGCAAGGTGGGATGGTTGGAGATCTTTCTTTCATGAGATCGGAACTAATTCAGGTTGACTATTACTTTGGCTGCTTGATTTGGTTTCTTGGTGAGGTTGTAACTTCAAATAATTTCTAATCTTTTTGAAATTTGCTCAGTCTTTCCTTGCTGGTCTGGCTGCATCTGGGGCTATAACTTCAGGTTTGAGATTAATTACAAAAGCAGCTTTCGAAGATTCCAAGGATGGGTTGCGCAAGGGAGCAAGTATGTAATGGTAACCTTTAGATATAATGACTACAAAATTCCATTGTTTCATGTAACAAAACTATCAAGTCCGAAATGGATGAAACGCCAGATAAATGAAGACTAAAAATTGCTAAATCAATTACTCCTCTAGGATGGCTGATAATACCTTGACTTTTTATGCATACTTGGATGCTACGATTGATCAATTTATATAGTCAGCCAAATTAACTAAATGAGTATGTCCTTCAAAAGAAATTTCTTGCATGATCTCTAGAGTTAATCAGCTATTTTCTGATTAGTGATAGTACCGGTTTTCATTTTGATACAACTGCAATAATCTCTGTATTCTAAGGTCTGGGAAAATCCTACTCAGATGTTAATAATATTGTTGTCCAATGCAGTATTGTTCTTTGCCATATCTGCTTTGTTCGAGCTTCTCTGTGTGCTTCTCTACGCATCTGTCTTTCCAAAGCTCCCAATTGTGAAGTATTACCGCTCAAAGGCAGCCTCCGAAGGATCCAAAACTGTTTCAGCTGACCTTGCTGCTGGCGGCATACAGACATTACCCCATCAAGAGGTATAATCTCTCAGTAGAAGGCTGGAAAAAAATAAAATAAAAAAGCAAGCTTCTGATTTATCTAAAACTTAACAGAAACATGTTAAATACTTTTTAGGGTGTTGAAGATCCAAAGCAGATTGAGCGTTTGAGCATCAAAGATTTATTTCTCCAGAACATTGACTATGCTCTGGATATGTTCTTGATCTATGTGCTGACGTTGTCAATTTTCCCTGGATTCTTATCTGAGGATACTGGATCTCATAGTCTTGGTGCATGGTACAAATTCTGACTTATGCTATACCCTCTTCCTATAGTTACTTTCCATCAATTTTCTATTACAAATTCTCGTTTTATGGTCCGTGTGTACTATCTTATTTCCTTGTAGAGAGCTCAAACGTGTCTATAATCGCAGGTATGCACTTGTCTTGATCGCAATGTACAATGTGTGGGATCTTATAGGAAGATATGTTCCACTAATAAAAGTTTTGAAGTTGGAATCACGTAAAGGCCTTACAACTACTATCCTCGCTCGTTTCCTCCTCATTCCGGCATTTTATTTCACTGCTAAATATGGTGAGCAAGGCTGGATGATAATGCTAACGTCTTTCTTGGGATTGAGCAATGGTTATCTAACTGTTTGTATCCTCACTACAGCGCCAAAGGGCTATAAGGTCTGTAAACAGAGGGTTACTCTTATATATTCCGAAAAATTATCTTCGTGTATTCTTTCTGTGATGAAATTAGGACTTATGATATTGTCTTGCAGGGACCGGAGCAAAATGCATTGGGAAATTTGCTGGTGCTGTTTCTACTAGGAGGCATATTTGCTGGAGTTACACTCGATTGGTTGTGGCTCATAGGCAAAGACTGGTGAGACTGACTGAAAGGTGCTTGTAAATGCATAGAAGCATAAGTGTGGTACATATTACAAAGATTTGTATTAAAACAACTACTTCTAAGGAGGCACTGTCATTGACATATCATGTGCAATAAATAAAGAAGGTCTAATTAGAGCTTCAGCAAGCTTATCAGGTCTCGCACTGTGGAAAAAAGCACACACCTTCATTAAGGGTCCTTTCTTCTGTATGCTGCGCTTCCAACATCCACTTGAAGCCCATAGTTTTTTCCTCTCTTCTGAAGCAATGGTTTTGGAGATAACAGTGTACTTGTGCGAAGTTGTTAACAGTTTCTCTTTGGCTAACATGGTGATGCTTCATTATCATTTATTCATAGCTATCATACACACGAGTAGTAATTGCTCCTTGATGGGGTCACATTCCATGCTGCTTATTGTATAGAATTCAAAAAAGATGTGAATGTGCTTGAACACAAATCTAGAGGATGCATCTTCTGTCTAAAATGATTAGTTATCCAATCTGTCGTTTCGATCTGTTTTATCTTTTAATGGATGTGTTTGTATGTTGTATCATCAGGTTCAATTTCTTGATTGATTTTGTTTGTGGCTTCTCTCATCACATTCGTAGACATGAATTCAATTAAGGCCATCCATGTTAAGTAATACCAGCATGAGTAATATATATATATATATATATTTTATTGCATTACCTTCCGTTGCGGTTCAAGTTTGGAAGCTCATATATTTGCATATTCATTGAAACGCAAGGATTCGGAAAAATTTTGTTCCAGTTCGGCCAATTCACTGCATACTTGTTCTAAAATTCCAGGAATGTGCCTTGAATATATATTAAGAAAGAAAAAATTATAAAAAAGTTCCTAACATTTTACATTTTTACAAATCAATTCTTAATTTTTTTCAAATTGTATCAAATATGTTCTTTTGTTTAAGTTTGTTAAATTTTCTATCACCATGGACACATGTTAATATATAATTTGTCTAAATATAATTTATAAATAATAAAATAATTATAAAATATGATAAAATATAAAAAATATATAGGAAATGAAAAAAAAATATTTTGCAAAAGTGAAAAATAAAAAATATATGTTCAAATAAATATTGATATATATATGTATATAAATATTAATATTAATATATAATTATCTATTATCAAATAATATATAAATTATTTTTATCATTTTTTAGTTTTTATTATTTTTATAATATTTTAGTTATATAATATATATTATTAGTTTATTTAATTAAATTAATTATGTGAACGAATTATATGCCGCCACGTATCTATACTTAACTGCAAAACTAACGGAAGTGTTTATTTGTAAATTTATTGAAATATTAAAGTCTAAAATTAATTAAATAAAAAGTTAAAGATCGATTAGTATATATAAATAAACGTTAGAGATTTTTTTATATTAAGAAATTATGAGATTTTTGGAAGTAAGTTTATATGGTGTGTGGAGCTGATGTAATTGCAGGTGTTAAGTTGTGTTTATACTTGAAAACTTCAGCTGATAATTGCAGGTATTAGTAGCCTTCTAATTGCTATCGTACATACGGCTCCTTACCTCCAAACTTCCCTTATGGCGATCCAAATGTCCTAGTGTTTTATTATAATCCAAGTAATGAGTCATACTTACTTATAGTCGTACTAGTGCGTTTATTATGAATCAATGTCATCATTAATGAAAATATAGAAATGATGAAAATGAAAGAAATATTAATAATTAAAAGCATCGGTAATGAAAATATACAAGTAACAGAAATTTTAAATACATCCATTTTGTTTTGCTCCATATGCACTAAGGTTGCTTATCTTTTAAATTGAGCACTTAATAAACCCTCTTTATTGTTTTATCCTCAAATAAAATAATTAAAACATTAAAAATCATTTTTTAATTATTTTCTAAAGGTGGAAATATCAATAAAAACTTAATGTTGTATTTGAATGAAATCACGATTTTGGGACTTTATTTTCTTTCTCATATTTAGAAATAATTTTAGAAGGTACAGTTGCATTTCTAAGGAATCAACACTTCCAATTGTAGGGGGGAATTTCATTCCTCCTTTGAGGATGAGGAATCACAACTTGGATCTACCTTCATTAATTATTACTAATTAAAGTGATTTATTTAACTTCCATCTTAATTATGATATATAATAATTAAAAGTATTTTTGATAAATACTCTAAAATACACATTCTATTTCATAATATTTGTAAACATAGGAATTGATTCATCATTTTTATCTTTAATTTTATTTCATTTCATTCTAATCTATTCTATTTTATTTACATTGACCATTCATGTATATTAAATGTAACATGAAAGTTTTTTTTTTTTTTCCTTCTTAAGATTTGGGGGTCTAAAAACTCAATTTTAGATATAAAGAGGTTAAATGTACATGGAAAAGGTATAAAAGAATGCGCTTATAATTTATCATAATTTTATAAATATGATATTTGCTTGCTAAACAAATAAACGGAAGAGAAATGTTATTTTCCACCATTAGAACTTCTCTATATTAGGTGGAGTTGGTAATTTGGCATCCGATCCACCAATTTAGATACAACAAGATATGACAACAAACATATTTGTATAATTAAAAATTGACACAATTAATAAGCAAGTCAAATCTAGCACTTAATCCCATTTGTGAGTGTATTTTATAAATAGGTTGCACAAACATATTCTATATGACCCGTGAAGTCACTTAACACGATATCCCTGCAGTAGAATGTGATGGTATTCTAATCAATAAAATATTTTTTGGTGTAGCAACTTAGAGTTTATTAAAAGTTTAAAGTTAACATGTTTAAGAGAAACAATGGGTTACCTTCTAAAAAGGAGTTACACAAAAGAACAAAATCGTATGGAATTTGACGCCAAAACATATAATACCTAAGTAGGAGTCTCAATCAAATTGTTACATATTATAGTTTAATTTTATACTTTGTCTCTAATTCTTTAATTTCTTTACTAGTATCTTGTCATGTAGTGTTTCCTTATTATTAGCACCTACTATGACCTTACTTCCATTTAAGAATAACACTCTTAACTTTTGGTTTACGTCTATTCTTTAACTTATGTTATTCATTCCATAACAAAAACATTATGTGTATGTGTGCATGTATATGTATATGTGTGCATGTATATGTGTATGTATGTATGTATGTATTTATATAATATACATAAGCATTTTCAAATTCGCTTTTGTATGTCAACCTATGTAGGAGACATATTATCAAACTAGAACATATTAGTGAAACCACTTAATATGGTTATTAAAAACTAGATTGAGTGTATGAATTAGTCTTGTATAAGTTAATTACCACATGCTGTTATCATAAATGTACATTCAAGTTATTGAGATGGCACTAAAAATTTGAATCAAGGGTTAAATTCTCAAGTTATCATATTTTCATCGAACTTGTTCATATATTTAGTTTTGAAATAGAAAGATGTCTTTATGATCATTTTAATAGTTTTTAATATAATTTCCATTACAAGTATTTAGTAAATTGAAGGTAGTATGAAATTACTTTTATAGTAGGAACACTTTTTCTTTGTGGTGCTTTGGTTCTCCCTTATTTATAGTCTAAAAATGAGATTTTTAACGATAGTTTGTTATATTAATTAGGTTCCACAGTAGTAATTTGTATTATTAGGAATAAGGAATTTGATTGGATCAATCAATATTTAGATTGTTTTTGCTTTTGTTACAAACATGCTTTTCTTAAAATAAAGACTCAATAATTATGATACATTTATTTTAGAATTCTTTTTAATAATCAATTCAACTTGGACATGAGTCGGCTAATTTAATAGAAAGAGTTTTGACTTTAGGTTCTTAAAAATGATTAATAATTGGGTTAGAATTTTTAGCATGCAAACCAATTTAAACTCCTATATAAAACATGAAAAGTTTATGTGGACAAGTAAGATTTAACTAATTTGGATAATGAGTAATTTATAAGAAAAACACTAATATAAATTTAAGAATAATAAAGAAAATAAGAATAATTAGGTCTAAGTAAGCACGAAAGAAGTACCAAGAAAATAAAAAAGAAGAGTAAAAGGGTTAGCTTTCTACTGAAATGGATAATTTCTATACTTATGGTACTAACAGATTGTAGATGTGGGGTTTCAGATAGTATTGTTATGTAAAACTTGTGTAAAAGTTGCATTACACATGACCTTAGAGAAGTAACACGTGAATAGCACTTGTACAGAGGACTTGAAGAAAAATGGTCAATAGGAGAAACAAGTAATCTTAATAGCTTAAACATATATATAATAGGTGAGAGAGCAATTGAGTATCAACTTTACTGTCCTTAACTAAAATGTTGAATTGTTCTTTACTTAAGAGTTGTTTTGATCTTTAAAAACAAAGAATTCACAAGATAGTATTGTTTCTCTAATCTTTAAAGCATCTGAAGTCCTTATTAAAAAGGTATGATTGGGTATTTATAAACTCTTAAGTTCAATAGCAACCGTCAAATCATACTAACAATCAATGGCTGAAATTATACTTACTCATTCAAGGTTATCCTAATGAGTTTACTATAGCCTAATGCTAGTAGCCTGCCTTGTTGAATGTGCAAGCTTATCTAAGAGAGGTAGAGAGCGGATAGACTGGTCTAATGATCTCTATTTCGAGCCTACCAAGCCAAATCTACTTAAGTTATCCCAATTACAAGTTGAATTCTATAAGCCTTATTACTTAACTCAAGGAGTCAAATCCAAGTAAATAATACATTAATCATGAGTTTAGGCCAACACAAAATTACCCCTCTAAATTTTTTCCCTTACCTAAAATTCTTAACCGAAATCTAAGTATTTTGGGCTCAATAACTTACTTTGGAATAGCTAAGCTATTATTCAGCACACTCGCATATCATGAAGAAGTGCCACACTACTGCCAAGTGCGCTCACATTGCTGAAGACCCCTTCCTTTTTTTTTGCACCCCCCTCCCCCCCCCCCAATAAATCATAATATATAAGTTTAGCATCAACACTGCATTTTTTTTTTTTTTTTACATTTCAGTACATGTACCCATAATACTGTTTAATTGCATGCGTTGAGTTAAGCTTATTGGAGTATAATTACCCTTAATAACAACATTATAGAATAAGTTTTCAATATTATATAGAAATATGATATTTTTGCTTCTTCTTTTTTTTTTAATACTATGGGAATTTTATCTGTAGTTACCATATCCATATAGAAATGTTGAATATAGATATAATGCTTGCTTTTGTTTGTACACACTAAAACTTAGGAGTTTATTTTGTTCGATTTTATCTATTTGAAGTTTTAGGATTTTTTCATGTGTTAGGCTAACAAAACAAAAAAATAATTAGACCTTTCAGAAAGAAATAAAAATCTCGGTCAGTATTCACCATTATGTAGAGTATTTAAGCATTTTATAAAAATTAAACTTCACAACACATCTACATACACACATGCATACACACATGTACACACACATATATAATGCTTCACTAGTAATTGGCTAATGCCCAATAATGGCGACTTGGAATTATGTAAATTAAATTGATAATCCCATTCAATTATGGCTTTCTTCATTTAAAGGTAGGTGATTGATTAATTATTATTAGGGATAATGTCATATTTGGTGCGCGAACTTTACTTAAATGTGCAATTTAATACCTAAAGCTTAAAAAGATCAATTTAATACTTAATTGAAGTTTTGATGAACATTTTTACTACCTCACTAACGAAGTTACTGTCCGTTTGCTAAAGTGGTGTCAAGTAACACGTACCACGTTAGCATGAGACTTGCTGACATAGCATGGCATATTAAAAAGTCAATTAAGATTGTTCTTAGATGCAAGCTTTGATGATGTGCTCACACTATGGTCTTCTCCTTATATTGGAACTCAATTCATTTTCAACCTAAATCTAATATACAAAGCGAAGTTTCTTGGGGGTTGGCAATGTGAGATTTGTAAAATAAGAGATTGAATAACTACTACTTTACAGTTATTTATGTAACTTTGTTTTACTTTTTTATTTTGTTTCTCTTTAAAAATAAAAAAAACTCCCTATATTCAATCTATGTCATAAAATCTTTCTATCGTATAAAAATTACTTCAAAATCCTTCCAAAATGGGTTGCAAATAGTAAATCAAAATAGACTTACTAAGCTGATTTTTTAAAAAAATTGCAACAACTATTTCTCAACTCGTATCTTTGATTTTTATTATTTTAATGCATTTTCTTTCATCAAATTTACATGAAATATATTTTACTCCATGTGTACTTTTAGATTATTCAAAGATTTCCTTAAAAACTTGTTTAAAACACGTTTAAAACTTGGATCAAAGTTGTGGTCAAACATACTTATACTTGCAGCAATTTTTTTTAAACAATTGAAAGGCTCACTTTGATCAAGTTTTAAGTAAGTTTTGAATGTTCTTTCTTGAATTTTTTTTTTTTATATAATCTAAGTGTACTTACATAATAGCTACTTTAACTTATCCCACATGGTTAGATTACTATTTTTTACCTTTTATATAATAAAGCATTTTTTGTGTTAATATTGAAAAACTATAAACTATAGACAGAAGTTGAAGGATTGTTATTTATACATTTATATATATTATCTTAGAATATAATATGTTTTTCCAAAATTTATTTCTTTAGATATTTAAAATGCTACGTATCAGTTAATGGTTCGTCTATTAGTCCACATTAGCAAACAGGGTTTAACAAAGTTATATCGAGTATTATAAATAACAAAAAAAAAAAACTTTAATTAGGTAGTAAATTGAATCTTTTAAAATATAGGTAGTAAATTACACATTTAGAGAAAGTTCGAGTATCAAATGTGACATTAACCGTTATTATTAATACGTTATTTTGTCAATACCAGATATACTACATGTTAAGAATTACATTAAAACCAAATTTACAATGTTAAATTTATATATATATATATATATTATATACTTTGATTGACATTTTTTTCTGTAAACATTTTCCTTTTAGATAAATTATCCCTCTATTGCTATGGTAACATATCAGGAACACATAATTTTAAATAAACTTAAATCTTTACAATCAACCACCATATCTTATTAGCAATACTTCCTCTCCATTTCGTATCTATTCTAACAAGCATGATCGGTATAACCCATGTTCATTAAATCTTATGTTAAAATCTATTAAACTTATCTTTACACATCAAAAAGAATATGTTTGATATCCTAACTATGAAAACAAGTCAATCATTTATCTTCTCAAATATTTAGATACTTCAAATTTAACTTAAATCTTTTTCTTTCTTTATTTTTTCTTTAATATTATTTTTCCTCTCTTCATTCAAGTAGAACTTATCAAAATTTTCAAAACTAAATCCTTTCATTCACAACTTCAAGATTAAATCTTTTATTTATTCTTATTTCCAATTCTACAAATACTTCTATATATTAAACTTTTGTGTTCATTATCTTTAAAGGTCAATACGTCAACACCAATAGACAATATTCATCTCATGTGCATATTTATCTTTTAAGGTTAACATGTTCGCGACAATAAACAATGAAAATTTACAAGTTATTAAAAAATTAACATTATTCAACTTCGATAAGTTGTGACAATATCTTTGTATTATGCTATTCGCAGACATTGATATTGACAATTCTAGATTGTGAGTTTTCATAACATCTGGAGAATGCAACAACTTGTAACTCTAGAGTCACATATTGATCATTAAGGAGCAGCAATTTACTCAAACTTGATGACTGGACAATAATAGCATCAATCACTTTGGCCCAAACTTAGTCATAATTAATAACAAGAAATGATTAATAAGGTAAATGTCTTCTTAATCAATAGCGATCAAATAGTAATGAGGAGATTTTTTCTCTCTCTTCTTTTATTTATTTCTTTATTATTATTTTATTTTTTATTTTTTGCTAACGATCCTTTTCAAGTTTGAATTTGTTCATTTGAAACCTAGGTTCTTCTACTTCATTTTTATTTTTATTTACTTCTTTTTATTATTTTCCCCTTTTTTTTAATTTCTTTTTTTTTTATTCTCTTCTGTCATTCCTTAAATCCCATAGGTTTGATCCTATAGAATCTAACTCATTTTCTCATTAAGCAGGGGGTACATCAAGGTCGTGTAATTAATACCTAAGCTGATATTATCAATCACGCTAACCTTAGTATGGAAGTTATGCATGAATGTGATGCTCATAATTTCCCTTTAAACCTAGCTGCTGTGAAGTGCCTATAATACTGATATCCAATTACTTGCCCAAATCTTCAAAGTGCCTGGAACCTCTTTAGGAAAGATTCCTTTGCTAATCTCTATGAGCTACGAGAGGAACTTGTGATCTCAACATTATGGGGTTCCTTAAGAAGGATAATCTACCAAAATATTTCACTCCAATCCGATCCCATGAGCAACTACATAGACCTCAACTATAATGCTTGATAGAATTGATTAGGTCATGTAGGAACAAGGTTCAAGTCTACCGATCTGTTAGGATGCCTCAGTTGCATATTTCACTGCACTTCCATTTGACATCTATCGTAATGACAAATGGCTCGTCGCGCCGTGACCTTTTCTTGCTTGAATTCTCAAAACTTTTGTCGTTTCATCCCCATAAGGAGAAGGACCTTTCTCTATGGGGCATGATTAGGTTAGCAGACTCAAGGCTATGGAACTTGAGTATAGGTCTTTTTTCAAAATGAAATGGATTAAGTTATTACTCTTCATATTTTCTTAGATTAATTCTTGACTCCTCTTCATCGACTAAAGGGATTGGCAGCATCACTTTGTTTGATCACAACAACGATTAATCGATAAAGAATTGCTTAACTTATTTTCAACCAATCACATTAGTGATTATCAACATTCTATACCTTCCTCTTCCCTTTTTTTTTTCCCTTTAATTGCATACTCTAATCTTTTAGATATAAGAAAAACTAAACCTCATCATTATACATCGCCACATACAAACTATTCATAAAAAATAAAATATTTGCAAGTTTACTTAAAATTTAATATCATATGGAATCAAACAAGTTATTAACATGTCTTTGCTCCCTAAACATATGTATTATATACTTGTATACATATCAATATCATTATGAAAGGATTTTATTTTATTTTTATTAGATTATAGGAAACTAATCGTAATTACCTTTTTATAGAAGAGATTGCCTCTTGTACATATGAATATGTATGAACTGGAAATTTCTTCTACAACATAAATTCATATAAATATTTTATTAAGTCATATCATACTTTCAAGGTGTATATTTTAAGCTCCATGATATTACTATGTCCTATTAGTCTTATTTATTGCTTGTTTGATGAAGCTATTAAGTAATAGATTTAAAAGGTATGATGAGCTTATCTAATGAAAAAAAAAAAAAAACATGATTACACTTGCTAAGCTCATGATATGCTTTATTGATCTGATAGCCTCTTACAATCTCTTAGAGATGGAGCACCAAGTCAAAGCGCTTACAAGATTAGTAAAGCTATGTCCCTCTAAATCCTCTACTAATAAAGAGATGGCTTTAATAAACCTTACATCTTCAATAAACCTTATATCTTGGAGTCTGATTCAAAGGGGTGGAAATTTCTTACGTTTAGGGAGTAATTTCCTCTTTTTAAGCCCATATATATTGAAACCTCCCTTAATGGAAAGCCCTTAAGCTTGCTTATGTCCTTCCTTCCCCAATTGCTGTTATATCATAATGAGACATGGTAATAACTCTTATTGTAGCAACGATGTAAGCAATGTAAGAAGAGCACTTCTTTCATCAAGCCCCCAATCATTAAAGTTATGGATGCAGCTTGCCAACTTAACTATAATGCAATATGCCATCTATAGCCATTCAAGCAAAAAAGTCGCTTCATGACAAGCTTTATCAAAGTAAGGAGGCTTTACTCTTACTTTCAATAGCATTACACACTTAAGAGCAGCAACAAAGTAATGTCAAGGCATTGCTTAGACTTAAAGAATAAAAACTATGTATTAGGAGTACATATATACTTAAGCCTCCTAATTGATATGCCAAGCATTGCTTAGGCCTAAGGCAAAGAAATTGACATACCAAGGGTGTATCCTAATCTTAAAGAATGTATAGTACTATGAGAGTACCCTAATCTTGAAAGAACATACAACAATGGGGGAGTACCTTATCTTAAAGAAGAATACATGATGCTAGGAGAGTGACTTGACCTTAAAGAAGCATATAGTATCAAGGGAGTGCCTCGGTCTTAAAAGAACATACAACGTTAGGGAAATACCTTAATCTAAAAATAAAGCATAAAGTGCTAAGGGAGTTCCTTAGTCTTAAAAGAGCATACAACACTAGGGGAGTACCTTAATCTAAAAATAAAGTGTAAAGCACTAAGGAAGTACCTTAGTCTTAAAAGAAGCACATGGTGCTAAGAGGGTTCACTTGGTCTTAATAAAGTGTGTAATGGCAAGAGAGTGCTTTGGTCTCCAAAAACATGTAGTACTAAGAGAACACCCTTGTCTTGAAGAATGATACATAATGCCAAAAGAGTATCTTGGTCTTAAAAGAATAACATGTGATGTTAGGGTAGTGCTCTGGTCTAAAAAGAAACACTTTAAAAGAAATTTAAACTTATTGACATAGAGTTACATTATAGCTTTGATGTCTCCTTTTGAAAATAAGGAAAAAAAAATGTAATTCAATACTAATCTGCTCGTAGAGTATTAGCCATGAATTGTTTTATGCCTTTATTGATTTAATCTACATGCCACCATGTTAAGCATCATGTATTGAGGTATTGATGCGTACATCACCATCTTCAATAATGAGCTTCTCAAATCTTACTTCATCACTAAATATTTTCTTCAAATTCCTTCACTCTTCAGTGGGATGGTTCACTATCTTATGATATCGGCAAAACTTGGGATCATTATGCTCACTCTTGGTAAGTTGGCACTTAGTATAATGTCTCCATCTTACAACCATTGATCAAGTATGGCGTGTACTCGCCTCATTAGGCATGGGGATGGAGGGACTTTTAATAAGGTTCTTTGTACTTTACATGTCACTCTTAGGTTTCTTATTGCTTCTGAGGTCACTATCTTACACTAAGTCTATGGATGTTTTACGCTTGTTAAATCTATTAACTTCTCGTTGTCTCATTACAGAGTTGTTGGCCCTTTGCGCATTCTCTATAAGTGCAACAAAATAGTACAAGGAGGGGTTCTCTAAGTATATGGCATATTAAGAGGATATCCCCTAGATGCAATCCTTTACTAACTATTTTCCATCATACAAATCCTGGATATCAAGAGAGTATTCCTTAAAGTGCTTGATGTATTCCATAAGATCTTCCTTAAGGTTTTGTTTATTCTCCCCATGTCAATTAAGGTAACTCTTTCTTCTGTGGAGAAAAATTTCTCCAAGAACATCTTATACATACTTCCCCATGAGTCTATTGATCCAGCGAAGAGGTTAACATACTAAGTATATGCCTTCTTAGTGAGTAATTTAGAAAATTCTTTTAACTTAAGGTCATCGTCTAAGCCATAGATGTCTAATGTCTTACTGAACTTCATAAAATGCTTCTTAACATTCCCTTGCTTGCCATTGAACTTAATAAATTTTTTAGTCATATAGTCCTTTGGATATGGCTTAGCAGCAATATATTGATTATATTGGAACTAGAGATCCAATACTATAGTACATGGCTTAGCATGCATTTCCTTAATATACTTATCCAACTTTTCCCTTATAATAAAGGAAGATCCCAACGTAGTTATGGACTTCGAGGCAAGTGCTACGGTTTTAGCTCATATAGGAGGAGAAAGGTTTAGCTGGCTAATTGACCATCTAAGTACGGTATAAAAAGTAGGGTGGGAATAGAAAGAGCTACTTGGGTAGAATCTTTCATTATCTACCTTAGGTGGTAGGTTATAATTAACTGCAGTTGTCAGAGCAAGGGTCTAGTCACCTCTTCTCTAAGTAGTATTCTCTTGAATGATAAGAAGATTAAGTGGTTAAACGAAGGAGGCAGTGCCTTATTGCGTTATGATAGTGAAGCTAGAAGCTATGCCATGTTGCATGGTAACGACAACCATTCCCTGCATGAGATTAGTAATTGTAGCCATAAACTGGTTTAATGCTACCCTTGTGGCCTCTTATATAACCTGCATCATTTGAGCGAGGTTTGGGGAGTTCTTAATTGAATGTTGAATCATTCTTCACTTAAGAACTGTTTTGATCTTTGAGAGTAGATAATTCACAAAATAGTTTTATTTATCTAATCTCTAGAGCATTTGAAGTCCCTATTGAAAAGGTATGAGTGTGTATTTATAAACTCTTAGATTCTATAGTAATCATCAGCTTATAGTAACGATCAACGATTGAGATTACGCTTGCTCATTCAAGGTTATTCTCATGAGCTTACTATAGGCACAAGGTTAGTAGCCTATATTGTTGAGTGCAAGATCTTGCTTGAGAAAGGTTAAGAACAAATACACTGGTCCAATAATTCTTGTTTTGATCTTGTCAAGGCAAATCTTTTTATGTCATCTTAATTACAAACCGAACTCCTTAAGGTATATTACTTAACTCAAGGAATCAAGTTTAAATAAATAATATATTAATTATAGGCTTATGTAACTACAAAATTAACCCTCTACACAGATAAGAATGTAAAAGAAATAAAAACCAGAAACGAGCTCAAATTTACAATAAGCACATAGAAAATTGGACAAAACATCACCCGAGAGCCCATTTGTCTACTACCAATTGATGTGTGTACATGGCTTGTGACTGACCGACCAACCGACCGATCAGTGGAAAAGAAATGGCAAGTCCGGTCCTGAACCTATACAGGAAAAGTAAAGTAGAAGAAGAATCAGGGGTAAAGATGGAAAACCAATCGGCAGTGGTGATGAGGACTGCTCTTCCTCAAATTCAAGAGAATCAACGGCTAGTGGCATGTTCTCTTGATCTGGGCTACACGTGGACTGATGGGGTTGGTGTGTACTGTACATTATTGCCCTCAGGACTGCTGAAACGGTGGGGATGTATGCCGTTTTGTTGCGGGCAAGAAGCCACGTCAGGCCCATTAGCTGGCAGTCCCTGTTGAACATCCTCTTGGCCCTATCGCTCATATCATCTGTCCGGTTAATGTACCCTCCCTTAAGCTGTAAAGTCACAAGAATGCGCATCGTTACTTATATCAGTAATTGTTTAAACAATTTCTAAATATTAAAATTTCGTGTTTTTGGTATAATCTAATTGAATATGACATATGTGCTTCCTTTTTCATGTATTTGCATGGATTCTAAATGAAACATTGGAGTTGAATCCCCTTAGAAAATAAATCCAAATATAATTATGCTATGACATGATTTATGTACTCTAATAATTTGTTAAATTGTAGAGATTAAAGATGGTGAAAGGGGATAATCTCACCACCAACTACCATTTACATAATTTTGTAATTTTGTGCCAAAATTAACAACTCGTCCAATTGAAGTCTTAACTGAAATTTTAGTTATCTCTATTACTACCTATACTATATTATTGAAATATCGTCAATTTAGTCATCTTACGTAGCTAAAGATTTTGTAATACGTACAAATTTTTTATTAATTTATTTGATAAAGTACTCACATCTCGGTATGGGTAACAGTAAAAATACATAAAATAAAAAAAAAAAAAAACAGAAAATGTAGAAAAATAAAAAAAGTAATATTATATGCTGTAATGTAGATATTTTATCAAATAAAATAATAAAAATTTACATGTGTTACAAACTTGTTGCCATTCATAATGATTGGACTGTGATAACAATGGCCATGTGTAGGGTGGTTATTTTCTAGGGCCTACGACAAAGACTTTAGTTACCCTAAGAAGAACTGAAAGTCATTTCCAAGCGGACTTAGTTTCACTTTCATGTCTCTATGCTCTGGGTATCATTATATCAAATGCAAATGGCATAGAAACAAAAACATCTAATCTCATGTACCCCATTAATTCCGCCAGAGAATTTTCTTTGTTTCGAAATAAGTAAAAATATATATATATATATATATATTACATATTGTGAAGAGAGTTAATAGACATTTTTAGCTTTATATTTATTTATTTATATAGATGTATAGGACGTACTAAATAACTTTCCTAGGAACAATGTCCTAAGATGAATTCCACATAGTTCAAAGTGAGAGAAGTAGAAAGATACATAGCAAGAATATAAGAATACCTTTTGCAGGGCACCTAAGCACTTGGTGCAGCCAGCGTACGTAGAATTCCGGCAGTTTTTCTCCAAATTCCTCACCGCCGCCGTGGGGGTGGCGTTCCTCAAACCTCCGGACACGTTGAACGCCGTGGGACAACTTAATGAACTAATCTGATGAAGCCTGATACCGCAAAAACATAGTATCGGATCGCAACTGGAGTTTGGCTGGGGAAGATGCACGCTCTTATTCACCAAAGCCGTCTGCAGGCTCTCCACACACTTCTGGGAGTCGTCCGGCCTCATTGGAAGATCCTCGGGCCCCTCCGCCGCAGGAGGAGCTGCGGCAGGCAATTGAAGAGCGGTCCTGGCATGCGCAGCGAATAGCCAAGCTGCCAGAACAGGACAACACCGGCTCCGGTCCAGATTTCGGCCGCAAGCTTGCGCCACACCGCCAAAGAGCTCCTCGGAGAGGTCCAGCTTGCATATTTGAGAGTCCGGTTCGTTTGGTATGGCTGGAACCGTGTAGGGCTGGGTGGAACCGGCCGGTTCGGAGAGTAAACTAGATATCGAATTATGAGGAAAATATAATAAGAAAATGAAGGAAATGAAAGGGAATAAAATCGAACTCATCACGGGCAATTTCTTTTCTGTAATGTCTGTTCGAAAAGGAGGGAATGGTGGGAGTTGTCCGGGGATTTCTTGGGATGAAGTGGGGAGAGAGAGAGAGAGGGGTAGAGCAAGTGCTAGTGTTCGAGAGTGGGGATTGTCTGATTGGACGTTCCAGGTTCGCGAAACAAGGGATCGTGCATTATTATATCGCGTTTTGTGATTTCTTCTGGGAACTGTAGGGCAGTGATAAAAAGTTGAGCTTGGGCTGTCCCGTGATTGACAATAGAGGTGAGAAATTTGTTGGCTAGTGTAGCTACATCATGTTCATGTAGCCACAAAATTTATTTGATCAGCTGATGACCTGCATCCTTCATGTAAGCGTGGGTATAGATTCTCGTAAATATACTATTGTTGGTGTTTGAAACTACTTCCATACGTAAGAATATAATATTATCAATTTTCATATGAAAAATAATAATAGTGTTTTCAACCACTTGTTAAGTAATAAAAAAAAAATCATTTTATTTCTTTAAACATTCATTTATTAGAGATTTTGATTTTATGTTGCAACTTGCAAGGGCTTTTGTCTCTTACACAGACTACACGGTGCGTTTAGGATTTCGAGTGGTAAGAGTTCACGTTAAAAGTTTCGATAAAATTAAAACTAAAACAGTGAATACTAAATATGATTAAGATATAATTAGTATTCTAACTTCGTCAACTCACATGCATTGTCGGTTGCAAAACTATATGGTCCAAATACAAAATCCCAATTTATTACAAAATTAGCAACAACAGTCCAAATGGAATGGCATATTATCAGAAACATCCAACCTAGCCAATATTCCCTCTCTCGTTAATCTAAAATTTTTCATTCTTCAAATAAAACAACTAATTTTCTTCTTCGGATATTCTTTTTTCTATCAAAGGACAAGACACATCACACAAAACCTGAATATATCGTATATAATTATGAGAGGAGTGTTAAAATACAGGTCTGGTCACATGGGAGAACGCATAAATTGGCTCAAAGACACGACACAAAAAGCCAAATGAATAAACATATGGTCAATCAAGCAGAAATAATTCCACCAAAAAGGCCCTTTGCCTAAAAAGCTTCCAGTCTCGTTTCCCTAAAAATTATTGTCTGACATTTGCGTGGTTAGGTTTATGACATTAGGACAGCACCCTCTCAAATTTTTGGGAATTTAGATTCATCCCAATTTTTTTCTTCCTAAATTTATTATATATAATTAATAATTGATATTACAAGAGAAAAATAATACCATAATAAATCATAAAACATAAATTAATCTGAAATATTCATTTAAAAATTGATGTTGATTAAGAGGATGGATACGAAAAGAACCCATATTCAAAATCCTCAATATGCATATCAAAAGATTTTTTATGGATGAACTCATGTATCTTACGTGACTGTTTGGTGTGAGGTTAACGGATTATACATTACCGTAAAATGATAATGGTTATAAGCTAAGGTAATGAATAATAATTCATGATGGTTAGGAACTTAACATAAAGAATTTTAGCTATTTGGCATTCTTCAATTTTTAAATGGTCGGCATGAGATTGGATTCAAAAGGGATATGCTATAATTTATGGTAAGTCCAAAAACGTTTGGTACCTATAAAAGGAAAAAAAAAGAGAGAAGATAATGTTATCATTTATACTTTAACTTTATCACTTTTTATAGTTATACATTTGAAGTTTCAACTTATTTAATTATATATTTAATTGAAGATTTAATTGTTAAGATCATAACTCAATTAATTTCAATTTATATTATTAGTCTAATCAGTACGATCTGTTAAAAAAATGGTCACACACGACCTTAAGAGGTTCATGCAATTCCCATAAGGTTATAGATGGTCACAAATAGTTGTTAGTAGGTTGCACGATATATATTTTTGAAATAAGTGGCGATTTACATTTTCACAAAGGGTGGCTGATGATTACCTATAAAAGGTTGAGGCTATTGGCAACCTCCTATTGGCTAATTATGTTAAATAATCTAACGATATAAATTAAAATTAATTAAGGTGCAGATCGTGACAGCTATATCTTCAATTGGTATATAATTAAATAAATTGAAATTTTAGGTATATAATTTTAAAAAGTAATAAAATTAAGATGTAAATCGTAATATTAGTAAAAATAAATAAATAAATAATAAAGGAACAAGTAAAATTATGGCCTTAGGAGCCTGCGGGTCTAATTGATCTTTTATTTTGTACTCTCTCCAATTTTTCCTTATTGGTGGCCCATAAGATATGCTAATTTTCCTATAATTTTTTCGCAAGATTGCAATACAATTTTACACCACATAGCGTGACGGTGCATTGTAATTTATATGACCTAACAATTTTATTTTTAAAAGTTTAAATTTATATTTGTTATATTGATTGCTATTCTTAGGCTAGTAATACTAATTGTCTAGAAGTGTGCGATCCGGTATATTTTTCCCATTTTTGAAAAAAAGGAAGTCTTAACTAATCTCAGAAAAATCCACTAGGAAAACTTTCCAACGATATTCAAAATTAAAAAGAAAAATGTTAACCAATATCTTATGGGCATTTGTTAATGCTAACGAAAATATGAAAAAAAAAGAAAATACGCCTACATTTTCTTGAAATATAGCCATTCCTCTGTTTGGTATTATTAACTAATGCTTTGGAAGCACTCTTTACACTTTTGTTTGGTCGGAGAGAAGGAATTAGAAATGAAAGAATATGAAAAGAAGGAATATGGAAGGAAAAAAAATATGAGATTATTTGATTCATTTCATGCATTTGAATAATAAAGGGAAAGAAAGTGGAATGAATGTTAGTTATCAATATCAATAAAAGACAAAATGAAGTATAATGCATAATTATCAAGATGCCCATAAAAAATAATGAAAAAGTAAAGAGATAGAATAAAAATGGGATTGAATAGGAAATTTAACAACTTTCTCTCCTCTTTTTATCCAATTTGGAGTTGACAAAAGTTAGTGAGGCTATTGAAAAATTTTCCATCCAAAATCCATTCATCTCTTTTTCCTTCATTTTCCAAATAAGAAAAAATGTCTCTAAATTTGTATTTTTATTCTCCTTCCAATTATTTCCTTTATCCGAAACATATTGTTAGTGTTGCATTATATTCCAATCCATTGAAGGCGCTTTCCGGGACGGAAGTTGGATAAAATAGGAAGCCGAAAAGGAGTTGATAGATGGAAATTGAAAAATAGATTCTTTGGAGTATCATCCATGGAAAGGCACCACGAAGCCCAAAGTAATAGTTTTATAATCCAGTAGAAGGCAGTCTTGTATATTCATAGTGCGGTTGAATATGCTTGGATTTTGAGTAGTTATGCCATGCTGCGAATGCTAGGATAGAACATGTGATAATGTCACATACCTCTAAGTTGTGTCCTAAAAGTATATCGGACTAACCGTTACTTAAGTAGAATTACTCAAACTTGATCAAAAAAGTAGAATTACTTGAATAGTTTCCCGCATATATAAATGAATGATGAGGATCACACAATTCTTAAACTCTGTCGTTAACCATCTTGGGTTCTAGCGTCTTGTGTCATCAGCTCAATGCTCAGGGTGTGAGAAAAGGTCCGTGTGTTATGCATATGTACATATCAATAAAATTCAAATGCATGATAATGTTAATTGATAGTTTTTACCATTAATATTTATATTTAGTAACATGCGTTAAAATTTTATTGGTAAATACTAATTACCAACCACTGTCCATGTGTAATACTCGTTAAATCTTTCTTCCCTGAGTGTGCATATGGTCAATCAAGGAGAGACGAAACTTCTTGTCCCAGCAAATGGCACGAGGATCAACCCACAGTAGCTATGAAAATTCCTACGCTTTCACACCCCTTTCCTCGCATCCCAAATATCACCATCTAACATTCATAGCTCAACGATTAAAAGCAGTTTTATATGCTGTACAGAAGCACGAGAAAGCAATGGAATACAACAGACAACGATAATAAAACGCGATAACATATAATTGAGGGATAAAAGCAAGCACACGTAATATTTGCATGGGAAAACCTCAATCACATGACAAGGAACCCATGAGCAAACGGAAAGGGAAAGCGTACATCGTGCACTTCGTTTAATGTGAAGTGGTATTATATAATGTAGTGTTCCTTGGTTTGCTGGATGCTACTAGTCACTAAAGTGTATTAAGATCTAGCTGTATGGAGACGATGGTGATTTGGTGGTTATAAGAGAAGTTAAGTCCGCTAACTTATTCTTGCAGTAAGAAACTACGATTCCTAGTTTCATCATAGATAGATGCCAATTCTAAAGTGAGTGATCCTACTGGTGTAGGTGGACATGGAAGAAAAGCTTGTTAGCGAGATGACGTGAAAATATATTTTATGTCATTCAAGTATAGAATGGTTGAGTCTGAAAGTGAGGAGAGTTTGAAGGAAGAGGGACTTGAGAGACTGGATAATATGACATGTTATTCTCGACTTGAAGACTATATTTGTATGTGTTGTTTTAAGAATTTTGCTAGAGATTCTTGATTTAGCCTTTTGTGGTGAACTTATATTCGTAAAATAATACAGCATGATGTAGAGTTAAGGAATTCTACCCGATATAACTACTTTAATATTTAAATTAGTGATGTATAAAATTTAAATATAATAATAAAAAGTTTTGAGAGTATAAAATAATTTATTTTTAGAATTGAATGCCTATTTATAATATTTTAAAAAGGGATATATTGAAAAGGTGAATATATCTATATTTGACTATATAAGAAAATGAATTTTCTTAATTTAGACAGGATCGAAGGTCCTCGAAGGTAATATGGAAAGTCGGTAGTCCCCATGGGTTGGTATATCTACGATGTGCCTATGGATATCCATTATTTGAGCTTCCTGAGCGGATCTCCATTCCTCGGTGATCTTAGGCATTAATGCCATAAGCAGGACTAGACCGTGCAATAAGTTACCGACCTACAGTAAGTTGGGTGCAGCAATGAAGCTTGGCCCCAATGTAGAATTCGCAAGTAAGGCTTAGACTCGTACTTCCAATTGGTCGGACATGGCCAAGTTAAGTCACCCTTTCATCCATACAAGTCAAATTAGGGCTTGGGAGTGCAATGTCCTAAATTGTCCATAACAATGTGCAATTTAATATGATTTTATTATGAAAAATTTATTAAAAGAGACAAAAGGCATGCTCAATCGGAGAATTGCACTAAATCCATAAGAAGAGATAAAACTAGGGATCAAATGGTTTATGTGCAATCCACATATTTTATCCGGTTTTATGTTATTTTTATATTTGGATTTTTGTATTTGTAATCCTAATGTGTGGGGTCGCATCGGGCGGAAAGTAAAAGGTCCTAGCCCAAATCAGTAGACACGTTTGCAAATAGGCTTAATTCAGTTTTTCATATGTCACAATGGCCTTTTCAATTACATTGGCCAACATTCCTGGGAGGATAGATTTTCATTTGTCATCTGCTAAATGGTCACGTTATGACTACACTCTCTCATTTCATTGTCCGAATGCAACTTTTGACACGCGGGAAGCAGCATTTCACCATTTCATTGTATTTCCAAGTTGCCGAGCACCAGCACTATTTTTCGAAAGAGAAAAATAATTCGGAATAAATCAACGTGGAAGGGAAGAATTAGAAAATGTAGATATCTAATTTCTGTCCTCTTATTTTTATTTTTTAAAAGGGGTCCTAATTAAATAATAATAATAATAATAATAATAATAATAATAATAATAATAATAATAATAATAATAATAATAATAATAATAATAATAATAATAATAATAATAATAATTTTTTTGAAAAATGGAAAAATACAAAAAATAAAAAAAAAAAAGAAAAATTATAAAGATTTTTTAAGAAAATAAATTTTTTGAAAGAAAAATAATTTAGAGTCAATGAATTTAGGTCTAACACAGTTCAAATAGCTGTGTTTTAAACAATCACATAGTTTAAGTACAATTTAATTGTACTAAATATCAAAATATAGACCAACGGCTTAACAAATAATTATTTAAATATTAACATTAAGTTAGCTTAAGGTTATAAGTTTGAATCTCACTAAACATACACGAGCCTTTTATCTTTTCTTTCATTTACAAAAATTAGTTAAGCATATATGATTTAAATCTAATTTTAAATCTTATCAAATCTTTTTAATTTAATATGATAAAAATTTGAGAGATTTAAATTTAATCTAATTTTTATCAAATCTGATTTGAATTGATATAAAGAAATTTAAATTTAATTTGATTTTTATCAAATTAGATATAAATTGATATAAAAAATTCAAATCTATTAGAATTGATATGATTTTTCGAGTTTTATAAATATGGATCATGTGACATAAATAAAAAATGATTACATACCAATAAGCAACAAAAATCCCCCATCTTCTACTCTTTTCGTACAGCATATACACACAAATCAACCCCATTCACCGAACCACCTTCCTTACCCAACAATACCAGCAATTCAATCTTGAATATTCAACTCAATCTTCACCTACCATTGACCACTCCATCCACTTATGCACAGTATACGGATGACTACCAAGCTCCATCCCTACTACACAATACACGCACATTCATTATCATGCTTTACAGCAGTATACCCTACATCGCGTTAGCATCACACCATCACACGGTCAACGAGCCCCTATTACAAGCTCACATAGCTAAAGTACATACACTTCACTTCACTGTCTTGCACTGTCTACTTCCTTACACGATTTGTATGTTGCACAAAAGCACAACCATGACAACTTCACCGATCACTGCATGGCAATTTGTAGCAACTAAAGTACACTGTAGCAGCCGATCATCTTTATCCTTCTTCCATCCATGGCCGGCGATTAATCTAGCAACAGCAACTCCAGACATCTTCGACCAAGCACGACACTCCTACGTAAGCCACTATACCATCCAACTCCACTACAAATCACACAAGCATTGCTCCTCAATTCGCCCAACATGCTTACACACATTCTTCTCACGCACTGCAACACACTGACCAATACACGCTTGATTCATGTCCACTCCTTACAGCACTATTAGTCCATACATTCACTGTCTTCATACCGAGCACAGTCACTGCATAGTTGAATCCTACGCTAGCCTCATAATCTAACAGCTGATATGCCACTGCTGTTCACTTCACGAGCAACACTTTCCGATCGACTATTGCTGTCTACAACCAGTTTTGTACACATACATGCTAAGTCGTTGTCCCAAAGTCTCCACTGTCACTGAACAATATAGCACTACACTCCACGTCATAGCAGTACACTCCACACTCGCGCACATTCACTGCACTATACGTTTACATACTGCTGCACTCCAAGCTTCACACACGACTACACCCTGAACCTAAGCACTACATACTATCCTTCACCACATAGCTGAATTCGGGTTCAATCTCTCTCTTTTTTTTAATTGTTATTATTATATTATTAGTTTTTTTATTTGTTACTAATTTATGTTAATAGCATAATATATAAAGGGTTAATATCGTATTTAGTACCTGAACTTTACCAAATTATTTAATTTACTACCTTAACTTTGAAATGTTCAATTTACTACTTAGTTATACATTTCGTGATCATTTATACTACCCAATGTAACTCTATAAGTTTCCGTTTGCTAACATAGATATAATTGACATGTGACACAATTAGGAATTAACACGTAGTATATTGACATATGACATTTGCTGATATGACATGAAATACCACGTGGCGTCATTACGAATTGACAGGTGTCTTTATACATGACACTCGTTGACATGGCAAAAATGAATAAGTGGCAACAACTCTAATCGCCATGTGACACTACATATTAACTAACACCATGTGGGAATGACCTTTATTTTTAAGTGAAAAAATATTTTTGTATTCAAACCAAGAAAAGAGTCAAACGAAATACATATCATGTACTTAAGCACAATTCTTTAAATACCACTTAAGATAACTTATATATTTACATCACTCTTTCTATGTATATTTTTTAGGTGGGACTTATGAAAGAAGAAAAAGGGACTTGAAGTGTAACTTGCAATTTTTTGCAATAGAAAGTGTCAACTTTGACTCGATTTTTCTCACATGATTCGACTTTCAATTAAAAAAAAAAATTGCTCAATCTTACTCTACTCCATGATTTTTTTTTTTAAATCATACAAAAATTTTCATAAAAAACCTTCTAAAACATGATTTAAATCCATATCAAAGTAGGTGGTTCAAGCATGTATTATAGTTGAAGAGCTCACTTTAACATAGATTTAAATCATGTTTTAGAAGGTTTTTTGTGGAAATTTTTGTATGATTTAAAAGAAATCATGGAGTAGATTAAGATTGAGTAATTTTTTTTTTAATTGAAAGTCGAATCATGTGAGAAAAATTGAGTCAAAGTGACACTTTCTCTTACAAAAAATTGCAAGTTACATTTCAAGTCCCCCATCTTTTTTTTCATAAATCCCACATAGAAAATATGCATGTAAAGAATCTTGTATATATATATATATATGTTATCTTAAGTGAATTTTAAAGAATTGTGCTCATGTATATGATATGTATTTTATCTGATTCTTTCCTTGGTTTGAATAAAAAAATATTTTTTCACTTAAAAAAAAAAGTCCTTCCTTCGTGGCGTTAGTTGACATGTAGCGCTACAGAGCAATTGGAATTATTGTCATAAGTCTACTCTCGCCACGTCGACGAGTGTCATGTGTAAAGATACTTGTCAATTCGTAGTGGTGCCACATGACATTTCATGCCATGTCAACAAATGCTATGTGTCAATTATATCCATATCAACAAATGGAAACTTATGGAGTTACATTAAGTAGTATAAATGACCACGAAATATGTAATTAGGTAGTAAATTGAATAATTTGGTAAAGTTTAAGTACCAAATATGACATTAACCCAATATGTATATATTAGCTTAGGTATTTTTTAGTATTAAATTTTTTTAAGATTTTCCACTTAGAAGATTATTTTTTTCAAAAATAAAGAAAAAACCATTTTTAAATTAGAATTAGGACATTTTTTAAAAAGTCTTTTTAAATATGTAAGAATTAGGATCCTTTAGATTTTTCAAATAAATGAAATTGATAAATACTTAAACTCGATCAATTTTCAAAATTAAAATTAATTAAATTACTAAAGTTTTCAAAAAGAATTATGATCATTTAATTCCGACTAGCGAGTACATAGACACTTTCAAGGCAACGTTAAAATCTATAGAGACTTAGGTTTTTTTTTTATTTTCTTTTGATTTTTATTTTTCTTAAAAATATTTTTAAAAAGACAATTTTGATTAATAAACTTAATTTCGGAAAATAGATAGTGGTACTCATTAAGGTTTAAGAAATTAGCTTCTAAATTCAAAACTCTTTAGTTTTTATCAAATTAAAATTGAAGATTGGTAACTAAATCATAGTTAATCCACTCAATTGATTACGATTTCTTTTTTTTTACTCAACTTTGATCGGGTAACAACTCCAATAGTTTTTTTTTTAAGGATCGAAATTTTCTAATTTCTCTAGTTAAGAATTAATATTAAATAGGTTAGGATTTAGTATTAATCGAAAAGTAAGAAATGACATTAAAATAAAAAAAAATTGAAAATTTAGGCTCGACAGTTTGGCAACTCCACTGGAGAATGTTAAGAGGACTAGCTACTAGAATTTACCAAAATTAGGATTATTTTTTGAAAAAAAAAAAGCACTTAAGTTGGTTTTATTTTATTTATTTTTGTACTAACACTTTTTGTTGCAGTTTATTTAAGGGGGGTCATTTTGGGGTTTTTTATTTCATTTTATTTTCCGCATCATAAATGTATGGTAAATACGGTTAGAACTAGGCCTTCTTAAGACCTTAGAAAGAGAGCTATTGTGTAAAATTCAAATGTTAGAGGGTAATCACCTTTCGATGCCGATTAGGCTATCCTACTCAAGTTCAGATGTAACTACAGAATCGTTACTTTAAAAAACACGATGGTCGCAAAACTTGAGGACCTTTAGAATTCACTCTTTGCATGTATGAAAACCTTTTTTCAAAAATTATAAAAACTCATGATGCGACAGACCTGAACGGATAAGGGTAGTTGTTCGTTGTAATATTTCCTTATAAATATCCTGTAATAATTCCATATAAAGTTTAGGATAAGCTTTGATTGTAATTTTATTTTTTTAGATAAGAGTGGCTAGGCCAAGTCAACCTGCTATTCAACAAAGATCTATGTCCACCCACTTAAAAAATTACTATAGATATGGTTCTAACTTTTCAGCCCAAATAAGTAAGAATTTATTAAGAATAAGATTGAGCCCATCTGGTCCCTACAAAAGATCCCTTAGATGTTACCTTAGTGTAGGCCTTAGTACATCTATGGGATCCTAAATTTGTTCCTTTTTGTTTGGGCCCACATCGATTGAGCCTAACCTTCACAAAGTAAATAATAAAAACATAAAAAACAAAACAACAAAACGAAAAGAATCAAACCTATAAAGTAATTTTAAGTAGTTACCATTTTGCCAAGTATTCCACCAGTCAAGAATATTCATTCTTTTCAATAAGTTAGCACTTTATAAATAATATTTCTCATTTAAAATAAATAGGATTTAGATATTTTCTCTGTAAATAAACCTTTCATATAAATTCTCCATTTATAATTTGATTACTCGCTTTTTGTAACATAAAGGCCTTAAATTTTTCTCTCTCTATTTCAAAAAAAAAAAAAGAAAAAGAAAAAGAAAGTCGTTAACCGTTACAAGTCCTTGTAAGGCTTGACACAAACATAATCACTTGGCCCATTAAGGCAACTAACCTAAACACATGGCCTATTACGGTAGTTAACCAAACATTAACCCCTAGCCCATCGAGGTAGCCGAACCAACCTAAAAACCTTGGTCCATCATGTCCAAACATGAATCAAGTCAAAACACGAGACCATAAAATATTATCTTGAGCTTGATTCTCATTACAAACAAAAAGGGCAATCCGTTAGTCCCTTCTACTTCAAAAGTCATAAATACTGACCCATTTGAACTCCAAGGAACCGAGCCTAAAATCACATATGGGAGCTAAGGGGCATTAAGAACTATAAGTCTAAGGAAATTTAAGCAAGAACGCGGAAGGTACAAGGTATTTGGTCTTTGAAATTCTATTTTGAACTCAAATCGAGTAAAAGTTATTGTTTCACGACTAAGGCATGTTTCAAGAAATTAGGGAGTAAGGTCAATCATCACCTTAAGGTCAATTAATCATTATGTAGGAAATTGGTAACTCACTTTTAAAAGGTTTAGAACAAGAAGAGGTGAGCTATATATGATACATTAACTCCTAAAGGAAGTCTATTTTGAATTTAATATGTAAATTGAAATGAAGTTAGACATTCATTTTCAAATCTCAAACGCAATTATCCTTTATCAACCTTGTTGAACCGATTTGGAGTCCTTTCAAATGTAAACCCTATTAAGAACTATCCTAAACTGGGGTAATTCGGAAGTTGGGGTCATTAATTAGGAGAGAAGGATAAAACTGGTTTGTGCTTACCTTAATCACAACAATTCAAGAATAAATTTTGTTTTCGATAAATTGTTCTCTTTAAAAAAAAAGCTGATACTTTTCCAAATACTTCAAGACCACACATACCTTACTTAGGCCCGTACACTTGAAACCTATGGATTTAGAGCTTTGAGTCATCTAAAGACAAAGAATTGACATACGTAATAATTACTTCTGGGGAGAAAAAAGTAAGAAATAATGGGGTAAAGTTAGAAAAAGGAAAAAAAAGAAGAGAGAAGAAGAGAAAAGAAAAAAAAAAAGAAAGGAAAAAAAAATAAGAAAGAGGAAGAAAGGCCCAAACCTCGGGCTTAAGAAAAGGCCCAACCAAAGAAGGCATAGAGGCTTAAATTGCTCTAAAAACATAAGGTTTTGAATCGCATTTCCAACAAAAAACGCAAAACCCCATATTCATTTCAAAATCACATTCTCAACCACAAACCAAAAGCCCCATATCCATTTCAAAATTACACTCCAAATCATAAACACAAAACCTTTCTATCTACCTGAATCTCAAACACAAGATCTCCCCGCCCATAATACCTCCCTATTCAAAGCTCTTATAATCTTAAAGAATAATTTATCTAAAATAAAAATTATTTTTGAAACTGGGGCAAGTACACATCTAGTTTTCTTCCTAAGGGTTCTTGACTTGTACACCCGGGTTAGATAAAAGTATTTCTTTCAAAATAAGCCCTCTCATTAATCTTTTTTGAAATCATTTGACCAAAAGCCTGATTTACAATACTGAACCCAAAAGGACCTAACAAATTGATCGAAGCGTATCACTTGCAAATTGGATTGTAATTTTTAGAATAGTAGTCCAAAGCGAAATCTAAACTTATGTAAAGAAGTCATCTTCAACTAAACTACTCATGAGTTACCTTTTTCTTAGCAAATAAATGTTTAAAATCATAAGGCTTATCCCAGAAGCTCAATATTAAGGCTAGAAGCTAGGACAGATACGAGATACCTCACATAGTTACCAATGAAGGAGATGCTTATAACACGTGTTTCTTAAATAAAAATTTATATCTGTTAGTAGACTTTCAAGAAAAAAAGATGAAAGGAAAAGAGGGAGAGAAAGTAAAGGCTTATTAAGAGTTTTTTCCATTCATTTTCAAATCTATATTGGCCATAATGGCTAAATCTTCAATTCATGTTATAAATGGTTTTCACCAATGTCCTTTGTAAATTTCTCAAAATCAAGAGTTTTTTTCGAATCGATCATGTCCTTCGGTTTTAATTTCAACTATTATATAAAGCTTTAGTAAGTCCGTAGGGTGCTTACCCTTTATTCATTTTCTTAGGGATTGAGCCAGCTCATAGAGCATTGTCTTGATCTACTTCTTTTTAGGGTCTTAGCTAGCTCAAAAACCGCTTCACCCACCTTAGTTACTCAGTGCATAAGGGGTATGACAAAGTTCTCAATATCTTTTTAAGGCCTTAGCCATCTTAAGGAGTGCTTCGTCCACCTTAGTTAGTCAGCCCATAAGGAGCACGACTAAGTTGTCAATATCTCTTTAAGGTCTTAACTAACTAAAGGAGCACTTTGACTACCTTGGTTAGTTAGCGCATAGGGGATATGCTTCTGTTGTCGATATCTTTTTAGGATTTTAACCAGTTCAAGAAGCGCTTTGACCGCTTTAGTTAGTTAACCCATAGGGAGCACAATTAAGTCTTTAGCATCTCTTTAGGGTCTTAGTCAGCTCAAGGGGTATTTTGCCCACTTGGGTTAGTCAACCTATAGAGGGCATGACCAACTTCTCAATATCTTTTTAGGATCTCAACTAGCTCAAAGAGAATTTCACTAGTCTTAATTAGTTAGCCCATAGGGGGTACAACTAAGTTTTTAATATATTTTTTGGGTTTTAGCCAGCTTAAGGAGCACTGTACCTACTTTGGTTAGTCAACTCATAGGGGGTATAACCAAGTAATTAGCATCTTTTAGGGTCTTAGCCAACTTAAAGAGCACTTTTCCTGCCTTGGTTAATCAGCCCATAAGGCATACGACCAAGTTCTCAATATCTCTTTAAGGTCTTAGCTAGCTTAAGGAGTGATTCGCCAGTCTTGGTTAATTAGCTCATAAGGAGCACGAATAAGTCTTTAATATCTCTTTAGGTTCTTGGTCAACTTAAGGAGCATTTTTCCCGCCTTAGTTAGTTAGCCCATAAAGGGCACGACCAAGTCATTAGTATTTCTTTAGGGTTGTAGCCATCTTGAGAAGTATTTTACCCATCTTGGTTAGTCAACCCATAAGGAGTACGACCAAGTCATCAATATCTTTTTAAGGTCTTAACCAACTCAAGGAGCGCTTTGCTCACCTTAGTTAATCAGCTTATAAGGGGCACAACCAAGTCTTTAATATCTCTTTAAGGTCTTAGTAAGCTTAAGTAGTACTGTGCTCGCTGTAATCCCCAAAACCAGCTACTCAAGGTTTAGTTCGTAGAATCTAAAACGATCGGCTAAAGGATCCGATCGGGCCTAAACTGTAAAGTAAAGATAGAAATATAAGTAAAAGTAATCTCATAAGTTTGAATTTAGGAAAATAATTAATAAAATAAAAAATAAAAAATTTTAATTATATTACTCGTTATTTATCGAAAATGCGTAAAATGTATTCCGATAACTAATAAATTGCGAAAGATAAATTATATGTACATTAAAAATCATAAAATAACTTAAATAATATTTAAGATTATTTATTTATACTATATATGTATTTACATGTAGGTAGAAATACGCGTAATTACTTAAAGATTCATAAAGAAAATTTATAATTAATTACAAAAAAATAAGGAAACATCTAGAATTGAGGCGTGGTAGCTTGGAATTGAATAAATAAAAGCAACCAAATAAATTAAGACAAGTAACTAATTAAATTAAGTAAAAAGTCAAAATTGGAAGAAGATATGCCATTGTCTTATCTAATTAAATGTACTAAAACTACTTTATAACCCTATAAAAAAAAATTACAAGAGCTCATTTGGTCAATTTAGAGTTGAAAAAAATTTAAGATCACCATAATTTAAGAGAAAATTTAAGTTTTTACAAAAATTTGAAGAATCTATGTAATTAGAACATTTATGCTGAACTAACGGATCACCACCACTTAAAGCCAAACCACCACTATCACCCTACTCCAAAAACAACGCCTAGCCTTGCTGACAAAGCCTTGGTGCTCGGTGGTGGTTGGAGCAACTAAGTCGGTAAATTTTAATTTTTACTCGATTTTTCTTAAATTATTAAAAATATTTTTAAAATTATGAATTTTGTTATTGTAGGATATTTTAGCATGTAAATTTATGAAAAATTTTATTTTAATGAAAATATATCCCATGATATATGGTCTTTAAGAAATCTTATAAACTTGAACTTTGTTCAATTTAGAAATAAATAACCATAGAAATATAGTTTTGAGCCCAAAATTTTTGTATAGACTACTTAGGAGTTATACAACATTGCTATGAAACTCTTTTTCAAAAATTAATTTTCAAAATTTTTAGACCTTAAAATGATGCATGAAATTGGTAATTTAAGGTTAACTAAGTAATTAAACAAGTAATTATAGATTTAGTGAGTAATTATATGTTTTATGATGTTCAAATCTGATGAAATATGATATTTATAACATTTAGGGTGCTAGATGTAATTATTAAGGTATTATGTAGTATATAGGTAATTAGTAAAAATGGTGCATTTTAAGATAATTTTGTAAATTATGTTAATTAAGAGTAAAATCTTATTTAGGATGAAATTATATATTTTGAGATGTTAACCGATATTGGGAGATGATAATTGAAGTGATAGAAATATTAGATCTGTATTATGTATATAATAGATAATAGTACATAATATGTAAACATTGGAAATATAATAAATAGAAGATATTAGAATAAAAATTGATATTATACTAATAATAAGAATATATAATAAATCTGATAGAAAACTTAAATTTAGGTAATTATATGAAAAATGTAAAAATTTCTTACATCGGGAGTAAATTCAATATACTTATAAGGATTTAAATGTATCGAGTATAATAAAATACTAACTAAGAGTAATTATGGTATTTAAGATACTTGGAAGTAATGTGATTAATTTCACATTATAGGTTAAAACAAGTTTCTAGGATTTATGTATAAAACTGTACTTAGAAACTAAATTAAAACTTAATTTAGAAATCGATGCAAAAATTAAACTAGAACTTAGCCTCTAACTGAGACTAATTGTAAAAGATTTGAGAACCTATATAATTACACATATTAAACCCTAAACCAAAAATAATAATAAGTGTTATAGGATAAAACCAACCTCTAATAGTTATATGGAAAACTAAAACAATGTTTGTATTATAAGGATAATCAATGATGACCTGAGTGAGTCGGGCCTTGAGTGAGCAAGCGAGGAGCCCGAATAAGTTAGGATTAATACATTACTGTATTTCGAAAACTTGAAGTTGTACCTGATTGTGCTTATTAGGTAGTGGTTGTATGCATGTGCTTGTTTCTGAGTTTAATGCCATAATTCTAAATTGTTGTTTTGGCCTGTATTATATGAACTGATTGATCACCTTAAACTAGACCTAATCAAATATATGATTTGTAATCATAAATTGAACTTGCATAGCAACCCATTAAGAGAACATTAGGATTCTCCAACAAAATACCGACTTCTTTGAAAAGGATAGCACTGGATGGTATAATTTGTCCTTTCTTCATCCTTAGTTGAACTAAGTAACAGGTGAGAAGGTCGTGGCAAACGTGAAGTCAATGGTTCGAAGGTAGTCGTGAAAGGAGCGGTGTCTCCATTGCATAAGCTTAGGTTTGATTATAAGCTGTTGCATTAACGGTAACTCTTTAACTCGAATTAGAGCAGACGTAATTTCTCTAATCTTATAACGGGCCGGACAACCTTGTACGATGGCATTTGCGTATTCATGCATTACATCTAACTAAATCGGTTAATAACCTTATTTGTGTTGGTAGTATAATTTTAAGTCCTCCATCCTGATTTATTGAGCTATGGTTGCTCATATCTCTATAGATGTTGTCGTAAGTACTAGAGATAAAGCAGCCTATAATCACCTTGACATTAGCAACTGTTGAATCTTAGGGAGTAAGGAAAAACATTTGAAGAACAAACATATATTTTTAAGTTCTAAGCTTTTATTTAAAAATTTTTCATTTCTAAATAATGTATTAACTACAAAATAGATTATGGTAAAACATTGTAAACGTTAATTGTAATAACTGAATTCTAGTGTATATATATTTTCTTACTTAGGTAAATGACTTATTTAAATTACGAATTGCTTACTTCAAAATGGGTTAGTCGTGAATACTTTATGTAGATTAAGTTTAGAATAACTGTTGTAAGGTAAAATTTTATCTTAGAATGGTTTATACGACGGGACTGTTACAACTCTACCATTTCGAGGCGTGACACCCGCATTGATCAATTAGCCTATAAGGGTTACAATCATGTCTTTAATATTTGTTTTGGGGCTTAAGGAGCGCTTTGCCTGCCTTTGTTAGTTAGCTTGTAAGGGACACGACCAAGTCAACAATATCTCTTTAGAATTTTAGCCAGTTCAAGGAATGCTTCGCCCACCTTGGTTAGTCAGCCCATAGGAGATAGGACAAAGTTCTTAATATCTCTTTAGGGTCTTAGCTAGCTCAAGGAATACTTTGTCTGCCTTTATTAGTCAGCCTATAAAGGGTACGACCAAGTCATTAATATCTTTTTAGGGTCTTAGTCAACTTAAAGAACGCTTTGCCTCCATTGGTTAGTCAAATCATAAGGGGCATGACCAAGTCTTTAATAGCTCTTTAAGGTCTTAGCTAACTCAAAAAGCGTTTCGCTTATCTTGGTTAGTCAGCCCATATAGGGCACGACCAAGTTTTCCATATCTCTTTAGGGTCTTAGCCAACTTAAGGAACACTTCACTCGCCTTAGTTAATCAGCCCATAGGGGTCATGACTAGGTCTTCAATATCTCTTTAAGGTTTTAGTCAACTCAAGAAGCGCCTCGCTTGCCTTAGTTAGTTAGCCCATAAGGGTACAACCAAGTCTTCAATATCTCTCTAGGGTTTTAGCTAGCTCAAGGAGAGTTTTACCCATTCATTCAGGGTTCTTGCTAACTTATAGGGGTGCTGCCCTCACCACCGTTCTTTTGAGTTTTTTGTCACTAAATCCTCAACAGATCAGTCCTAATATAGCTAACTAGTTGCAGCGCTTCTTAGACAAGGGTTAGTTCCAAGACAAAAATGGTGTCTTTTTCGTTTTTATAGCAAAATTTTATTCAAACTTCACTACCAAGAGGGGTAGTTATAGATACTCAATTTTTATCTTCTATTTTTTGTTTTTTAAAAAGGGTCCTAATTAAAAAATATTAAAAAAAGAATAAAAAACTTTGAAAAACGACAAAGTACAAAAAAAAAAATCAATAAAAGAAAAATTATAAAGATTTTTTTAGGAAAATAGATTTTTAGAAAGAAAAATGGTTTTAGGTCAATGGATTTAATTTTAGCTCGGTTCAAATAACCTTATTTTAGAGAGTTATGTAGTTTAAGTATAATTTAATTGTACTAAATGTCGAAGCATAAGCTAAAAGTCTAATGGATAAGTATTTGAACATTAGCGTTGGGTTAGTTTAAGGTCACAGGTTTGAATTTTATTAGGTAAACATGTGCATTTTATTTTTTCTTTGATTTACAAAAATTAGTTGAGCATATGAGATTTAAATCTAGTTTTAAATCTTATCAAATCTTTTGAATTCAATGCGATAAAGATTTAAGAGATTTAAATCTAATTTAATTTTTATCAAATAAAATTTGAATCGATATAAAGAGATTTAAATTTAATTTGATTTTTATTAAATCGGATTTGAATTGATATAAAAAGTTTAAATTTATTAGGCTTGATATGATTTAAATGATTTATTTTTTAAATTTTATAAATATGGATTGGATGGCGTAAGTAGAAGAGGATTACATACCGGTAAGCAACAAAAAATCTCCCATCGTCTACTCTTGCAGTACAGCATGTAGACACGAATCAACCCCATTCACTGAACCACCTCCCTTGACCAACAACTCCAGCGACTCAATCTTGAATATTCAACTCAATCTTCACCCACCGTTGACCACTCCATCCACTCACACACAGCACACGGACGACTACCAAGGTCCATCCCTGCTGCACGGTGCACGCACATTCATTGTAATGCTTCACTGCAGTACACCCCACACTGCGCTAGCATCACGCCATCACACAGTCGATAAGCCCTTGTCATGAAATCACACAGCCATAGCACGTGCACTTCACTTCACCGTCTTGCACTGTCTACTTCCATATATGATCTCCACGCTGTACAATAGCACAACTACGACAACTTCATCGATCACTACATCACGACTTACAGTAACTGAAGTACCGTGTAGCAGCTGAACATCTTTATCCTTTCTTCCATCTATGGCCGGTGATCAATCTAGCAGCAGCAGCAGCAACTCCAGGCGTCTTCGACCAAGTGCTACACTCCTACGCAAGCCACTACATCGTCCAACTCCACTGCAGATCACACGAGCATCGCTCCTCAATTCGCCTAGCACACTCACACACATTCTTCTCACGTACTGCAACACACTGATCAACAGACGCTTGATTCACGTCTACACCTTACAGCACAATCAATCCACACATTCACTATCTTCACATCGAGTATAGTCACTGCACAGTTGAATCACACACTAACGTCATAATCCAACAGCTGACATGCTACTGCTGTTCGCTTCACAAGCAGCACTTTCCGATTGATTGTTACTGTCCTAGACCAGTTTTGCACATAGATACACAGAGCCGCTATCCTAAAGTCTCCACCGTCACTGAACAGTATGGCACCATACTCCACGTCACAGCGGCACACTCGACACTTGCACATGCTTGCTGCACCATACGTCCACATACTGCTGCACTCTAAGCTTCACACACGACTGCACCCCAAACCCGAGCACTACGCACTTTCCTTCATTGCATAGTTGAATTCAGGTTCTATCTCTCTCTCTTTTTTTTTTTTATTGTTATTATTATTATATTATTTTATTTATTAGTTGCTAATTTATGTTGATAGCATAATATATATATATATATATATATATTAGATTAGGTATTTTTTAGGATTTTCCACTTAGAAGATTATTTTTTAAGAAATAAAAATTAATAAAAAAACATTTTTTTAAAAAAAAAATTAGGACATTTTTTTAGAAAGTTTTTTTAAACACATAAGAATTAGGACCCTTTAGATTTTTTAAATAAATGAAATTGATAAATACTTAAACTCGGTTAGTCTTCAAAATTAAAATAAACCAATACACTAAAGTTTTTCGAAAGAACTATAATTGTCTGATCCCAATTGACAAATATATATGTACTTTCAGGGTGCCGTTAAAAGCTATAGAGATTTAGGTTTTTTTTTTTAATTTATTTTCTTTTAGTTTTTATTTTTCTTAAAAATGTTTTAAAAGGATAATTTTGATTAACAAACCTAATTTTAGAAAATAAATAATAGTATCCGTTAAGGTTTGATAGGTTAGCCCATAAATTCGAAATCCTTTGGTTTTTATCAAATTGAAATTGAAAACCGGTAGTTAAATCGTAATTAATCTACCCAATTGATTACGATTTTTTTTATTTTTTCAACTTTAGTCAGGTGGTAAATCTAACAATTTTTTTTAAAGATTGAAATTTCTTAATTTTTTTAATCGAGAATTAATATTAAATTGGTTAAGATTTAGTATTAATCGGAAAGTGGGAAATGAAATTAAAATAAAATAACCGAAAATTCAAGCTCGATAGAAAAGAAAACAGTAAGGGATAAAAATATAAGTTTCCTTATTTGAATAAAGAATGAACGAAAGTGATTACAAAATTAGTAATAGAATTGTTTATTTTACCAAAACATCAAAAAATTTCCTATCACTTTAAGGTGTGCTTTTCTTATATAGAAAAGAAAGTAATTTTAAATCAATTTCCTCGTATTTTTCCAAAATAATGTTTTTTGGACCCTTGGGAAAATATTCCCTTCCAAATTTATACATTTCTCCTTTTCTTCGTTTACCAAACAATGAAAATCATCTTAAAATTCTAACCCACTTCTTGTCTCGTTCCTTTTCTTAATCGGACAGACTTCTCCCCCTTTTTTGAGGGGATTTCATTTATGTGTAGAGCAAAAGCCACAAGCTTTATCTTCTTTTCTTTCTTTCTTTTTTTTTCCTTTTTATGCATCTTCTTTTAGGTTCCAATGTGGATTTCAGCATAGAAGCAAGTAGAGAGCTGCATTTTTACATAGATTTAGACTTGAGATCTCCTCATGAGTTTTGCCATTTCATTTCCTGCATTCGTTGTTATGGTTATTACTTTCATACTTGCAGTTATATCCTTTATTAACATCATGAGTTACATATATGTTTGGGATATTAGGTAGCTGATTACGTTGTTGGTTCATTAAGTAGTTGTGTGTATAATTTCTAAAATTTATTTATTAATGAGCATGAATTTTATATTAAAGGAATACATGCTAGATTAGGTTAGGATTCAAGAGAATATAATCTAATTAGTTAAGTGACAAACTAACTCAGATTGTAGTTGATATATTACAGTGTGGTTAAGGTTTAGGACATTCAGAGCTTACCTAATATTTTAACTTTTCTTAAAGATAGATAAGGCTAATTTATTAAATAGGCTAATTTATTAAATTGGATAATCCTTTGTTTGGTAAAGGAAGATTTACCTTGAACTTTTTTGTGAAACATAAAATAGCTAAGAAATCATTTTAATCAATTGTGATATGAATGTAATCTCATTGTATCTATTGCAAAGGTTAGAAATCCATGTTGTTTGAATATTTTATCTTTAATTTTCAAAAAAAAAAACATTTAAAACTTTTTATCATGTAATTTAGTTATAGACAATTCTATCATAGCTGAGAGCCAATACAATACTCTTTATGGACACGAGATACTCATCGATTTTATTTTATTTTATTTTATTTTACTAACTACATATGCACCTACACATTAGCCAGTAATCCATTATGCCATTAAAGTAGAAGAGTAAGAAAAAGCGTACTAGAATACTTAATGACTCTAGGTACTAATTTGGAGTGTGTGGCTTGCGATTAATATAGTACACATGATAGTCCAAGAGAAGACAGTTAGCAAAATTAAATATTACAGTTGAAAGTGTTTGAGCTCAATCATATGTATATACTAGTTTACTGAATTTGAGTCATGATGGAGATTGTTATAGTATATGTTGAATTTTCATTAGATTAAGGTTTTGAGGACATAGAATTGGATGTGAGTTAAGCAAAACTGGAATGCATAGTTCGCCCCAAATTTATCAACCAAGTGGTGCTTCTGTCAACTAAAATAGGCCTTGATCTAATTGAAAAGGTTATGGTTCAACTGATAACGTTGGATGATTGGTTGAACCTTTTTTGCCTAAGATCTGGTGTTACCTATTTTTTCATTTCTTGCTACACAAGATATTTTATGTCTTATATCTCGATAAATATTTTATTGTAAAGTATTAAATAGTGCAAAATAAAACTTCTCAATAGATTTGATTAAGGAGAGTAAGTAATTTTGTTGTACGAGTATCGGTTTCTACTTTAATTGATCGGATAGATTATAAGTAGGTATTATTATATCATATTTAATATATATAATTTTATTAACTTATTTATCATTTGTGTTAAATATATAACAAGTAAAAAACATGATTTAGTGGTTGAGGTTTATGATATAAACTTGTAGATTATAAGTTTGAAACTTAATGAAAGCTATTATTATAGTTTTTTACTTTGTATGGGCTTTATCGTATTTATTACATATGATATTAATACAAGTTAATATATATTGTATTTATTGCAAGCAACAATAATACCAGTTAATTTATGCTACATATAATAAATGCAACATTAATACAAAAACCAATATTGCCTTTATTGCATGCAATATTGCTATGATATTCATGCCGATTAATTTGATATGTAAAAATGTAAATTTCACGTGTACTCTGCTATTATGCATTTTCGGTTTCCAAACGGTCGACTATTTTTCTATTTTCAGTTTTCATAAAATCCAGCCTTTCAAATCATGATAGGCACTTTGTATTTTTCAAGATGATCATGATATATTTTGCAATCTTTTCAATTTTATTTTTTCAACTTTTTCCGCATTTTGGTGGAGTGTAATTTATGTTATGATGATCTTGTAAAAATATTACTCGTATATTTTCTTTTTCCAAAAAACCTGATTCTATTTATTTTTCTACGCCTTAATAATTAATAAATCTGGACTCTTGTAAGTAAGTACTTGCTTTTAACCGACTAGTTGCTTCACTCATTAACGTTATTCGGGTTGCCCGACCATGAACCGACAATCCATAAGAGTAATTGACATATATTTATTACTGAGGGAAAATGCTTGGACATATTAGTTTCAGAACTCAGAGGATCCTACCACGCCACTGATACACCTGACAAAAGTCAAAATTTGTTCCAGGATGTGGACGGCCAGGTGCTACAGCATATGGGTAAATAGGAGATATAATAACAATGATGAAAAAGATTAAATAATCCTAATTAAAAGATTACTATTTACATCTTTATGTTTTAAAATTTTATTTATATATGTACACTATTAATTTATTTTATATGGAGTGTTAGAATCGTTGAAACTTATCTTAAGAACGGTAATCTAAATATAATAATGGGGATTTTGATGTTATAAGAGTAAATTATGTAAAATAAATTAACATATTAATATTGTTAATAAAATGAATTTCATAATATATCTTTTACCAAGAAAGCAAAAAATAACTGAATAAGTATCTAAAATATATATGTTATTGCTAAAAACAAATTTTATAATATATTGTATTATTGTTTTAAAAAATTTAAAATTTTGCTATTAAAAATTAAGATAAACAGTTCGAGCGACCTGTGAACTTAGGCCTACTCCAGCAAAATTCCTGAGCGATCTTGAAGCTTTAATTATTTACACTGTAATGGGGGATCAAGTAACGTGTTATTTCCATCTAAAAATAACAGAAAAGGGAATCTAAAAATAACAGAAAGTGTTCCCTTGTTTTACTGAACTGATATTGTTATTTATCTAATTATTAATTTGATTATCTAAAACTTTGAATTATTAAACAAAATATGAATTCAATTATTTAAATTTAAAAACATGAAAATAAATTATAAGATAATGGAGGAGAGGGATCGAATTAAGATATAAAATGGGATCGGAGAAGACAGCTAAAGGAAACTGAATTTTATTTAAATTTACGGAGTAAAACATTACTGACCTACAGTTTGATGCCGATCCAAATTGGTAATGAACAGGCACATCCATGAAGCCAAATTTATACAACTGAGCCAACGTTATTCAATCGAAAACAACAGCAAATCAAAAACACTCTACGAGTCTACATCGCATGCATGCATGCCCAAAACCACAATATGCAAATTAAAAAACAATTGCTTTGGATAGACTTATTCATCGTTATTATATTATTCATGCTCACAAGTGCGTTCATCTTCGTAACCTTCTTATGAAGAAGATCTCAAAACATCTTTAGGCCCTGCTCGAACAAAGAAGCAAAAGCCTCCATAGACGGCTGGCTAAGAGCGAGTTGAATCTCAATACCACCTGTCTCATCTCTATTGTCCGAAAGAGCCACGCGACTTGGATCTAAGTAAGGAAGTGTGGTCCTCTTCGGCCTTCCCCACCCAAAATCGGTGTCGTAGAACCGCAACAGCGGCGAACCCACTACCGTTAGATAATCTCCCGGTACAAATATCTCCGGCCAGACATGCAACAGTTTCTCTGCATCCCTCAAGACAGCATTCTTAACATTTATAATCTGGTCTCCAATTGCCTTTGCAGCAGACAGAAACCCTTGTTGTCCCACCAAAACGTTCCTCTCGAATCGCACAACACATAGGCTTATGCAGTTACCAAAGTAAGTACTAGGGATTACTAACCCACCTAGGTCAAGCCGATTCCTGCAATCTGCTACAAAGATGAAGCTGTATAACTTATTTGCCAGGTTACCACCTGCCACGTTATTAGCAACTTCTTTTGCTTTTGCCCAGCAAACCCACGTAAGAGCGCTAGCAACTACAAAAGTTGAAAAGTGAGATGTGCCACTGCATTGCTTTGACACCCAACTCTTGAGTTTATCAACTTGTTGCTTACTTAGAACGAAAGTTTTAGCCATAAGAGGCTGGCTAGGGCTTGGAATAGGAGGAGGGCTTCGGGCCATTTCCTGCACTCTCGATGCCCAGCCCCACCATTGCTCCAATGAAAGAGGCACAAGGCCATTAGTATCTTTAATAGCATCTCTCTCAATCAAAGGAGATTGCAAATCAACACCCGTTAGATTATTACCTCCATTTCTAGTGAAAGAAGCCCATGACTTCACAAAACTATGGAACGTCCTTCCATCACAAGCCACGTGGCGGAATTTGAACGCAACAACAACACCCGAGTAAGGGAACACAGTAAGCTGGATAGCTACAAGAGGACACGCGGCGTCACCGGGAAAGTGCCCCATCGGCGCACCCTCTAAGGGCGGCGCAAGAGCACGAAGGATGGAAGGATCATGGGACGTGTGAACCGAGAGGAGATTGAAGTCAGCAGTCGATTCGGCGATGGTCAGAGATAGGAAATCGTTGGGAGTGCAGAGAAAATGGGGTTTGTCGGGTGGAGGAGGACAGATAAGTTTCGAAGCGAGCGGGAAGAAGCGTTGGAGGGCAAGAGAAAGGGAGTGCTTGAGGATGGGGAGGGAGGATTGGAGGAAATGTGATGTGGAATGTGGATATTGGTAGAAGAAGAGATGTTCAATGGGGTAACCGCCAAAAAGAAGCCATGGGATGTCGAAGAATGTCAACGGAACAACCTTTGGGGGGACAGTGTTTGGAGGTGGCGTGACTTGGCAAACCTCTAGGGTTTTCACTCGAACCTTCTCTACCATCTTGTTGTCAAATGAATAACGATGAAGAGACTTCTAAAATACGCTTCCTGATGTGTGGATTGTTTCATGGTTGAGGTTTGATTTTATATGACTTCTGGGTTGAATCTAGACTTAAATTTAATTACGTCCTAATTAATGTGGGCACAATTACCCATTTATTGACCTATAAAAATCTGAGAGGAAACAAATTAACTTCACCCGGGACATGTCATTAAAGAATGTAGAGATGGGTAGGTTGGAAAAAGAATTTGTTGGTGGTCTAATGATATTTGAATGAATAAGTGGTATATAGATGCTGATAATTGGGAAAATATCTGGTAATATGACATGGATTAATTTTAAAGGTCTAGAATTTATGTTTACTATCATTATTATATAGTAAAATTTTATTAGTACTTGCTTCTTCTTAATCAATTCCTATCTACTTTTAAGCGAATAGAATCAAAGCATTTCTTGGTAGGTAGACATAAATACCTGCTATCCACTATTGGCAAAAATATAGGTAGATTGATACATATTTTTAGCACAAGAATGGTGAGACTTGCAGTTCCCTATGTGGAAAACATGTTGTGTTACTATTTCTATATGTTACACCCTCAAATGAATGGTGTTATTAAGATCACTCATCCACTATTGAAATCGGTATATGTTTAAGATTGATCGGAACACAACTACAAAAAACTTAAAATAGAGCTACCAACAAAAGGCAAGGATCATTCTTTTAGTAGTAAAGTAGTTTTTTTTTTTAATTTTAATTTTTTAAGGACATGCTCTCTACAAAAAGTAAGAAATATATACTTAAATGTGATCGGAAAAAACAAACTAAAAGTCCCACTCTAAGCCGAATGAGCAATTCTAAGAAAAAAAGTTTACCACCCAAACAAAGATAAATAGAATATATATATATATATATATATATGATACATTTCTAAGTTTTATTCATGGAATTGATGTAGTAAATTTGTAAACATTAAATAACAAAACAATTTATTCTTTCTACATTATTCTTATGTATTATTCACTTATTAGTCAAAATTGAAATGATATGGTATATAAAGTTTTCAATATTGCAGCAGGTTGTGTGTATTCCACATATTATCAATTATTTTTTCTTAAAAAAAAAGATAAAATTTATTTCTATAGTGAATTCATGGTTTATCATTCTTCTAAATCTAATGATTATTATTTGCACACAATAAAGTTTATAAAATAAAATACCTTCAATTCCTTATTAATAATAAATGTAAAGAGAAAATGGAAAAAACCTAAAGGGGCAATCAACATGATAGTTACTCGAGGCAAAGTGATTGCCTATGGGTGAGAAGATGAAATTAATATTTATTATTGGCTTGTACATTATAAAATAGGATATTTTAATCTTAAATCTATTAATAATTGCTTTATATACATGGCCATAATAAGGGGATGTAAATTATTTTTTAGATAAGTAAAACATGAGAAATTCAAACCTACTTAATAAACATTTATATTATAAAATTATAAAGACCTTGACCATGTAACATATTTATATCCATAAAAATAATAATTTTATTTAGCTATCCTATGAAGTACGATTTGACATTATATATATATATATAAAAGCCCAACGGGCTTTGCTTAATTGCTTTTTGGCATTTTAATAATTTTGAGTAGTTTTTATTTATAAGTTCACTATATAGTCCTTATTAAATATCTATTTGGAATAAAACATCAACTTAATTGGGAATGTGAAAGTAAATGGCCATGCATATGCCTAACTCCATTTCAAAACTTTTCGCTTCATATTTGTCCATAAATGTAAATTTCCTTTTCTCATTTCGGTTGACAAATTCTAATTCTATCTTAATTTGTGGCATCGTTATTAATCTTCTTTTCCTTTTCCTCTATATATTTGGATGTGGTGTTTGTATATTTGTATATTGAGCTTTGGTAAATTTTACTTTTACTCCAAAATAGAAATTCTCACTTTATATATCTATATATATATATACATATATATAAGTTAGATTTTACATTCACTAACACCTTAATATTTTTCTTTAAAAGTTTTGCAAAGGAAGTTCTAAAAACTTTTGGGTCTTTTTTTACATACAAGTCCTAAAACTTTCTATTCAATGTAGTCTTAAAATTTCTATTAAAAAAATGTATATTCTACTAATAAATACCAAATTTTAATTCTTTTCTAGCAATGTGGTTTTCATATGACATTCCATGTAAATAAACTTATTAAGATAACAATAAATTGATTTTATTACTTAAAGTACTATAAAAAAAATTATATATGTGGTTTTTAAAAGTTTTATGATTTATTTGTTGAAGTTAAAAAGTTTTACATGATTAAAAAAAAGGAAAATTTTTTAAAATTTTTATTGAAATCGAAAGATTTACAATTCAATTGGAAAAACTGATAAATTTGAAAAGACCTTTAATTTAATATTTCTATTATCTTTTTGCACATGCATTGCATGTGCCCAATCCTCTAGTTTACCATCATCATGTTCTTTTGTTAGTATAAAAGAAACAGTTAAGTAAATTTCCTTATATGGCCTTTTTAATATTTTCCTTTCCATTTAAATCTTTAATATTTTTCAACTTTTACAAAAATGAACGTACATGTCAACTCCATTATCATTTTAACCCATCCTTAGTACGTAGTAACTTATAATTGGTCATAATAATTAATTTAATAAAATAATAATATCAAATGTATTTAATTGCTCTTTATAATATGTATAATATTATATATATTTAATTTTGAAATATAGTGCAAATAATAATAAATTAAATAAAAAAGAATTTTGTGAAACTTAACCACTTTAGCCAATTCCTAAGCCAAATCAGAATTTGATATTTGTTGGGTCAAATTAAAATCATGTATTTATGAAAATTAGAAAATATAGAGAACTCAAAAACCTAGCTTAATTGATCACCAAGATGCCCTTGCTTAACATACAAATCAGCAACATGATTAGCTTCTCGAGAAAGTTGTTGTTTTGTTACTCATTTGGTAATAAAAGATTAGGTTTAGTTTAAATTTATTTTATTTTACGCAATTAAGTTAATAAATTAATAAATAATAATAAATACATGATATTAACTAACTTTAAGATCACATGCAGTGCATGCAATCATCTTCCCCATCCAATCACTCATAAGGCACACGAGAAAAGAGAGCTAGATTGGAGTGAGATAAATCTAGCCATATCCAAGCAAATTTGATTGAATTTTTTCAAATTTTTATATAAATTAATCATATATCATTTATGTCCATTTCATCAAAAGGTTTAGCATTAAAAAGAAACTAAAAATTGGATGAAATCTTAGATAGAGAGGAAGAGATAAACTTAAGTATGATTGTAATAGATTCTAGGCAATTTTAAGCTCCTAATTCAACTCTAACTTAATAATCATAAATTAGGAGTCTTAGAGAGCTTAGATACACAATCGAATTCGATCAAAAAACTCATAAATTGAATCAACAAGTAACTTTCTCTCCCTAAGCCTATCTAAGTACTTTGATCTTCTCTCTATAATTTCAAATTTTAGAAGCAAAATTAAGGCTTAAAAGAGAATTTGGTTGATTCTAGAGTTTAAAATTACAATAAAAGGAAAAACTATCAAGTTGAACCAATTGCAGTAGCTTAGATCTATAATACCCAAATCATGCATCTTAAAGTCCCTCAAACCGCTAGTAGCCATTATTTATGTGGAATTAAACTGCTAATGCTACTATGTCGCCACCATCAGAAGGTCACGACTGATACACTTTAGAGCTTTCACCATCGCTAATGTGCTTCGACAAATCTTATAGTTCTCTATGCTTAATGCAATTCTTTACTTCCATCTTTATTTAATTTTCATTTTAACTTTTTTTAAAGCAATTTACATTTAAATTTTTTAACTATATCCACAAAAAATAAGTAACAGTATATAAAGGTGTCAACTGCTGATAAAATTTTGACTTTTCTTTTTACTCTATCCAAGATTGAGTATCTTGTGAATTTGATAAAACTAGTACTCATTAAACGTGCCTATAACAAATAAAGCATTTTATCATTTACTTGTTCATATATTGTTTAAACGGCCATGATTTGAACTTTTACTCTCATGAGAGATTATTATGTAATTCTATGAGGATCCTACTAAGGACGTATTTTAAATTAACAAAGTTTTTTATTCATTTTTTCAGTCTTTTCAATATTTTACCAAAATAAGATATAAAAAGTCAAAGTATAAAATATATATACACATCCTTTTCATAAAATTAAATATATAAAAATCCTTATCATTATTACCTTAACAAATAAACTAATGTCTTTCATATTGTTTTTTTTTATATATTTATTTACACTTACCTTCAATCTTGATAAAATAACTCCTCGTTCCCATTTTTCTCTTCCATATATCGTCAATGCATGGAATGACCAATTACTTACTTTATGTTTTATATGTCTTACATTGAAATGAATAAAATGGCTTTGGTATCTTATGTAGTTAAAAATATTATAGTGGCGTATATGTAAATAATAGTTATGCGGCAATTGAAATAGAAATTACGATTATAGAGAAGTGACAGAGAAATTATTGTATTTATTTTTTATGCACCTGTAAATCTAGTTTTGTATTAATAATCTATAGTTGTCTATTATATTACCATATAACAAAACACAAACATGTATACATACTGTTACTTGATCTATAATATAGTCACAACTTATTTATTTATTTTTTCATTTACACATTACACGTATATATTCAACACATGTGTCACATAGCATATATAAATTACTGTACATAACTTCTTTGTAATAGAATAATAGAATCATTCATACTCAATTTACTTTTCTACAATTTCATTGCTTTCTGTTCTTGTATTGCTATCTCTGGATATCAACACTAGTTATGGAGCAATCACTCTAGCTACGTAATCACTAAGTTATTTATGGTATCAGAGCAAGTAATATCTTTCTTACATCTCCTGCAATTTTTACATGCAACTATTGGTTTTTTGTTTTGATTGAGTTTCGAAAATGAATGTGAATGTAGAGAATTTGTGTAGCGATCCATTTCATTTATCAGGATCTGATAATCCTGGTATGATCATCACAAGTGTTGTGTTTGATGGCTCGAATTTCTGAAGTTAGAGCCGATCCATTAGATTTGCTTTAAGCGCTAAAGCTAAATTAAGGTTCATCAAAGGTACTTGTATTAAAATTGAAAATAATCAGGTAAACTTAGAATACTGGATATGTTGTGATTACATGATTTATTGTTGGATCTTGAATTCAATAGTGAAAGAACTCTTGGCACAACGAGGGATCCAAGTGCAACATGGAACAAGAAGCAGTACCTCTCTACGACTTCTGCATCACGGTTTTCTCTATCCTAAGGATTAACTTACTGATTGTCTCGAAATAGTATTTGCGAACGAGGTCCCTCGAGTTGGTCATTCGATTGGACCTTAGACCTATGAACGCCTTAATCTCTACGACGACTTCGGTATCGCTTGCACCAAGGTTCTTGATGGCCTTTATACGGATCGAGGAAGTCCATCGCGTCCTAAAGTCGACATTGGAAGACAACTCTACTATCATGAACTTCTCCTTCCAATGCTTCACGGAGAAGTCTAGGTCAATAAATAGCTTCTTGCTGGGGAGATTCCGCAAGTACATCCATCCTTCGCTACCTTTCCACAAGAAGAAATACCTTAATAGTTGCGGTGTCGCTCGCATTATCAAGTACTCGCACAAGGCTTAGAAGGCTTCGATAATCCTTTATCTATTAGGAGTTATTTGGGTGGGGGGCGCATATCCGATGGTGGGTACATGCAATTCCGTGCTAAAAGCCCAATAATATGGTGTCACTTGTAGTAACTTACGTCTTTCTCTATGAGGGCACTATGATACCCATTGGGGGACACGAAGGTGCTGGGCCCTTTATAACTGTCTACAACTTCCTTCTCGTCTTCCCTTTCATAGGGGTAAACATCTCATGGTAGGCTCCTAATTAGGGTCACCCTATCGATCGCAGTATCTAAATCCCCAAGGGATTGATTTCTACCATTACCGACGCTGATGAAACCTCCCCCGTTATCGTTGCCAAAGGAGTATGATCTCTTTGTACCTCCAAATCAAAAGAGGTAAACTCATAATTACCTGATGAAGACATTCTGAACAAATAAGAAGAAAGAAGGAAGACGAGTAGAGAATTTTGAAAGAACCTGAGGGGAGTTTAAAAGTAGAGTGAATTTTGAATACAAATGGTTACGAAAGTGACAACAAGATTCCTTAGAGGGTATTTATAGGCTCCGTACAAAGGTATAACAAACAATTGGTCTGACTTAACGATCTGCCGTTCAAATCTCACTGTGTGACCTCAATTAAATTGAACAGTCGAGATCTTCCAAACAAAACAATTTCAGCCACACGCGTTACTGCAACATCTTGATATCTATCAAGTCACACTAATTGCACCTCAATGCGTGTGCCGAAACAATAATTTAAAAAAGTTTCCCTTCCCGGAGAACCTTTGAAAACGTCTCCCTACTTGATTCTAAGCGGTCTATCCTAAATACTAGCCGATTCAGAGTAGGGGGGCATGTTGCCCCTAGTACTCGATCCCCTCTACAAGCTAGATCCTGGTTAGGTTGGCTAGCCCATTTTTTCTTGCCCAACGCAGTTCCCCGCCTTAACGATCTACCGTTATGGGCTGTTCAAGAAAAGTGATGCTTGAACGGGAGTGTACGATTATACAACCCTTTCAGGACAACCCCGACCTGAACAAAACGGCTTCTCGACCTCATTTACCCAGAGTGGTCCTAATCCAACTCAAGTAAGTCACTTGGTCTAAGTCAGCATGAGTGCGCAAGTATGACCTTGCGAGCTCAAGCGAAGCAACATATACCATTAGCCACTCCATCAACCTAGACTCTCAAGCCTTCATGATGGCTGCGTTCACTGAGAAGTTAACCCACAGTCGGTTATGACGTTCAATAACTACCGCATAAATTCCAATTAAATCGTATGCTACTTATAGCAATCACTCAAACACAACTTCCCTCATATGCATCTTTCATAGAAATTCTTTACTCACCCATTCTCACTTTTCTAAGTTCTCAGCCTCCTAAACAAACAACTTTTTTATTTTTTAAATAAACAGACAATCTAAAAAGAACAAAAGTAAATTAAAACCCACAAACCTATCTTGCTCTTTTTAAATATTGTTTTTTCTTTCACTTTCCTTTTTTGGGAGATACCTTCCAAGTTCTCAATAAACCAAGAATCCACATATATATATATATATATATATATCCCACCCTTTCTTTTTTTTTCTTTTTTTTTTTGTGCATTCCAAGAGGAAAACTTATCAAATGGTTGTGAAGATGATGATAAGACGGAGAAGAGGAGAAAAACAACAGCAAGATAAATTAAAATTAGGTAACTGCAATTTTGTGTGGCATTATGTGTTGTTTTTTTTTTTTTTTAATTTATTTTTCGTTTTGAGTTCGGAATCATTCATCTTGATTGTGTTTATATTGAAATATTGTGTGCCAGGTGTTCTGAAAACCTAAATCGAAACTTAATTAATTTTTTACTGATATGTTACGGAAAATTTTTTTGTTTCATCATTGTGTTAAAAATTGATTTGATATTTGTTCTGTTTTATGTTATGCTTGTTATTATATAGTATTACTTATGTTCATTTAGATGGAATACATATTTATAGATCTTTAAAAAATTTATATAATTACAGATTATATAAAAAATATTATTATAATATTAATATTATGTTGATTTCAAGATACGATATTATTTATATATATATATATATATCACATTTTCAAAATGCGATGTAATACTAGCACATCAATAATAATGTTCTATCTTCAAAATGCGATATACATACCAATACTAATGTCACATCTTTAAATTATAATAATATTTTTTTGTATAATTTGTAAATATATAATATTTATTAATTTTTATAATAAATATATAAATTTCTCGATTTATTTTGAAATTGTGGATCTTAGGTTCCAAGTCATTATAAATGTAATGCACCTAAACTGAAGTCTGAGATTGATTACTCAATGAAGTTTTTACCGTAGTGGGGCTTGCTTCATGGTCCCAGAAATGAAGATGTTTTATGTTAATAGGAGTGAATGTGTGAGTATCGATATGGTGTTGTGCAATTTCTTAGACATGTGGGTCTTATTAACGGATTTTTGGTCAACTATTTGAAACATAGGAGTCTAGCTTAGATATAGGTATGCAAATGAATTAAACGGGCTAATCCCATTAGTTTACTTTGGCTTGTAGCTTAGACAGATTAAGCTCATTTGATCTGCTTTTTAAACAAACAAAAAATTCTCGACTCTAACTCATTTAAAAAATATATTAAATAAGCCGATCCAAATTAGCTCACTTTAAACAAGTTGGATCCATTTAATCCACTTTTAAACATACTAAAAAATCTTGACTTAAACATGTTTAAAAAGTAAGTTAAAATGGTCAGCTTGTAAGTCAAAGTTCATTTTCACACGTCTAGGCTTGCATGTTTATAGTAAAAAAAATTATAGTTTGTTATGAATGCTCCTAAAAGTTAGAACAAGTTGAAAATGAGGTGAAGAATTTGGGATAAAATGAATAGTATCCCTAAGTTTTTATCAATTATGCCCCCATTATGTGTTCAAAAAGAGGTGAAGAATTTAGGTTACCTCCTTTTGTCGGGAAATTATATATATATATGAAAATCTATATTATCAAGCATTTAGCTGTTTAAAAATGGAATATAATCAAAATAACATATGCTAATTTTTAGGGAGGAAGGTTACGTAACAACTTTCGTTATGTAATTTCTACCATTAAACCAACTTTCCTTCGTGGAGTGGTCGTTACATGGATTTAAGTGTATAAAATATAACTTCATTTATTTAAAATTAAAAAAAATGAAATTATTTCATATCCACGATGCAGCTACGTTACTTGCTAGTGTGTGCATGTGTCTATATATATACATATATATATATATATATATATATGTAGTAGCCTATTGTAACGACATCTCTGCATCTTATTTTCTGTAAGAACCACATCCCTACATTGACTTTAGATTGTGATCTGTAGGCAATAACTCATTGTAGAGATCTTGTTCCTTGCCCAAAACTATTGTAGGAATATTTTAATTTCTTGCTAGACAATAAGTTAAATTTTTTATAGTGCCATTACATCCTATATGTATATATTATATACCCGTAATATATACTATCTATTAAATATTTCCTTTACTACTGGACTGGTGTGTTGTATTGTATCTTATGAGCATCGAAAGATCCAGACCATCGTGTGTGAAGCTTCCACGAATTCGTTGATTATTTTCTTGACACATCACGTCAACTTTGATTTATTTCCAAGAATCAATAGGTTCCGATGTATATTTAGGAGAAAAAAATAGCACTTTTTAAAGTTATTAATAAAAAAAGAATAATTTATGAAGTAGTATTTTTAAAATAAAATAAACATAAGAATTCAGGATACCATTGGGAAATGTTTGGGATGAATTTCCAAGAGCCCGAACCTGACTCATTATGTTATAGGACATCCTAGAACTAGTCCCAAAACTCCTATAAGATATTTAGCCTATTTTTAGAACCTATTTCCAAAACATATCCTTATAGGGTTTTGTAAAAGCAATTTAAAATCTGACCAACTCGTTATGTCAAAATATATATATATATATATGTATATATATAAAAGATTCGGCAATTTTGAAGATGAGCCAGTACTGACTCAACTAATCATATGCCTTGACATCTTTTGGCGAGGTTTATCCTTACCTCTGTTTATTCTATTAAGCTTCAATGGGAGAATATATTGCTAGAATGGAGCCACGAGTAAGGTGTGGAGTGGATTGAGGTAAGGCACCTCAACTGATTGAGGACTAAGGAAAGAGAGAGAGAGAGTAGAGACTAAAAGAAGAATAAAGTGTGGCTAGGGTTTATTTTTACAAGATATGATATACATTGATGTTTTAATAACTATTATTTTTCTTTTTTTTCTTATCGCCTTTATAATTATAAATATATATATATATATATCAATTTTATAAAGTTTTAATTTTCTTGTTGGATTTTTTATAAATCCCAAAATCCAACTCAAAACTTTATAAAGTTTTATACCTATTTTCAGATCTTATATCAAAACTCTATAAGATGAGATCTTAGAAGGATTTTATCATATGGAACAGATTAGATACTATAATAATCTGCTTGATGCATCCCTAATAAGAACTCGTTTTTGCGAGGACTTATCGTTGTCTCTTACGCTGTATTTGGATATTTGAGGGAGAGAAAAGGAAATGGAACAGATAGAAATTAAGGATTGGAAAATGAAGAAAAGGCATGCAATTTCTTTTGATATATTTGTTTGAAGGATAAAAAGAAAACGAACAACAACTAATTATTGATATGGACAAAAAAATGATATTGGGACTAGTTTTCTACAATATCCATAATAATTATTAATCTAATCAATTATCAAGAGTAAAATAGAAAATTTAGTCATCTTTTCAAATACTTTCTTCCATTTTGGAAGAGACAATATTTGGTGGGACTTGTAAATTTGTTTTCTCATTAATTGTTTTTCTTTCCCAAGGCCAATTTGTCTCCTCATAAAAAATATAAATTAATGTCTCATTTAGCATACACAAATAGTTTAAAATGAAATAGAATAAAATTAATTACATATGTATGGATATTTGTTAAGAAATGTCTTAATTATTGCATATCATATATAATTCAGTTAAAGGTTAAATATATAACTTTCAATTAATATAATTAATAAGGATGGAAGGAGATCACAATTTCGTCTTCTTAAAGAAAAAATCAAATTTCCCTTAATATCTAAAAACAGTTTTGTATTTGGGAAAAGAAATGAGATCTAAAATCACAATTATATTTTTCATCTTTTGCCATGTACTAAACATGACATAAATACCCACTAATTCCATCTACAACTGAGAGTGAAAGTAAACAAAGAAGTACTACCCTTCATAAATAAATGCAATATATATGCAAAAAATAAATAAGATAATATTAATACCTTTATATAAAGTACTAAAACAATAATTAGCATATTTTGGTGAATAAGATGTCGCCATCATAAGACACCCAGCAAATAATACACTTGTTTTGCTCGTGTAAAAACGATTACGTATGAAATTATTAATAAAAACAATAAAAGTATTATAGAAATATAATATGAGGCAAAAAATACAAAGTAGTTATAAATTGAACAATAGAAAAAGAGGAGATAAAAGAAAGTAAGTAGATTATGTAGTTCATAAGGTAGTTTGCTATAATATAATAGCCTCACTTGTATATTAACAGTCCTTATGGTATCATCAATATATTTAGGGGAAATTTGAAAGAACTTTATGGAAAGATATAATGGAATAAATGTGATAAAGAGGAGAAGAGAGAGATTAAAAGAAATTATCACTTTACCTCTAAAATTATCAAGATAGATTATAACAATATATATTTTAATAATTTTTTTTTTAAATATTCTTTAGACGTATTCAAGGGAATATAAAAAATGACATCATAAACTCGCTATAGTTTAATTAATATATAAATATCTACCAAGATACATTGGCATGATTTGATGAATAAGATTTTTATTTTTATTTTTCTTTTTCTTGGGATAAGTCACAGCCTACAGCAAATGCAGTACAAAAGGCTGCTACATTGGAGCAGATCATCCAGACAACACAAAAACCCCCTATCTCATATTTACATTAGGGGCCACAAAAGAGTACAACTTATCATTACAATGCCACTTAGAAACTTCCTAAGTCTTGATCGCATGATGTCGGGAATGAAACAGTAAAAGATCTAAAACATCAGTTGGTGGAATGAGTATGAGGACATCAGAGTAATCAAACTTCCATGCTGCATTTGCAAGATAGTCTGCAACACCATTGGCCTCCCTCGGCTCCAAAGACAGCTTCACTTTCTTGAAATCTCTATAACTTTGCCCTACATCGAGATAAAATATTTCCAACATAAAGTGTAGTACCTTTATTAGATTGCAATAAGTTTACTGCTATTTGATAATCCATTTGAATTTCAATATAATCAATGTTCATTTGTCTTGCAAATAACACATTATAGTACAAACTCCAAAGCTCAACCTGCAAAATATCAATATTTCCAAGTTTTCTCTTGTATCCTAAGATCCATTGCCCACATTCATCTCTAAATACCCCACCTGCTGTTGCACAACCAGTTTTTGGGCATGTAGAGGCATCAGTATTTAATTTAACCTAATTGGGTTCAAGGGGTGTCCAGGAGATATTTTGAATTTCAATGGCTTTGAATTGTTTCTTTTTATGAATTGATAGTGCCCAATTTATAATTTATACCTTTCCAAGGTTTTTCTTTCTTTTTTAAAGTACTAACTTCCAGTCAATTCTCAACGATTTAAAACTTTTTTTTTTTTTTAATCTAAGTGACTTAGATTATTTCATTAAAAATCTATCAACAGTTTGTCCAATAAGTTTAGTAGTTTACAATAGTTAATTGAATGGACTACTATTAAGTATGTTAAATTAAAAATAACACTAAAAATAATAATAAATTAAAAAAAAAAAAGAAATGAGAGAGAAGAAACAAAAGGACAACCTTACTCAAATAGAGGTTATCCACTCCAAACCCGAGAGGCTTGACCTACCATAAAATCAAGTTGAATCTTGATAAGGAGCTATTCATTTAACTGAGTCGAATTGACTCTTAAGTGAAACTTCAAAATCTGGTTTTTATATATGATTTAGTTTGAAGATGATCTGCTTTTCAGACTTCATTTTGCAAGGCCCCAAAGCTAAGATGCTGTGACCCACCACTAAAACACAGTGGATCATGAAAAGGGACTGTTAGATGAAAAAAATCAAATTGGGTCGCTAGCCAAACTGCAAAACGTGGTTCATATATTATAACTTGGCTCAAAGAGTATCCAAATGGCTTGCATTTTTACTTGGGAGGTTGAAATAACTAAATCAAATCGTTAGATGTGAACTCCTTGATCCATTACTTTCTCCAATGCTAGCAACTATCCCATCTTTGATGCCATTAATGTTCAACCGCAAACATCTTCCACGCCGCTTCTTCCTAGAATTCAATAAACGTAAGGGAAGCATCAATCAGTAACTTAAGTAGTTGTTGCAAAACTTCATATTGTCTCTATTTTGATTTGTTTACTCTAATTTTGTTAATATTCTAGTCATACTGGATATGCTATTAGAAGGACAACTAAAATAACTATCAAATTGTGATATGATTCTTTTTTTAAAAGCTAACCGAACTGCATAATGATCTACCGTTATGAACCTAATATGTTAAAAGTGGTTAAATTTATGAATGATTTGAATTGAAGTATTTTAAATTTGATTTGATTTGATTCTACTTTTAAATTTAATTGAATCAAATCACAAACACCCCTAATGACCTACCATTAGAGCTGGATCATGTAGCAATCAATTTTCCCACTTCTAACAATGATGAAGGAGCAGATTAAAGGTACGATTGAATTGGTTTTTCTGCGATCCAAATCCACCAAATGCTGTTAATTGCATAATTCACTAATGGATAGCCTCCTAGAGAGGCAAGGGACACGACATGAATGTGTTACATACGTCAGTCATTCTACTCTTCCTTTATTTCTAAAATCCCGATTGAGTTCGTAACATATGCGAATCAGTAAAGGATTTCAAAAAAAAAAAAAAAAAAAAAATTGTATGTCTGAAAGGACAAAAGAAAAAAAAAAAAAAAGAGGGTGGGGGGGTGGGGTTGGGGTGCATAACTTCATTTGGCCATTGACACCGACTTGGATGAGTTAGGACTCAGGAGGATCGGTCTCAATATTGATGTCCTGTTTTCGAGGGCTGCGAGACCGGCCTCATGTGATGGCTGGCGGTCTCATGATCTTGGGGCGTGGACGGCCATTTGGTCTACTTAAGGGTTTTATTTTATTTTTTTTTCAATATTTCCTTGTCTGTAAAATTTTTATTTGTATCATTAAATTTAATATATGTGATAATCATATTTTAATATATTTAAACAACCCACTATCTTGCACCTACTATATTATCCACTTTTCTCTTTTTGATATTGTTATGACTTAAACCCAAAGAAAGAGTTCAATCCAAAATACGTAGGTGGAAAAACCTGTTAGATTTAAATGCAACACTTATTTCATGATACTTCTCTATATGGGAGTATAACATTACCATCTCCTTTTGAAAGCCAATGCCCACGTTGACTTACTTTGAATTGTCTATTCTTAAAAATTTTTACTTTAAACTGCTCACTCCAAATAACTTATACTTAGTTTCACTAGGTAATCTTTTCTTAGGTTGCTTATTCTCTAAGTTACACCTTCCATGGAGTTAATCTTTTAACAAGAGTATCAAATGTTATGACTCACGTTTAAGGAGAGAATTTAATTCAAAACACTAGCCTGGTAAATAAAAAAACTCCTTAGATTTAAATGTAATCCTTGGTCCATATTATTTTCTTATATAGAACTATAATAGATATATTTATTTACTCTTTCATCCATTATTTATATATACTGTGAGAATTTTCTTTTATTGTGTTTCTAGAATAACTTTTTCCCCAATATATAATTTTATTCTATAACCGGTTTATCTAAAAGTATATATGAATACAATTTTCAGTATTATATCATTCATCTTGACCCCACAAGAAAAAGAAATTATATCATCCATTCCGTTCTCTCTTTGTGTACGTTTGAATCTTGAATAATTAAGTTCATCATATGACAAAAATTAAGAAAGGCAAATGACTATACAGAAGGATTTTCCGTCAGATTCCAAGTTAGAAACAAATCAAGAACAGAAAGATTTTATTCCTCGAAATGAAACAATAGATCTATTCGCTTTATGGTGGAAGAAGAGAAAAAAGATTTAGTTGCTTCATTAAAAAAAAAAAAAAAAAAACTATAGCGGGAATTTAAAATTCAAAAAGACATAATTCATTCTTATCTGCAGTGTTTATCCGTTAGAAGCTTAACTTATCTGTCGCCAACTATTTTGATATCCAGTTGTACATGTAATACATAATAATCCCACTTGCGAATGAATGAATGCTAAGGGATAAATGGATTTTCTCTATTTACTTTCTTTGATTTCCCTTCATTTATCTCCTTGGAATAATAGATGGAAAGAATCCAAATCCTGCTAAGGAGAGTCAATTTTAGCCTGTGACGTGCTTGTGTCCACCCGATCGTATTAGCGAGCCATCAATTTTCAACATGAACACACAATACTTTTAACTTATAAGGTCATGTTGCATCAATTCGTTTGGTTACGACTCATGTTCCCCTCCTTCTTTCTTCGGTTTCTGAAGGAATTCTTAAAAGATTTTGGTAGGATCCTGGGTTCAAATAATCTTCCTTTGGCTTAAGAGTTAGAAATCTATATTGAATCTCTCAATCTAGCTCTTCTCTTCCCTATCCTACACTACTATGACATACAAATTCTTGCACTTTTCCCTTCTTCATCCAAAGGATCCTGCTGCACCATATAGATATATTGAACTAAAAGTGTGTTTGGATGCGAGAAGCCCTATAAAAATGAAAGGAAATCGGTGGAAATGAAAAAAAAAAAAAAAAAAAAAAAGATGTCATATTTGATAAATTAAGTAAGGAGTGGGAAGGCCTTATTTTAAAGTTAATCTTTTTTCTCTCTAAAATTGGAGAGAAATGAATAAAAAAAAAATGAAATTAAGAAGACAATTACAAAATGTCCATTATAACAATTTTCATCAATTTAAAATAAGAATAATTTTACCAAATACGAATATCACATTTGATACGTATGAGAGAATGTCTAGAATGGATCGTGATTTCAGGTTTCATTTCACATTCTCATGTTTAAAAGTGTACTTAGAAAGTGGAATCATGATTCCATAATAAAATTGAAATTCCATTTCCTATGCATTTGCTACTATTAATAAATTCCTTATTTAACTTTCAAAATAATCATGACATCCAATAATTAAAGATACTATTGATAAATACTATTATATACACATTTTATTCCATTCCATTCCATTCTTTAAACATTCTCGAACATAAGAATTGTTTTATGATTAGTCCATTCCATTTCATTCCAATTCGTCCCATTCCACACCATTTCTCTTTACCTAACAAAGCATAATTTCATTTCTTTTTATTTTATTTATGTAAAACCAATTAAACAATGGAAATGGAAATGGAAACGCTTCTCTCCATTTTCTTCATTTTCCTTCCTGTATTCTTAATATACAAAGTGAAAATTATATTTCTTTCTGCTTCCACTTATTTCTCTTCCTTCTTACTCATTTCTATTCTCAAAAGAAATTGCCAAACATGATGTAAATGATAAAGTTGCTTCTTGTTTAATCGCATACTTTTATCTTTATCAAATGATACACCCAAATTTTACCCCGGACTTACCTCTCAGAATTGATGGAGGTTTTCCTTCTTTAGGAGAGTTCCATGGTAAGAAAAGATGCTCTGTATTTGTCATGTTTTTCAATGTTTTGACTTGTTTTGAGGGCATATAACAATTCAATGAAACCATTATCAATGAAAATTCTTGTCATCCTTAATCTTTGTCTTAAAAAAACTGGGGGTTTGTCATCCATTGTTGCAAGTCACAAGTAACCCTATGTTACTTCTACATTTTTTATTATGCAATCACAGGAACTTATATGATTATACATACATACATACATATATATATATATATATATATTTTTCTAGGAAAGTCCATCGATTTGAACTTTTTTTTTTCATGATAAAATATATCGTTAGTAGCAAAAAAAGCGCTTAGTTCCTTATGGAACCGGGCACCATAAGTTTGGAACTAATAGCTCCATAATCCCTGTATAAGAAATCCCTATGAAAATAATCGAATGCATAAATATTACCGAGTCTCTCTCTCCTTACAAAACATGATTTTGCAAAAAAGGTAAACAAAAGACCGAGGAGCAAAAAATTCAGCTTGATATTGATCCTTCTTCTGCATCCAACTAGCAAGAGCATCAACAGTATTCAACTCCCCAGGAACAACTTCAAGGCTCCATTGCTTGAGGCGAGAGAGCTTTTCCTTGCAAGCAAAGATTACATTATGATGTGATAACTTATAATTTGCAGTATCCTGCAATAGGTGGTGGGCATCTAGGGAATCTAGCTTTATCTCAACATCTACATAACCTAATTAAGGCAACAGTGTAGCTCTTAGCAGAGACCCCAAAGCTCAGTTGTTAAAATCTCTAAGGATTCCACTTTCCTTGCAAATCAAAGATCCATCTTCGTTTGTTGTCTCTCATAGCCCCTCGTATAGTAGTTGTAGTAGAGGAAATGAAGATAGAGACATTCTTATTTAGCCTGATCCATCGAGAGATTGGGGGACACCAGCATAATTTCATTGGCATAATTTTGAAAAAATTTTACTGGGTGTTTGAGATAAGCGTATTGTTCATGCACTAAGGATCTAATAGATTGAATAGGATTTTCATTGTCATCCTCTGCATTGATGGCTGAAGCAAAGCAATATCAATCTCAACATTACATCCCCATCTCTACCATCTCCAAGTGCAAAAGAACTTCCTGAATCAATGTGAACCACTTGACTCTTCCTCGGCCTTCTCCATCCAAAATCTGTCTCGTAAATCTGAAATAGCGATGACCCTCCAACTATAGTGAGATGCCCCATCTCTAATCTCTTTCCCATCCAAAGCCACGTTCCTGCTTCCTTTAATAAATCCCTTTTCAATTCCTCAACCTTATTTGCGATAGATTTTGCAGCTAATACAATCCATTTTATCCTATCAAAACGTTCCTTTCAAAGTCCACGTGACCTTGACTTACAGCATTCCCAAAATATGTTTTGGGCATTAAAGCCCCTTAAACTGAAAAGTTATGATATCATTGTTTCTAATCTAATAATAATAAATTATAATAAATAAATACTTATCTTTTGTCTTGGAAAATGTAAGAATGTTATAGTGATACTTGTCATTTCATATGGTTACTTATTTGTAAATTATATAATCATTATTTGAAAGCATAAAAAGTGCTTTTTTACGGGGAATCTTAAAACTGTGTTTGGAATGAAAGAACTGACTAGTAGTTGAAGAAAAGTAGAATTCATAAGAAACTTTCATTTGAAAAATGAAGAAAAGGGGAAAGAATATATTTAAAAGGAAAAATTTTCCTTCGAGCTCAGCAAAAAGTATTCCCTCCATTTTTGGAGGAAATTAGGAAGAAATTCAACGAAGAATGCTACCCTACACTTATACAAATACATACATTTAAATTGCAAGGAATTTTCCAACATTTCAATGAAATAAAAGACTGTTTATTATTAACTTTTATTCTACTTTTGTTTTCTCCATTTTCTTTCCTATCTAATCTTTTCTTCTTTTTCTTTTTTTTTTTTTTTTTGCAACTCATATAAAGATTATTTGTCAATTTATCAATGTGTAGAAATTATTTGTAATATTTAAAAGTTTAATAGTACATCATCATTGAGGTAAAATATTTAAATTTTTCCTAGTAAACGAATGCAAAATCAGTGGATAGAGGATGGAACGTTGCAATATCAAATTGTCTTCTCATTATTAAGCAATCAATCACGAAAATAATGAAATATATAATAAGGAATTCATATAACCAATTCTTTTTAGAAAACACGTTCAAGACCACACAATTAATCTTATTTTCAGCAGCTTGCCATACAACTTATACAATGCATAATAAAGAGAGAGTTTCGTAAATCTCTTAGAGATTCTTCAATCCTTACTCAAACATGGTAACAAAAACATCTATTGATAGCTGACTCAAAGCAATACCAATCTCAACACTACCATCCTCATCTCTACAATTTCCGAGTGGAAAAGAACTACTCGAATCAATGTGAACTATTTGACTCTTCCTCGGCCTTCCCTACCCAAAATCCGTGTCATAAACCCGAAATAGCGACGACCCTCCAACCGCATCCCATCTCTAATCTCTCTTTCCCATCCAAAAGCCATGTTTCTGCTCTCTTTAATAAGTCCCTTTTCAATTCCTCAACCTTGCAATCGATCTTGCAGCTAATAAATCCCATTTTGTCCTATCAAAATCGACATCTACGTAACCTAAACTTAGAGCGTTACCGAAATATGTACTAGGAATTAAAGACCCTTCTAGTTCCGGGCAATTTCTACAGTCTGCTAATAAACATAAATAACAGTAACGCTTCTTTTTCGTGTTGTCATCATCCTTTTGTGGCTTCATTGACTTGTGATATTATTAATTTCCTTTGCTTTCACCTAGCAACTCCATGTTAATGCACATACTACTACAAAAGCTGACACATAGTTAACTGTGTCAATGTTGTTGTTGCAATTGATTCGTGTCAAAATCAATTTTTTGAGCTTATTTATATGGAATTTTCTTAAAACAACTGTAGCTCTCATTTTGTGAAGAATTAAAGGCTAGCTTGAGCTTGGACTTGCAGATTTCTGTTTCTCTTGCGATGATGAAGACCAGCTCGACCAGTTAATTAACAAAGTAAGCTCATGGCCTTTAGGGCTTTTAAGCACTTCTCTACCGTGAAAGGACGACTCTTGAGCAACCCTCTAAATTTCCTCCATTCTTACAAATGGATGCCCATGATTTCGTGAAATGACTTACTGACTTACCATCACATGCCATGTGATGAAATTTCAAGCCAATGCAAATTTTGGAATTGGAAACCACCAGTTAATTGGATGGTTGCAACCGGAATCGCACATGACAAGCCTAAACCATCATCACCATGTGCTTGTTTCTCGCGCACATCCTCGAGCGATGGTATTAAAGGGTGCAAGCGAGCAGAATCATCCGGGTGGTTGTCGAGTAGTCGGTGAAATCGCCATGTGATTCAGCAACAGTCAAGGGTACATAATCGTCGCTCGGAGTGTAGAGTATGTAGTGTTTTGTTTGGTGGTGGAGGACATGGGAGGGTGCTGAAAAGTGGGAAGAAGCGGTGGAAAGCAGTGAGAGAGAGTGTTTGAGGAGAGGCAGTGTGGATTTGATAAAACGAGTAGTAGTGAAACGGTAGTCATAGAAGAAAAATCATTGTATCGGATGGCAGAAAACCATTGGTAGTCGAAGAAAGTAAGCAGATGAGATGTTCTGGGGACGGCGGCCGGCGGTGGTGAAATTTGGGATTCCTCCAAGATCTTGACATGGACTTGTGCTTCATCCATTGGCATAGAATGAGATTTAAATGGTGTCTATCGACAAGGAGATATATTTACCAATCCAGCGTAACGGTTCGAAAACCGTTATGGAACTGGAGGATCAATGGTTCTGGAGTGGTTCACCGCTCAAGAGCCGTAGACTTTCCAGACACGAAACGGTTCAAGCCCCGGGGGTTAGGGAATTCAAGGCACAACTGTCCAAATATTGCCCCCTAACTAACATAACCGAAGGCAACACACGGGCAAAAGAAAGAAGAAAAGTAGTTTGAACTTGAAAAGCAACAAACGATGCACAATTTTCAAATGGTATTTCAATAAGGCAATTACATAAGATGAAAGATATCTGAAAAACTGGGTATGTAGTATGACAGCATGAATTTCACAATCAAGTTACCGCCTATGAAAAATTACAGAAGCACTTAATTTATTATTTATAAAATATTAAGATAGGAATAAAGCAAAATTATTGGGTGAATATAGTTCATAAAATCAACTGTCTAGTTTTATAGAGCTCATATTATACAATAATATTATGAATAAATATTTTTTAAAGAGTTCTGATAAGGATGTCAAATATTTATTACGAAATTGTAATGACTTTAAATTTTATTTCATTCTCAAGATACTTTTTTAATTTTCAAGATAAGGTTGGATACTACAATACTTATCATGTAATTCGTAATTTTAATTTTGCAATTAATTTTGTTTTACCGAACATTTTCCTTTCTTAAAAGAGACAACATAATTTTTTTTCTTTTTCATTTATGAGATAAAAGATTTTACCGGTTTTTCTTTCTTTTTTTTTTTCCGTACCAACAGCTGTGACAACAGTTCAGGGAATGAAGGATGCAAATCTCACATTTCGTAACACCTTACAAGCTATCCGAACTCAATATAGAAAGGAAAAGATAAGAAGAAGAAGAAGAAGAAAGAAATTATACTAATATTGGAACAAAATAGTGATTTCAGGTTAATTTTCATTTTTATTCTGACCAATTAGTTTTTCGAATACTAATTTTCATTCTAGAATTGTCAATCTTGAATCATTCTAATTAAATTGGATTAGATTATCTTTCAATTATGGACAAGTTTAGGTACTTATAAAGCCATTGATTAAGTTGTAGTAAGTTTTGAGTAGAAGTGAATGAGCAATTTTATTGTATATGATACCTACTCTAATCTTATTCTACCGAGTAGGTTCTGAATAGGAAAGGAGGATCATAGGATAAGTTTTAGGTAGTTTTTTTTTAGAACCAACTCCTGTATAATAGGATATGAATATAATGTTAAGGTATTTTATATCTACCATAAAATCTATACTCTAAAGTATACAAGATATAAATTTCAGAGTACTATGCACCTACTTTTTAGTTTTAATTAAATTATACTAATAAATAAATAATTAATACCATTGCATTTTTTAACCTTAAAAAAATAATGTAAAAAATCAAGCCTATAAGAAAACCCTAAGACTATATACTTTTGTATTTATTGTTTTGTCCCTCTTTTTTATCCTTTTTTTTTTTCTTTTAGGTAAAACCTTTTCTATTTTTTTTACTATCTCGTTTTTACGTTATTTTCTTCCTCTTTTGCTAACCTTAATATACAAAGGTATTAAAAGTATCTTAATTCCTAATTTATTATCCAATATATTTTATTGAAGTTACTTAACATATGATTTTATATTTTACAGATAACAATTTTGTGATTTTGATAAAAAAAGGATAAAAAAATAATTAGCATTACCCAACCAAAGTTTGAACATTTCCAATTGTAGAAATATTCTCTATTCTACCTACTAAAGTTTCATATTATTACAGTTAAATATATTACAAGTATAAGAACTTTTTAAATTAGGACTATTTGGTCCATTAATATAGTTATATATTTGATATTAATTATGTGTTTATATAATATTTCGAAAGAAAATACAATAATATATATATGTTATATATGTATCTTATACCTTGTAAATTTTATATAGTACAAGATCTAATGTGGTTTTGAGGTGTGACAGGGTAGGCTATAAATATAAAAATTTTGAAACATATATCTATAAATATGATAACGGACAAAGTATCATAGCATTCCCACTGGCCACCTAATTTTGAGTTCTTAGTTCTAGTTACAACGTATCCTTAACGAGTCCAGTTGCATCTCTTTTCATGGACTGGATCAACGTTCTTGGAGTTCCAAATTGTTTTTGGATGAAAATCTACGTATTATGGAATGATGGCATAATATATAAAGAAGGCATCTCCTTGATTTCTGTATACTGTTGTAGATATATATTTTACTTCCAGTAAAATTAGATTGTTTATTTTTCTATGATTACATTAAAATCTATTTTTGTAGTTCAACAAAGTAATAAAAATAAATAAATCAGTATGCAACTCCTAGAACTGAAAGTTACGATATCATATATCATTGTTTCTCATCTGATAATAAAAAATTAATATAAATAAATACTTATCTTTTGTCTTGGAAAATGTAAGAATCCCTGTTAAGAAATTTTTGTTACATTCTCAAATATTTGTAAATTGTATAATCATTATTCGAAAGCGTAAAAAATGCTTTTCTATAGAGAATCTTAAGTCTGTATTTGGATTGAAATAAAAGATTAGGAGTTAAAAGGAAAGTGGGATTTGAAAATGAAGGAAAAGGGAAAAGAGTATATTTAAGAGATCAAAATTTTCTTCGAGCTCATAAAAAGAATTTCCTCCATTTTTGGAGAAAATTAGGAAGGATTTCAACGAAAAATACTACACTATAGTTTACACTAATACAAAAACATACATTTAAATTGCCAGAATTTTTTGATATTTTAATGAAATAAAAGATTATATATTACTAATCTTTATTCTACTTTCTTGCCTTCCATTTTTTTCCTTGTTCAAATAAAAGAATTTATAATTTCTTTTCTCCATTTTCGTTCCTCTCTTACCTTTTCTTCTATTTTCCATCCCGCCTAACTTGTTAATGTAAATAAGCAATGTTATCAAAGCCGGATTGGAGGATTAATTCGGAAATGAGAAGGGGTCACGAGTTGAAAGAATTGATCAGGATCGAATTAAGATCAATAAAAATATTATAATATAATTTATATTTATTTATAAAGTAATAAAAATTATCTATATTTTTAAAAATTGAAAATTGAGAGAATTTTATAGTTTATTTTTTTTATTTAATCTACATTTGTTTTTTTAGTAAATTGGTGAACTTTCTGACAAATTACAAGAGTACAAAAATATTTTGACTAGAAAAAACTTAGTAAGTTTTTATAAAAATCATATTGAATCGATTGAGTCAATAGGATCAAACCTGAGTTACCATAAATAAGGGTCAAAGGAATGACTCAAACCAATTTATAGAGTTCGAGTCTAACTGGGTTAAACCGGATGGATCAACTTGAATTGGACAAAAATAATGTTTCAAAACATTGTTAGTCTTAAATTTTAGGTATTATTTATAATTTTTAAAGTTTATCTATTAATTTATCAAAGTACAGAAGTTATATGTTGTATTTAAAAGTTCGAAAGTACATCAGCGTTAAGGTGAAATGTTTAATAGATTATGTGCATTTTTTTTTATAAGCGATGAAAGATTCGGTAGATAGAGGAAGGAATGTTGCATTATCAAATTATATTCCCATTATTGAGTATGCAATCAATCATGAAAATAAGCATTATTAATGAATTCATATAATCAATACTTAAAAAAAAAAGGAAAAAGTACAAAAAAAATCCCCAATATTTCATGTATTTACGAATTAGTCCTTAACTTTTTATTTAGCTTATTTTAGTTCTCAATTTTTTTAAGTCGTATCAAATAAACCTTTCTATTAAATTTTTTATTATTATGAATATGTGTCAATATATAATTGATCCATATAAATATAAAAAAATCTCTAATATTTACTTATATATATGAATCAGTACTTAATATTTTCATTTAGTCTATTTTACTCCTCAATATATTCACACATAATAGAAAAAACTAACGAAAGAATTTTTTTGTAAATTTATTAAAATATTAAAAATTAAAATAAACTAAATAAAAGATTAAAGACTTATTCATATATATTATATAGAGATATAGAGAGAGAGAGAGGAAGAGAGAGGAGTAAATATTAAGGATTTTTTAATACTTTTCCCTTTGAAAAACACATTCAACACCGCAAAATTAACCTTATTTTCAGTAGCTTGCCGTACAGCTATTCTTACACACCGCATAATGAAGACAAAGTTAATAGAGCTCTCAAAGCTTCTTCAATCCTTGCTCAAACATGGTAACAAAAACACCCACTGATGGTTGATTCAAAGCAATACCCTCTAACCGTGGTAAGATTTCCCGTCTCTGATCGTTCTTTCCGATCTAACCGCCATGTTTCTGCTCCCTTCAATAAATCTTTTTTCAATTCCTCAACCTTATTTGCGATAGCTTTTGCAGCTAATGCAATACCATTTTGTTTTACCAAAACATTACTCTCAATGTCCACAAAACCCAGACTCAAAGCATTACCAAAAATATGTATTGGGCAATACGGACTTTTCTAGTTCAAGGCGATTTCTACAATCCACTAATAAACATAAATAATAGTAACACTTCTTCCTATCCATGTTGTCTTCATTCTTCTGTGACCTTAATTTAATTGACTTCTTGTTGTGATATTATTAATTTCCTTTGCTTTCACCAAGCAACTCCATGTAAATGCACATACTACCACAAAAGTTTGACACATTGTTAACGTTGTTAACATTGTTGCAATTGATTTGTGTCAAAATCCATTTCTTGAGCTTCTTTACATGGAATTTACTCAAAACAAATGTAGCTCTCATTTTTTGAAGAATTAAAGGCAAGCTTGATCTTGGACTAGGAGAGCTCTGTTTCTCTTTCCATGATGAAGACCAGCTCAACCAGCTATTCAACAAAATAAACTCCAAGCCATTAGGACTTTTAAGCAATTCTCTACCGTGAAAGGGCGGCTCTTGATCAACCACCGCTAAATTTCCTTTAAATTTCCTTTATTCTTACAAATGGATGCCCAGGATTTCATGAATTGATTTATTGATTTACCATCACATGCCACATGACGAAATTGCAAACCGATGCAAATTCCGGAATTGGGAAATACCGTTAGTTGGATTGCTGCAAGGGAATCGCGCATGAGAAGCACGGACCCTCACCATGTTCGAGTGTCTCACGCGCATCCTCGAGAGGTGGCAGGAGAGGGTGCAAGAGGGCAGAATTATACGGGTGGTTTTCGAGGAGTCAATTGAAATCACCGGACGATTCAGCAACGGTTAATAGTACGTAGTCGCCAGGCCGGGGGTATAGAGTACATATTGTTTGTTGCGTGGTGGAGGAGAGGGGAGGGTGGCAGCAAGTGGGAAGCAGCGGTGGAGAGCGAGTGTTTAAGGAGAGGAAGTTCGGATTCAGCAAAGTGAGAAGTAGTGAAAGGGTAGTAATAGAAGTAGAGTCGTTGCATTGGACGGCAGGAAAGCCATAAGCAGTCGGAGAAAGTAAGCGGCAGAGATGTTCTGGGGACAGCGACGGCCGCTGGTGGTGAAATTCAAGATAACTCCAAGATCTTGACAGGAAGTTGTTTCGCTTCATTGTCCATTTGCACGGGATAAAGACACCGTTCGTAAGGAAACATATATTTGTAAGAGCATAAGAGCAACCTTTGGTATCTATCAAGTGTTGCCTAGTGCTTGGATTAGTTTTTCATTGGTTATCCCCCACTAGGATTAATAAATAATAGTAATAATTGAACATAATGATACCACGTTTGACAATGCAATTCGATCATTTGAAAATAATGTTAGCAGATGTTTTAAAATTATGCTTTAAAAATCAAAAGAAAGAATTTTCTTTTATATTTAAAATTATAGAGTCAGTAAAAATATAAAAGAATTTGTTACTAAATCTAACCTTTCAAAGCTTTCATTTGACCGTTTCCTTCTGAAAGACTCCTCATCCAATTAAATGAAAAAAAAAAAATTAATGCTATCAACACGTTACATAAATTGATGAGTAAGCTATAAATATTAATAAAAATTTAATAAGTAATAATAAAAAGAACATACCTTTATGAAAAAGTAATAATTATATTTTTATACATTAAAACTTTATTAATATTTATATATTACTTATTGATTTATATAACATTTTAATACCAGAGTAGACGGCTTGTAAGCATCAAAATCTAAGAAAAATCATCACTAATTTGTCCCATTGGCGTAGGATGAGATATAGTGTTCTCAAGTAAATATAATTTGTAAGAAGCCTTAGGGCGTCAAGTTTGCCCTATGCTTCTAGATTATTATTTACCATCCACCACTAGCTCTTCAATTACTTCATTCACATACAAGGATGCTTAGTTGTCTACGTCGGGTTCATAATTATTTAACTAAAATAATCCAATAATTAACTTGCAAATTGCAATATGATAAAAAGAAAATATTACTAGAAATTTATTAAGATAATAAATAAAAACATTTATATATACTCAATAATATCATATATATTTACTTCAATGCAATTAGTAATATTAAAAAAGCATAAAAAATGTTTTATTCATTAAAAAACATTTAGAACACAACCATGGATCATATAAGGAGAGAGAAAAACAAGAAAAAAAAAGAAAAAGAAAGAAAAGTACAACTTCATATATGAAGATTGCACATTGAATGGACCAACCACACATCTTTTTTCTCGGAGTTTTATACCCACATAGGTACCTAGTCAAAAAATAAGATGAAAATGGGATAGTGGTGAAAAATATTACGATAGTGGTGTATTCATAGTGCACTACATTTTTGTATTGAAGGCACGCGTCTTCAATACCCAAATGTTTTTATAATGAGGGCGCATATCCTTTTTACACCTTCCATTAATGAAGAAGGTACATTACTTGTTTACATTTTCGTTGTTACAATAAGGCACAAATAAGTCGTATACCTTCTTTATTACACATTCTCCCTTCCTTATTTGTTTAACCAATTCCTTAAATACGTAAAGATTAACAGAGTACATATCAAATACGGAGCCAAACAGCTTCCAAACAACAATATACCTAAAACCTATAAGTACATCACAAAAGCACATGAGTTCCTATTAGTCCAATGTACAACTCAATACATCTACAAAATATTTCAATGGACTACCTAACACAACTGAACCTGTGCAATCAGATATAATATTACAAAGTATATTTACAGTGAATGATCAATAGCGAGTGAATAGTAATCCAATGTATGATATCATTTACAACATCTCTGTACAGAGTGAATAATAAATGTCAAAAATACATAATTAGCAAACTAGGTAATATAAAAGTAGTTATTTATAATTACTTCTTCCTAGATCATGCTTCGGATTATGCAGCTTCGTACAATTGATGATACAATCATTCCCAGCAAGCTAAGCCCTAGCCAAATGTCCCGACATAAGGGAAATACTCTAGGAAGGGGAGGAACATCATGTGGACGAGTAATGGCGATTTATCAACAAACAGAAAACCTCCTAACAACTTCAGAATGTATGTATGAGTATACATTCGAATGGTCTCCTCATCTGTACCTTTAAGAAGTGTGCTAAATCTCCCTCATAGCCAAGCCAAACTAACTCATCCCCCCCCCCCCCCCCCCCCCCCCCCCCCTATTAGTACAGTCTGTAAGGCAATCCCCTAGTAAACCTCTGGCTACCTTTGTCTACACTAACTACATAGGCCCCATCAATGCGGCTCCATCTACATAGAGACCAAACAGTATCTCTATTTCTTATAGCATGATTGTCATCTCCTCGTAAGCCATGTGGAAAGTATGGGTCTTAAGTCTCCACCTCTCTACCAATGCGGTAATAAGGTGATGGTTGATTTGAATAAATGGTAGTCGTGAGATCGCAAGGAAACTTGCATCCTCTAAGTAAGTGACCATGTGATCGTCCAATGGTATCTGTGCAGTATCCTTTCGTATGCTTGACTCAACTAGATACACTATAATGTGCTCTGATCCCTAAAAGATTAGATATTATTTATATCGTTATCCTAGAAAATTGTAGAACTCTATGTTTTGTTAAATCAATAAACATCAACTCATACTCGAAACTCCCATACATCTTACGATTGATGTCCAACCTATCCATGCAATATAAAAGGGTCATTTAGTTCTAAATCCATCTAACCTACAAAACAGAATAAAAATGTCAAGTCATTAACATAGGAAAATAGGAAATAATATGGTATATATTATAATATAAGAAAACAATGCAACACGCATCGGTCCATACCATTCATATTAAGTTGAGAACACCTCCTTCTATTCTATCCTTTCATCCTATAGGCGCTACACTTGCTCTTATTAGCAGGCTTTCTCAAGTCCATCTCCATATGATATCTCTTCTTCCTTGGTTTTCTTAGTTCACGTTTCACATATTTGTTGGGCATGAAAAATAGGTAATTAAGACAGGGCCAATTCAACTCATCACTTATTGGAAGGAAGTGTTTGTTGTACACATCTAACTGATGGAACCACTTATACCATTCCCCAACATACCTACCAGTTGAGACTCTGATGGAATTTAGCACCTTGATCGCATGAGTGTATGAGATTCTGTAGATTTGCCATTTCTTACTTGAACATGTCATCCTATTCGTATCCACAACGTGTGTCCAACCACCTCGTTTCATTACATTATTTGGTTCGCACCTCCAATCGGTCTTTACCTCCTATATCCCGTTTTCCCAACTATAAGCCTTAATGGCATGAGCAAGAACTCGCCTAGACCACATGTTAAGCTTCTTCGCAGCATACTTTTTATATACTTACCCATTGGCCATTCCTTTCCTCACTTTCTTGACTCTTCTTTTCCAATAGTTGACACAATTATAGAATATCTTCTTCACAAGTGAAGTCAAGGGTAATCCTCTAGAACCTTTTAGTACGGCATTATAACTTGCGACGATGTTAGAGGTCATATATCTGAACCAATGGAAACCATCATGTGCAAATTTCCATTTATTCTTATCAAAGGGTAAGAACCATGACAGTGCTTCCCCCTTTACTTTCAACATCTACTCATTAAATACTCAAATTTCATAGGTTGTGCTTACATTAGAAAAATTGTACCCAACTTCTTGCACAACTGGTTCTTATGTGCCTTGTTGAAGTTGTTGACGACATACTATATGCATCATCTCCAAACTGCAAATGATTCTTTCTAGCCAACCTCATCTTTCTTAAGCTCACTCTTGATATTAGAGTGCTTGTCTGTGATTAGGCAAATTGTCTCCTTACGACCACTAATAACAAATTCCTTCAATCTTTTCAGAAACCAGTCCCATGTCTCCTCGGACTCCTTATCGACCAGAGTAAATGCCAATGGGACAATACAATTATTTCCATTCATAAAGCAAGCAATCAACGATACATGGTTGTACTATCCATATAAAAATGTACCGTCAATACAAACTATATGCTAACAATACTTAAATGCATACACGCATGGCCTAAAGGTCTAGAAGACCCACTTCATGATCTAGGCTTTGCGAATCCCTTCTACCCCCCATGCTACCTTTGTTCCAAGATTTGAAATTTTCATTGTGTTCAACAAAATAAGAAGCTCGTTGTATGCTTTCTCGTAATTGCCATACACCATCTTTATAGCTTTTCTTTTGGTGTCCCAAACTCTCTTCCTTATTATATTATACCCAAACATGGTTAAAATATTTGCCTGTAGGTCTGCAATCTTTATATTCGAATCCTCCCTAACATTTTTTATGAAGCATTTGGCCATACGTCCACTGTCGATCTATTCGTAGTCCTACATCACATTAGGATTAATATGTGTTTGGACCTTCAAGAATTGTTATGACATAGCCTTACTAACCTCTTATATGATGCCCATAGCCTTCAATTGCACCCGTTATCCTTCTCCATACAATGAATGGCCCATAGGTGCAATTTTAATTCATCAATTACATAATCGCAATGGTGATACCTTTTTACAGTATCAGTAAGCTCATCCTTCATACTGAAGAGTTGTTCAACAAACAAATTAACATTGTCTATCTAGTTACTCTTCACCGCCTCCAGGTCCTCTTCAAATGCTACATATCCACTGCTACAACCAATGTTCGTGCATGGAACTAGATCTCTGATTAACAATGTCATCATTTCAATCTGATTATGTTGAGGAGGCATCCGAATCCCCTGGCCAGTAGTAAACCAAAGTATAGGTGGAATACTACTTGATATATATTCTAACATAGCCACATCATTTATAGTGTTTCCACTTCTACTTATTCTTCTAACTCAAATTCAGCCCCTACCTACTCTCCCTCATCATCGTTTTCAGGTCCCATGGGAATTAGCTCTTCATCAGGGTTGTAGCCTAGGTCATCTTGTAAAATTGACCCTATTTCTACATCAAGTGCCTCTTCATCAATTTCTTCATTCATACCACCCTCTCCAAAGGTGGTGCGCTCATCCACCAGAAAAATTTCTTATCTATCGTACGTAGGAAGTCTTCCTCAGTTTGTTGGACATGTGATGGAAGGTTGTTGGAAAGGTCAAACTGTAAAGGGTTTTGGACAATACTCCTGCTTGGTTGATTGGAATCCCTAACATATATCTCTTATATCTGGTTTTCTCTGAATGCATCAGTCATTTCAATCAATTTTTTCACATCATAATTATCCATTGTGACCATCAAAGTGTACGAAACATCTCCTTCATAGTAAAAAGGGTGTCAGTAAACAAGCTCAACTCTAGTAAGATTAACCCCCATACTAGCACAGATCCACTGGAGGAAATGACTAAAGTTCAAATCTTTCCTTATCTTCAATTTTTTCACCAGGTCTTTGTCATATTGCAAACCATTACTTCCATTCACTATGTTCCCTCCTATATTCATAATTATTTCCACAAAATCAACCATTGTCGACCTATTCATCCAGGAATTCCTAAATGAGTTAAACCCATACAATTTTGTCCAGTCCGCAACATCTATACAATTTCACTTCTTGGTGGGGCATTTCATTACATACTATATGGTGCGAACCGTGATCAAGAACAGATAAAGCCAATCGTTGAATGGATCTGAGCTTGCATAAAGCTCGAAAGAAAGTGATGGGTTTTGTATGAAAGGATAAATGCGCATGAAGGGTAAGTAAAAACCCATGAATGGTAAGTAAAAACCCATGAATAGCTTTAGAGGATATGATGCACCAATGGAACTCTTGAGAATTCACAACAAAATCTGATATGACGTACGAATCGGTCTGGTGAGGTTACTTGCCACCTCTCCTTGCTCAAGGGTTAGGATAAGAATAATGTTGAGAGTAAACAAACGATGATGAGAGTAAACAAACAATGTTTACGTAAGGAAGAAAATATAAATTGTATTAATGGTTACAACTATAAGTACAGGGGTATTTATACCCATAAATTATGGCAACTTGCCCAAAAGGGAAAAGACAAAAAAAGCATTTCCTAAGGAAGTAATGTACAAGATATAAGAGGGTAAAAATGAATATACAAAGAAAACAATCATTAGTACAATAGATCCTATAGATGATTCTATATATGTGGTGATGATGTTGGAAGATGTGGACAAAAAGGTACAGATAGCTTGCTTGTCCAAGCAGGGGTAACTTAGTCAGTCCGGACTCCTTTTCTCAGCATCTCGACAAAGGTACAGTCGAGTAAGCAATTGGCCAAGATGTATGAGAATGAAGATAGGCCATTATCTCAACCTTTCGCTTCTCAGTACACAACATGCGATAAATAGGCAATCATTCGATGTGGCAAGCAGAATAGGTTGGAACAAGAGGATTCGTCTTGTCAATCCCTCTAATTCTCGAGCTCGGCTGTGAGTTAGTAATTTGGTAGCCTAATTCCCATAATTCCTTCCAGGTTGTTTTGGATTTAGGATAAAATCTGAATGGTCTTCGTTTAGCTCTTTGTTAGGTGATACGGACTGAAGTCGACAACGTTGAAGGTGTTAAGAACCCCATAATCCTCATATAACTACAATCTGTAGGCATTATCATTGATCTTCTGGAGGATCTTAAAAGGTCCTTCAACTCTTGTAGATAATTTGTTCGTCCTCTTGTTGATAATTTGTTCGTCCTCTTGTTTGAGAACTGTTCCTTGCCGAGGTACAGCAATACTAAGTCTCTTGGCTAGAATTGTTTAGCCATCTTACCCTTGGTTTTCTCTTGCATTCTTTTAGCAGCTTAGTCGATGTGCCACGTGACTTTGTCATAAATGTGTTGGATGAATTATACTTATCTTCTTGCATTAGGGTCCTCTTGTGTGGATACAAGTATAGGAGTTTGGTTGAGGGACAACTTGGGATTAAAACCATAGACCACTTCAAAGGGTATTTGCTTAGTATACATCCTAATTAGCTAAGTTCTTTCCCACTACAGCTTGGAACAGTGATCCCAAAGTGCGATTAACTACCTCTATTTAACCGTAAGTTTAGGAATGATAGGAAGTACTGAATAGTAATTCGTCCCCATCCGATGCCACGAGGTCCCCTAAAAATGGCTCAAGAACTTTGGAACCCTATTAGAGACTACACTTCTCAACACGCCATATAACCACACAATCTCCTGCAAGAAAAGAGAAGCAATAGCCAAAGCGTCGTTAGTTTCTGAGTAGGGTACAAAGTGTACCATTTTGTTGAAACGATCTACAATGATCATTATAGAATCTTTGCCTTGGATAGTTTGTGGTAGCCCAAAAACAAATTCTATGCTCAATTCAGTCTATGGCTTCGTCGAAGCAAGTAAAGGCATTACTTTCCCTTGCTCAACTCAATACTTTGCCCTCTTACACATGGCACAACTATCAATAAATTAGTGCACATCTTTCCTCATCCTCAGCTAAAAGAATCGACTATTCAACAATTCATAAGTCTGTTTTTCTCTAAAATGTCTAGAAAGTCCTCTATTGTGGGCTTCCTTGATCAATAGTTCTCACAGTGAACAAGTCGACACACATAATTTTCTACCTCAAAACAAGTAACCATCTTCCACATGATACTCATCCACTGTCCTTCCATCAATGCATTGCATGACTATGGGTCCAAAGTGTAGATCCTCAAAATATTACTCTTTGATACTTGCAAAACTAAACATCTTGGTATGTAGTTTAGTTAAAAGCGCAAATTACCTTGAAAGAGCATCTACAACTATGTTACTCTTTCCCTGCTTGTATTTAATCACAAAATTGAACCCTTCAAGGAATTTAACCCATCTCGCTTTCCGCTTTGATAACTTTGTCTACTTTGGAGGTACGTTAGCGATTCATAGTCAGTATATATGACAAATTCTCTTGACAATAAATAGTACCGCCACACTTGCAATGCTCAGATCAACGCCAAGAGCTCCTTGTCATATATGAAGTAATTTAATTGTAGCCTTCTAAGGTTCTCTCTGTGGAAGGTAATTGGTCAACTTTCCTGCATTAGGACAACGCCTATTCTAATGCCTGATACGTCACATTCTAGCTCAAATATTTTCTTGAAGTCAAGTAAAACCAACACCAGGGCAGAGGTCAATCTTTCTTTTACCTCAGCAAAGCTCCTCTCCTCCATTTCTTCCCATTGGAAGTCGGTGTTTTTCTTTGTGAGCTCCATAAGAGGAGTAATGAAGGTACTAAAATTCTTGATGAATAGTCTATAGAATGAAGCTAGTCCATGGAAACTTCTCACGTTGGCACAAGTAGTAGAAGTCGGCCACCCTACAATTACTTGGATCTTTTCGCCATTCACTTATAAGCCTACCCTACCGACTATGTAGCCTAAGAATACTACTTCCTCCTAGCAAAAACAACATTTTTTTTAGATTATCGAATGGTCTCTCAGCATCCAACACTTCTCAGAGATGCTTATAATGACTCGACATGTCGGCACTATAGACGAATATGCCATTAAAGTATACCATGACACACTTTCCAACCAAATGTCTTAACACGTGGTTCATCAATCGCATGAAAGTGTTCGAGGCATTCGATAGGCCGAATGACAAGACCATCCACTCATAGAGTCCATACTAAGTTTTAAGCACAATCTTCCATTTGTCTCTTGACCTCATGCAGATTTGATGGTAACCAAAGTTCAGGTCAATCTTACTAAAGACCTTGGATCTACTCAATGCATCCAACATGTCTTCTAACCTTAGGATCGGATACTTATATTTGATCGTAACCTTGTTCATAGCTCCACTGTCAACATACATCTATTAGGTTCCATCCTTTTTCAACACTAGAAGTATCGACACAGAATAAGGGTTGAGACTTTCTCAGGCATATCCTCTCTCCAGAAACTCATTGACTTGACGTTATAGCTCAGAAGCCTATTCGGGATTCATCCGATAGGCTGGTTTATTCGGCAGTACGACACCAAACATTAATTCAATACAATGCTCTATGCCTTAAGTTAGGAGCAACCCCTTAAGTAACTGTTTTGGGAACAATTAGGTATACTCATCAAGCAACTCTATGATTTCCTAAAGTAGTTCACCTCGCTCTTTCATTTCTAATAGGCACTTGACCAACAAAGGGTCAGCTGGTTAACATTGATGGTCCCTCAAAGCTCAGCTATACTCATCACCAAAGCCTTCAACAATCCGTGACCAATTTTTTTTTTTTTTTTTACAATTTGTTAACTTCTCTCGGCAGCATCGGGTTCAGTGTGATCTTCCGGTCGTCCTTCTCAAATATGTACGTATTCTTGTAGTCATCATAGATAAATCTCCTATCAAATAGACACAATCTACTTAGTAACATATGGGAAGCACACATGGGAAACACATTGCAGAAAATCTGATCTGAGTAATTTACTATAATGATTAGCAGTAGTATTTTCCAAGTGACATGTAATGCTCATTTTTCGCTCAACCAATGCAACTTGTACATCCTCAAATGTGTAACAGTTGACAACTTTAATTTTGAAATAAGATCAGCCAATGCCACATTGGTACAGCTTCTACTATCCATGATGAAGGCACACACCTGATCATTCATCTTACAGGTGGTATGAAACAAATTCTCTCTCCACTCCTTCTCTCGTGAGGATTTCATGTTCATAATACATTGAACAACCATAAATAACTGGTCCAAGTTCTCAACAAACATGTCCTCTTCAATCAGTTCTTTCTCAACATTTTCTTTCTTTACAAGGACGTCTTTCTCTGTAAGGACCTCTTTCTCCTTGGGTTTCTCATCTATATTGTCTACTTCTAGCTTCAGGATGTCTCCATTAATGACCATTGTCTTTCGATTCAAGCACTGAGTAGCTATATATCCGAATTCTTGGCACTTGAAACACTTGATCTGGCTCATCTTCTTACCTGATCCTTACCCCTTCTCATAAGTTTGGGTTGACATTTCACCATTTGATCGGCCTTTCTAATCGGCTTAGACATCAATCTTTCAGCTTAGCTCGGTACTCAACTGAGTTTTGTGACTTCCCTATTCAGGTTGGCTAGTCGGCATCCTTGTCAATATTCAACTCCTTCTTTGCCTTTCGACTCGCTAGGCTATTCTAATGGCTTCATCCACTGTGGTAAAGTGTTGGAGTTCTACAATGTCTTAAATATCACCTCTCAATCCAATGATGAATCTTGAGACTGCTTAAGCTAATGGTTCCTCCACTTCACAATAGATCATAAGGATTTGAAATTCTTGAACATACTCATGAAGTCAAGTAAAAGTATCTTGAAAATAAGTTTTCAACACAAACCTATTCCTCAGTATTCTCTTCATCTCGAGCTAAGTATTAATCACTCAATAGCCTTCTCGTCTCCTCATGGCTTAGAAATTCTTCCACCACATGGCAACATATCTGGAGAACTCAACAACAGCAGTTCTCACTTTCTCGTAATCCTTTACTAATAATAATAAAAAACACATTTCACCTTCTCTTTCCACTCCAAATATTCATCAACATTCCTATATCCATTGAAGCTTATAATCCGAAGCTTCACATGGTTAGATGTTTAGGGGGCTAGTACGTACTCTTCTTCAAAATATTCTTCCTTGTCCTCTTCATCAAGTTCTCTTAAGTTTATCCTTCATCTTACTTGTTCACCTACTCCTCCACGTTAAACTGGTCGAGCTGGGTTTTGACCTCTAACAAGTTGAGCAGCTTGTGGAATATTTTGCGAGGCTTCAGTTGGTCAATAAGCTAATGCATGAACAACTCAGGTCAAATATACCAAGAGGTTAGCTACTTCATCAAGTCTCTCATCAATACTTCTTGGGGTTTCTTGAGATTGTTATCCATGGTGGACAACTTCACTATTGTTATCTCCTATACTAACATTTACACTTGGGTTCGTTATTTTCTCTACGGATTCAAAGTGTACACAAATAATTTAGGAAATTAACAACTAGCAAACATAGTAGCTAAGATAAATACAATAACTTACTTTGTTTCATACATACAAAGCGGAGTATAACAGATTTTCAAAAAGAACCAACTAAAGCTCACATGAAACCTCTACTTTGATATCAAGATGGTGTGAATCGTAACCAAGAACAGACAAAGCCAATTGTTGGATGGGTCTAAGCTTGCAAAAAGCTTGAAAGAAATTGATGGGGGTATGTGTGAAAGGACAAATGCAACTAAAGAATAAGCAAAAATCCATGAGCAACTCTAGAGGATATAACATACCAATGGAACTTTTGAGGACTCACAGCATAATTTGATATAATGCATAAATTGATCCAATGATGTTACTCGCCACCTAAACTTGCTTAAGAGTTAAGATAAGAGTAATATTAAGAGTAAACAAATAGTGTTTACGTAAGGAAGAAAATACAAAGCATATTAATGGTAATCTGATTCATCTTATAGCTACAAGTAGAGTATTTATACTTATAAGTTATGAAAACTTGCCAAAAAGGGAAAAGATAAAAAGGGTATTTTCTAAGGAAGCAATGTACAAGATACAAGAAGGTAAAAATAAATATATAAGGAAAAAAATCATTAGTGCAACAAATTTTACACGTGATTCTGTACACGTAACGATATTATATTGGTAATGCCATTGGAAGACATGAACAAAAAGGTATGGACAACTTATTTGTTCGAGTAAGGGCAGCTTAGTCAGTCCAAACTCTTTCTCATGGCATCTTGGTAAGGTTGAGGCCGAGTAAGCAATTAACTAGGTATGTGTAACAATAAAGATGGACCATTGTCTCGGCCTTTCGCTTTTCAGTGCATAACATGGAAGAAATAGATAGTCATTCGGCTTGGCAAGCAAAATGGGTCAACAAGGTGATACTTGACCTTCACATGAGTCGATTGGAACTGAAGGATTTGTCTTACTAGTCCCTTTAGTCCTTAGGCTCAGTTATGGGTCAATGATTTGGTAACCTGATTCCCATCATTATAAATGTAAACACCTACACAATTTTGCTCATACTATAAATGTAAACACCCACAAAATTTTACTTCTCAATAAAGTGTTTCATTACATACTATAAATGCAAGCATCTACATAATTTCACTTTTTGGTGGGGTATCTTATCATACCCATACAATTTCACTTCTCAATGAGGTGTCTCATCATATACTACAATTATAAGTGCAAGTATGAGCACAATCGCGCTTCACCAATATACAGGTAAAATCATTTATAATTTACGAATAGCATTTTCTTACATTACCACTATAATTTATATAACTACATACTAGCATATAAAATGTACTAAACGTAATTTGCATATTAAAAATATACAAATATTAAAAAAAGTATTATATAACTAAAGTTCACATAAACAATATAAATATTGTCACATCAACAATATAATTTGCATAATAAAAAAATAAATGTGGAAAAAAAGGATGGACACGTGTTACTTATAAATTGATTGAGAAAAGTAGAGTTATGCTATTGCTTGAAGAGCGAAAATTAGAGAGTTTTAAGAGATTTTAAAAAGTGATAGGTGCAAGAGTAAATGGGGCATGTGAAAATTTAGGTTTTTTATAGAGGTACTAAAGATGTATGGCTTATTTACACTTTCATCATAATAAGTACGGTGAAAGCAAGTCATGGCTATCCTCATAAGGCGCAAACAAAGTACGCACCTTTCTTATAAATTATTTTGATATTGAAGATTCGCACCTTTTGTGCACCTTCATTATACTACTACAGTAATATTTTTCATCACCAACCTGGTCTTATTTTTTGAACAGTACCCTATATATGTACAAAGCTACTTTTTCTCGATAACAAGACTTATGCATAAACATTTCACATGTTACCAAGAGTCTCTCTTATTTCTTCAAACTTTGCAACCCCCTGTTACACAAATCCCCAATCTAGGAGCGCTTCTAAACAAGAAAAAATGTCGTTTAAAACTAAATGAATTTCATGACCTCATTGATTCAACTCTCCCTAAAGCGAAACTGGAGAATGCGAGTTACCCTCCTCAACTGCCTCAGCAATCAGATCAGACTTGTAAATCTAACAAGGATGACCAATCCAACGAGAACGACCATGTCGAGTAACCCGATACTATAACCCCCCAAAAGATGAAGTTAAACAATCATATAGCACAAAATATAGAGCCTAAGAGGAAATCTTACGGTGCAGTAGTGTTCACAATTGTTTCGGAGACGTACACGACTAGCTTTGCAATAAATGACATCCAGGAAGACATGGACGACGACTTAAATGCTCACGAGGAGGATATTAGTAAAAAGATCCCTCGATTGCTAGAAATGAGAATATAACAGCAGTCTACTACCTAAAGGAGTCAAATGTATTAATTTCACTCTACATGAAAAACTCCAATTGAGAAGGCCCTGGAGAAATTCAATAATTGTCAGGGTGTTTGGACTCTCCATTAAATGTTCTATGCTATGCTCTAAACTAAAAACAATGTGGAAATTGCAGGGGGATTTTTCCATGATTAATCTAGGACCAGGCTACTACACGATAGATTTCCAGACCTCAGAGGATCTTCAGGAAGTAACCAAAAATGGTGCTTGATTTGTCTTCAGTCACTTAGTGGCCATTCAGAAATGGGAGCCAAATTTTCAGCCATCACAGGTAAGTTTAGACTCGGTAGTAGTGTAGATCTGTATACCGGAATTATCCTTAGAATACTACACTACAGCGGCATTAAAAAAAAATAAAAATCGGAGTAATTGGGCCAGTATTAAGATTTAACACAGTAACATTATTTACCAAAAGAGACCAATTTGCAAGATTATGCCTACAGATTAATCTTAATAAGCCCCTAACCTACACCACATTAGTTGATGGTCTAAAATTAAGTATACAATATAAGGGGCTAAGCAACATGTGTTTCGTTTGAGGTAGTCCAAACCATGCTATAGGCAAGTGTAAGTCTCCCCAAACCTTCCCCAAGCAATGATTGAAGGGGCTCACACATCAGGATAATGCATCTCCACCACTAAATAATTCACATGCACATGTCACGGGTGGATTCTCTCATTCGATCCGGTATAGTACTTATCGTTCTTGATCATACTAAGGAAAAACTAAATCAGCCTGTAGCACACTCACAAAGTCTAGAAAGAGAAAGTAGAGAGAAACTCTGAATGTAAGTTACATTCACTTAAATGACTGTTGTCTTACAATTAAAGGGAGTACACTCATATATATATATATATATATAGAAAGCCTTTACAAATTAATAGTTAAGATCAATTCGATCTGACGATTACAATTGATTTCTAACTACCACATTCACTTACCCCACCTACTACTATACAAGATTCTAGACTTCTCTAAAACCCTTTTGAAACTTTTCATCTTCTAGAAGCTTCTAGTGGGCTTGGGCATTAGTCTTAGGCTTTAGGAACCTCCTAGAAATAGCCCATTTTAGGAGATCCATAACATTTACCCCACTCAATCCAGCAACGCCCTCGTTACTCCTTCATCATGAAACTTTTAAATCTTGTCTTTGAATTGCCATAGTGCTTTGACTGGTTCCCAATTAGCCTCTCTCTAGTCTTCTCTTCTACATAACCATATACTCATGTCTAAGAGTTTCTCCACATCATCTCACATGTCTATCAGCTATGATCACTTCAACTTCTTTATCAAATAAATCCCGTACTCCAATTAAGGCCCTTTGTGATATTGCTCTTATGAGGTCCTCCTTATCTTTGTGGAATGGTTTTAGTATACTCACGTAGAAAACCAAGTAGAACTTCAATATGGATGGAGGTTCTAATTTGTAAGACACTCACCCTACTTGTTTCACAATTGGGAATGGGCCCTCGTAGCACCTTATCAAACCTTTATTTAATTGACCCCCTGTATGTTATATCAAATGTAACTTAACAAGCACTTGGTCGCCTACTTGATATTCCATCGGCCTATGCTTCTTATCTGCAATCTTCTTCATTCTCTTGATAGTTCGGTCTAAATATGTCTGAGCTAAGTCATGATTTTCTTGCCATTCTTTTGCAAATTTGTATACAGGAGGGCTAGACCCCGTATATCCTATTGTTACCGTATTAGGAGTTAAGGGTTGCCTTCCCAAGGTGATCTCGAAAGAACTTTGACTGGTGGACTCGTTTTTCTGTAGGTCGAACAAAAACTACGTAACATCTAACAACTTGGTCCAATTGCATTGGTTAACTCTTACAAAATGCCTTAAGTATAATTCCACTAGAGCATTCACTCACTCCGTTTGGCCATCTATCTAGGGATGCAAACTAGTTAAAAAGTTCAACTCAAGTCCTAGATGTTTGAATAATTCTGTTCAAAATTCCCAATGAATCGCCCATCTCGATCACTTATGATGTTTCTTGGTAGGCTCCAATACTTTACTACATGTCTCAGGAACAATCGAGCAACCTTATCTGCCAAGTACTCCTTCGTTGCTAGAACAAAAGTTACGTATTTTGAGGACCTATCTAGTACAACCATAATCGTACCATACCCTTCTGATCGAGGCAAACTTATAATGAAGTATATGGAAACACTTTCCCATGGCCATTCAGGAATGGGAAGAGGCTCTAGTAGCCCTAAGGTTGCCTTATGTTCAACTTTGTCTTGTTGACACACAAGACAAGTTCGAACATAGCTCTCAACATCCTTCCTCATCTGTGGCCAAAAATACTTCTCCTCTACTAAGGCTTGGGTACGGTGTATTCCTGGATGACCTGCCCATTTGGAATCATGATAATCTATAAGTATCTCCCTTCTTAGGTTCAAGGAGTGGGGCACATAAATCCAATGTCTCTTTGTGTATACTAGTCCTTTCTCTTGCTAAAATCTCCTTATTTTCCCTTCTTAACATTGGATTAATAAAGCTTTAAATAGCTTATCACTCTCCATCCCCTCTCAAATTCTATCAACGAAATTGCTTTCGGATTTACTAATGGCTACCAACTCAACCTTTTAGCTTAAAGCATCTACCACAACATTGGTCTTATGTGACTTATGCTCAAGGTAGAAATCAAATTCTGTTAGGAAAACCTACCATTGGGCTTACTTAAGAGAAAGCTTCTTCTAAGTCTGAAAATAGCTAGTGGGCATATTGTCAGTTTTGACCACAAACTTCTTCCCTAACAAGTAGTGCCTCCATACCCAAAGATAGTGCACTATCGCCGTCATCTCCTTTTCATGCATTGGATATCGCCTCTCTATGTCATTCAGCTTTTGGCTTTCAAATGCCATAGAGTATCCTTCCTACATTAAAACCCCTCCAATAGCAAAATCACTAACATTTGTACAAACCTCAAAGGGTATGCTAAAGTTAAGAAGGAAAAGGACTAGCTCCTTTGTGATGGCCATCTTCAAAGTCTCAAATGCCTATCATCTATACGTACTCCAAACCTAAGGGGTATTCTTTTTTAGTAAGCCTGTCAATGGGCTCGCTATCCTTGAATAGACCTTAATGAATCTTCTATAGTAATTCAATAAACCAAGGAAGGATCTTAACTCGATAGGTTTAGTGGGCTCTTTCCAATCCCAGATGGCTTGTACCTTTCCTTTGTCCATTATAATCTTTCTTCACCCTACTACGTAACTAAGGAATGTCACATCTTCTTGTGCAAAAGTACATTTCTCTAATTTTACATATGGATCATTCTTTCTCAAGGCTAAGAATACTGAGTGAAGGTGCTCTATGTGTTCCTCCATCATCTTACTATAAATCATAATGTCATCCAAATATACGACTACAAATTGATTAAGAAATGAAGCCAAAACTCGATTCATAAGTGTACCAAAAGTAGCTAAGGCATTGGCAAGGCTGAACAGCATTACCAGGAATTCAAAAGCACCATACCTTGTAACATTAGTGGTCCTGGGTTTGTCTCCTTCTATAATCCTCACTTGGCGATATCCCGATCGTAGATCCAATTTAGAGAAGTATCTAACTACCCCCAACCTGTCAAATAGGTCTGGTACCAATGGAATAGATACTTATTCTTTATAGTGACCTTATTTAAGGCTCGATAATCAATACACATTTCAAGTTATCCATCTTGTTTCTTCTAAAAGAGTGCAGGAGCTCTAAAAGGTGCTTTTGAAGGCCTAATGAAACCTGCTTTTAGTAATTCCTTCAGTTGTTACCTTAACTCTTCTAATTCTAAAGGTGACATCCTGTACAGGATGGTAGTGGGTAGCTTGGCTCCAGGTTCCAATTCTATCATATAGTCCACCTCTCTTCTTTGCTGTAGCTTCTTAGGCAATATTAGTAGCATTATATCCCTAAATTCTTCTAATATCTCCCCCACTTGAGGTGGAACGCTTTCCTGACTAATAGTCTCTTCCTTAACTTTTAAGGCTGCTAAGTAAGTAACTTCATTTTTCTTGAGGCCCATTGCCAATTGCATAACTGATAAGAATTTGGTGGCTTCGCCTACCTTTCTTGTGATTGGGACTACACATTGTGAGTTATGATCAAGTACACAAATGCAATTAGCTCGAGGTATGATAAGTGCATCAATGTGATCTAGAAAATCCAGCCCAATCACAAACTCAAAATCATCCATTGGCACTACTTCAACAATCTCCTTTCCTTGCCAACCCCCAACATGGAGCTCTATCCCTCTGGCTACTGCAATAGTGGGAACTTCTTTTGAGTTAACTGTTTTAAGCCATGTTTTAGTCTCCTCCACTTTCAGCCCCAACTTCTTTAGTGCCATATAAAAAATAAAAAGATGAGATACTCTTGTGTCTACAAGGGCATTAAGTTTCTTGCCTGCTACCAATACTTCGGTATACATCAATCCCTTTCTTCTCTTCCTAACTTAAGACTTCATGACACTAAGTACTTGAACCAGTCCTAACTAAGCCTCAACCCCATCATCCAAACTCTCGCCTGCTATTAGCGCCACCAATCTATCTTTCTTTGGACATTCCCTGGCATAATGGGGACTATTGTAGAAATAACATCTCAATTCACAAGGTTTCCATCTCTCCCTTCACGACTTCTACCCCAATCGTTATCCTTTTACTTAACCTTGGCTTTCCCCTTAGAAGAACTCCCTCTCAGCTCCCCCTTTCCATCTTCCCCCTAGGGTCTTGGGATCTGACTTATGAAATTCCACTAGGCCTTTAGCAACTGCTATAATCCTAGATATATCTTCCACTCCCCTTCGCTCTAGTTCTAATTTGACGCGGGGCTTTAAACCACTCATAAACATTACTAACGCATCTTCTTGGTTGAGGTTTGGGATCTCTAACATCAATTATGAGAATTCTTTCACATATTGCTTTATGTCACCCTTATGAGTTAAGTGATGCGATTTCACCTTTGCTCCCTTAGTGGTATTTTGAGGGGAGAATTGACCTTTTAGCTCTTGTACCAAGTTATCCCATGTGTTGATATCAACTATCCTCCTACGCCATCATACCATAGCAAAGTCTTTCATATACATGACAGCAGTACGTACCTTTCCAGCGTCATCTAAGATTCCCATAGCATTGAAGTATTATTCCACTCCTCACAAGAAGGTATCTACTTCTCAAGCGGACCATGTTCTATTGAAATGTTTTGGTTTAGGAACATCAACCCTATGACCTATCTAAACAGTTACTCCATTTGCAACAACAACTCAACAAGCCATTAATTGAGTCTTGAGATCTTTAATCTCTTGACGCATGGTCATTACTACCACATCAATCCTAGCTTCATAAGCCTCTTCCTTGGTTTCCAAAGCTGTGACTCGGCCTTGGAGAGCTTCACCCTTCTCTTCAATAACATTGTCACGCTGCTTGAGCTCCTCCATTGCCTGATTTAGTGCTCCTTGCAATTCACCTCAAAGTTGTTCTTGTATCTCCTCAAGGTTGCCTTAAGACTCATCAAATTATTCGTTGGCCTCAGCAATGCTTAACTCTACCCTATCCATCCTATTAAGGACGGAGTTCAATAAGTCTCGAGACCTAGCCCTCTGCTTATTAACCCAGTGATCATCATGGTCAACCAATTCATCGACCATTGAAGTGTTATTATCTCCTTCAGACGACATTTTCTCCATAAGCAGTCTCTTTCTTGACTTTGATACCACTAGTCACGGGCGGATTCTTTTACTTGATCTCATGCGGCACTTAGCATTCTTGACCATGCTAATAAAAGACTAAGTCAACCTGTAGTACACTCACAAAGTCCAGAAAACGAAAGTAGAGAGAGAAACTTTGAATATAAGTTGTATTCACTCAAATAACTAATGCCTTACAACTGAGGAGAATACCCCTATATATACAGAAAGCCTTTACAAATTAACGGTTAAGATCAATTCGATCTAACGATTACAATTGATTCCCAACTATCACATTCACCTACCCTACTTACTACTGTACATGATTCTAGACTTCTTTGGAACCTTCTAGACCTTTTCATCTTTTGGAAGCTTTTAGTAGGCTTGGGCATTAATCTTAAGCTTTAGGAACCTCCTAGGAATAATCCATTTTAGGAGGTTCGTAACATTCTACATCGTTCAATCCGATGATTCCCTTGTCACTCCTTCATCATGGAGCTTTTGAATCTTGTGTTTGAATTGCCATAGTGCTTCGGCTAAATCCTAAATAACCTCACTCTCTGGTCTTCCCTTCTACATAACCATATACTCGTGTCTAGGAGTTTGCCCACGTCGTCTCACATGTCTATCTGCTATGATCTCTTCAACTTCTTCGTCAAATGAATCCCGTACTCTTATTGGAGCCCTTTATGATATTGCTCTTCTGGGGTCCTCCTCATCCTCGTAGAATTTTGAGTTGCGAATTTTTTTCTAAAATATTACCTATGTGTTATACTATACTATGAATTAATACGTTAATTTAGGAAGTGATTACTTTTTTGAAAAATTTAATTAAAAAATATTATTGATATTATTATGCATTAGCACATTAAATTTAGTTACATATTTATTCGCGCATATTAACATTTACGATGGTGATGAAGGTGGTGGCAATAGTTGTGGCGGTAGTTGGCTAAGGCAATGACAATGTTAATGGTGGTAGAGGTTACTATGGTGGCACTAGTAGTAATGTTAGGGGCAGCGCTACGATGATAGTGATGGTTAACGATGGTAGTAGCAATGGCAATGGTAGCGACAATAGCGGTGGTAGTGGTCAATGCTAGTGGTGACTAATGGTGGATGTGGCGATGGTAATGGAAGTGGTTGGTGGTGGTCAACTGCTGCTGGTAGGTAGTGGTGGATAGTAATGGCCGATATTGAGGTAGCGTTTGGTGGTGGTCTATTATGGAGGTGGTAGTCGATGGTAGCAGTAGTGGTAAGTGGTAGTGGCAGTGGTGGTGGTGGTGGTGGTGGTGTGTACAATGGTGGCAGTGGTGTTGATTAATGGTAGCGACGGTGGTAGTATTAGTGGTCCATAGTTGTTTGTAGTAGCAATGGTGATTGATAATGGAGGTGATGGCCAATGGTAATAATTACAATTGATGGCAGTAAAGGTGGTGGTCGGCAGTAGAGGTGGTGGTTAGCAATAGAGGTGGTGGTCCTTGGTGTTGGTAGTAGTGGTCAACAGCGATATTAGTGTTCTGCGGCCAATGGTAGTGTTAGCGTGGTGATGGTGGTTGTACACTGTGGTGGAGGTGGTAGCCAATGGTAGTAGTTATGGTCAATGGCAGTAGTGGTGGTAGTGCTCATGGTCAGTAGTAGAGGTAGTGGTCCTTAGTGTCAGTAGTGGTGATTAGCAGTAGTGTTGGTGTTCTGCGGTCGGTGGCAGTATTGGCAATAATGGTAGTGGTTGTGTACGGTGGCAACACTGGTCGGTAGTAGTATTGGTAGTTTATGGTTATTCGTAATGGTCGTGGTGCAATAGTTAGTAACGGAGGTAATGGTCGATGCTAGTGGTTACAGTCAATGCCTGTAGTGGTAGTGATAACGCTGGAGGTGGTGGTCTATTGTATCAGTAGTAGATTGGTGGTGGTCAGTGTCGATGTTGGTGTTCCACAATTGTAATGTTTATGTACAGTGACGATGGTGGTAGGTAGTGGTATTAGTGGTTCGTGGTTGTCCATAATGGCGGTGGTAGTGATCAGTAGTAGAGGTGGTGGTCGGTGTCAATGGTTGTAGTTGGTGGCAGTAGTGGTGGTGGTTTGTGATAGAGGTGGTGGTCGGTGTCAATGATTGTAGTTGGTGGCAGTAATGGTGGTGGTTTGCAATAGAGGTGGTGGTGGGGTAATCAACGGCGATGTCGGTGTTTCATGATGGCAATGTTGGCGATCAATGGTGGTGGTGGTGATCCGAGTGGTTATGGTGAGCAATGGCAGTTATCGTTAAATTTACATAAGATTATTTTTTAGGAAAGCAAATTAGTTAGTACAAATATAATAATAGTGATATCTTTATTATGTAATATAAATCTTACACATATAATACAATATGTATGTGGCATATTTAATATATGTTTTATACATGAGAATTGATATATGATAATGTGACTAATGAAAAGATAAAAAGAAGGAAAAGAAACGAAAATCAAAATTCAATAGGTACGAGAAGAATTGGAACAATGACATTTTATTAGAAATTTGATTTTTTTTCCTTTACATTAATAATTAACATGATGTTTGATAAAAACCTAAAGAGAAAAATAAAAATCCTAAATATCTCCAAATTATGTATGTAGAGAAGTTAATGACTGGCCTTATACTTATCCTAAGTCACCATCAAGGAAAGGTTGTTGTCATGGAGGTGAAAAGACAACGCCAACTGATTGGTAGTACATCTACTGGTGTTGCTACATTTCTTAAATATCTCCATTGACCATTCGTACCACAACATAAATGTGCCCACCAATGTTAATCACAACGTACCCACCAACATGAGCACATTGTGGCCTTAACATTCAAAAGAAAAACCGTTAAGGCCACAACGTAGGCACATTAGCTTAAATGAGCCCTTGTTGTGACCAACATTGGTACGTTGGTTCAACAACATGCCAACATTAGTCACAATGTCAGCAGTTGTGGCTATAATGGTAAGAAAGAAGAACGTAAAGGCCCTAACATAACTATGTTGATCACAACTTTGCCACATCATAGCCCACCTTATGTATACGTTGAGTTCAACATGGGCACTTTGGCGTCTAACTAAAGGCCAATTTGTAGCAACAGTAGTCTTATAAATACCTACATCTTAATCTACGTTAGCAAATGACAAATGCAATTTTTATATTTCCATTTTTTATTGGCATGGTCACACTATTCTCTCTCTTTCTCTTTTTTTTTTCTTGGTCTAACATGTGCACGCAAACACAAATCTACACAAATTATCCTAATTTCAAGCTTTAATTCAATATATACTATTAACTAATTAATTTTTTACATATTGCCATATCCAGACATTGCGAGAAAAGCAACATTTGAAAATTTTTCGTCAAACTACAAGGGCAAGACATTGCTAAATGTCTCACATATAACACACATCTCACCAATAAGTACAATAGAGGTATTAGTTACTTTTCATAACATTTGTAGTTATACCAATCTAAAGGAGAAAAATTAATAATGGTGCAAGAATAGAATACCGCATCTATCATGCAATCATCAAATAATGAGAAGACGAATAACAATTAGCCTAAAGCGGTTGATTAAGTAATTTTAATATAGAAATAGAATTCAATAGACACAAACCAACAAACGAATGAAATTTTCAGTCTTATGCAAGGTAGTAATGTAGGAACGTTAGCTGCCCGCCCAAGGGAAAATGTTTAGGTAAGAAGCCCGACGCTGGCAAGGCCTACAACATCCCTACATTAGCTTTTAGTAGCATACCTTCTCCTTTGGCTTATAAATATGGGCTACACTATAACATTGTCCACATTCCTCCCAACATTCTCTCTGTTTCATTTCCTAAGTTTAGTAGAATTTTTAGCCCCTCTAGTCTTCACTCTCTAAACTCTTGTCTTTATCTACGTACATTTAGTAATGGAAAGACATAGCAATAGAAATCTTTATGAAAATTTGCCAATAATTAATGAATATGATGATTCGTGGATCTTTAGTTAAGGAAATCCCGGTCGAGGATACACACATTTGTTGAATACCATCAAACAACCAATCCTAACATATTCACCTTCTACCGCTCCTTCTATTGCCCATGTTAATCCGATTGGAGACGTTCCTCTGCCCGTAATGCAACGGTTACCTTCAATGGTTAGCGAGAATGCGAATGACTACAAGGATTTTGATGTGGTATGTATCCTTTAAATTGTTTTACATTAGTGAAAGTGAATTTACGTCTTTAGTTGGTGTAGATATCAATTGTGAAATTATTAACCAAACATATTATAATTATATTTGTCTTGTTATGGCTAGGAGGATTACATAGAAGACCCCTTGTAGAGCCAACTGCATGGGGGATCACTAAGCAATACTGGTTTTACATCAATCAAGGGTTCATTCAAAAGATAGAGGAGGCGGACAAATGACGTTTGGAATTATTTCATCATTATAGCCAGAGAAGATGCTACTAGGTGTATGATATGTAGCAAATCTTTATCCAAAAAGTGCAAGTTGGGAACGAACCACCTTATACGACATTTAAAGATGCATTCAAAGAAAAACAAACCACAAGTTAAAGTCCCAAATGCTCAATCGACAGGAGCTTCATTAGCTATCTAGGAAAGCGACATACCATTTATATTCAACTTGGAAGGGGCACGAGAAAGTCTCTTAGATGATGGCAACCCTTAGTATATCATTTAACGCAGTAGGCCGTAAAGATTTTGGAGAATGGGCATTAGGCTCATTATAACCTAAATATAAGCATGTAGGGCAGCAAACCCTGCAAAATGAAATGATCGAACTGTTCTTATGTAAACATGAATTGTTAAAGGCACAATTACATAGTCTTGAATCTAGGTTACATGAATTCAAATATTTCCCTCAAAATTATTTGGATTATTAGTCATCACTCATCAACATTGACAAAAGTTATATGTGTGTCATTGCACACTTGATTGATGAAAATTGGGTGGTGTAAAAGCGGATCATCGTATTTATGTTGTTCTCAAAAGCTCACACGAGTCCAACAATCGCATCCAATATCTTGGATACAATTCGAACCTACAAAATTCAAAGGCTGTTCAATATCACCTTTGATAATGCATCCATAAACACAATAGTAATACAGCCATTGAAACAACAATTGAACCCAATTTGTGAAGGGAAGCAATTCCATATCCATTACATGTGTCGCATTCTAAATCTTGCAGTACAAGATGACATGAATGCTTATAGGATAGAGGATCACTTTATCATAATCCATTTTGCAACAAATTGTATCTGTTACAACAAATGGAAACACTTAAAGTATACTGATTGTTGCTGGCATGAAAACCACAAGTTATTCATCCCACTGCATCATGTCATCATACGATGGAATTGTATACATAAGATATGACATAAATTGTTAAAGGTTAGCAAATTGCATTACATAAAATTGTTATTACATTCATTGGGTCTAACATTTAGTTAAAGACATAATTTATTCTTACCTTATGGTAATACTTTATACTAAACACTTTATCAATTGGTAATATAGGCATGGAAGGCCTTGACCATTTTTTACAACTCCTACATCCATCAGAAAGTAAGCTAAGAACCAAAGCTTGGCCGAATTTGTATAACGGATTGGAAGAAAACAAGAAATTTGTACGAGTTGCTAAGTACCTTCATTCAACCAATGATGATTCTATCTGATAGCTATTATCTTACAAGCAATGCTGTACTCCTGAATCTTGTCAATATAGTTTATACATTAGCAAACTTTATAGATGATTTGTTGCTCTTTTCTATCATCACGGTGATGAAGGCTTAATTATTTGCATACTTTTGCCTCTTTCCTCTCTTATTTTATGTTACCAAAATGCTGGATCTACGTTACAAGTTTCATGATACTTATAATTTGTTAAAGGAATTTTATCGAAACGTTGGCATGAAAGATGCTATGATTAAAGCTGTGAAGCTCAACTTGGAAGCTGAGAGTGCGCTCAAATCCCTATTCCTCTATTATAGTGGTAGAACACAACCTTCGTCTCAATCATCTCAATCTAGCAATCATACTAGTAGTTCTAATGCTATGACTATGAAGAGGAGTAGACAAATCGCTCAAATAAGCCAGAGTTTAGGGAATATGAGTGACACTACTGAACTTTAGTAAGCTAACCATGTAAAAATTAAAAAATTTTAGTTAATAAGATTTTATTTTTCTTTTATTTAATATGTATATTGTAATTACTTATATTGCTTAGGTTTTAGTGATGCAGGCCTACTAAGAAGAGCTAGACCCAATGGGCTTATCTTAGGGAATATAGGGGAGCATGATCGTTTTAACAATATATGTATGCTTAAACGTAGTTAGACCTGAGTCATCATAGGAAACTAAGACAGGTCACCATTGGAAACTAAGACAGGTCACCATTATGTAATCCTTAGGTCGTAGGGGTCTTTACCCCCACTTAGCCGTAATAGGCGACCTCACTCATACTTCAACGTAGCTTACAATGCATTTCTTCGGGAATTTCTAAGGCTATAAAACTTGAGACCCATAGATTCTACCCTCCTACATCATTACAAAATAAAATTAGTAATTTTTAAATTATAGGAGTTAGAAAAGAATCATTATACCTACAACCAATTAGGCTTTCATTTTCAAAAAATTAAAATAATTACCACTCTTATATATATAAGTTTCTAAGAACCTTATTCTCAAAAATTCAATTTTAAAACTCCATATACTCGTATGTGTAAATGTGCATGAATGTTGACTGTAAGTTTATAATAATTCCATTCCTATATTTTATTAATTACTAACTCCTATTACATTGCATGAGCGTACAACATACTGCATCAATTTTTTTGACTTTTTTTTATATGTACTTATATTTGTTGTTTTTATGTGTATCTATCTTACATCTTATGTAACCTAGATTTTTTTTTTTTTTTAGTGAGTAAAAGGTTGCGTAATGTAAAGACCTAAACTAAGGGAGCTGCAAAATTATTAATATTATCCATAACCTTATTGTAAATTTTGTTTATTTTTTTTCCTTCTTGTAAATTAAATTATGTACTTTATGTAGTTTAGACATGGAAAGCCAAGGTAGTGTTAATCTCAAGCCCATATATAAGGACAAGATTGGTTGAATCAACTCCCACCTATCAAGCAAGATTACATTCACAAGAAGATCAAGCTAGTCATGTCCCTTATGGAAGTCTAACTCCATTGGCCCCTCATTAACTTCTAAGATCTAAATCCTTCAAACTTCAAGTTTAGTCTATACGTGCTAACACTTACCCTAAAAGAATACACTTAACTACTTGGTGCTCTCTCCCTTGAAGCGGGAATAGCAATCCTAGATCTCAAACTCCAGCCTAAAAACCATTCATGACCTTATTGGGAATCAAGAAGGTAGCCTTAGCCCCTTTCTTATCAATAATAGGTAAGAAGTATATCCATATCTTAAGGTTAGTAGAATAATTTCAAGCCTAAACGCTTACTACAGGCACCATGAGATCTTATGTGGTGGATATGAATCTTGGGCTACAAAGCGAGTAAACACTTTCATTGTAGCAATATTTGGGACAATTTTATTTCCTTATGGGTATAGTCATATCTACTTCTGAGTAGCTAAACTAGTAACTCAATTCCTAACCAATAAATCTTACATATCAGCACTATTGGCAAAGCAGTTCAAAACATTAAACCATCTAAGGAAGCAAGGGCATGAGTATTTCAAAGCTAACCCCACAATCCTTATTTTCTAGTTTCTTAATCACATGTAGAATTATGGTGAGAACTTACTCGGGGCATCTCTAACTAAGCGTATAAACTTAATCAATGACTTCGCCCCTCACCTCAAACTACTAAAGGGATGGATGGCTATGATAAATATGATGTCGTCAAAGGATTTTATGTAGACGGCCAAGTGGAGCAACAATACCCAAGCCATTCTAGGGTGTGTTGGTTATGCAGGGGTCCTCCTCATCAGTATTGCAAGTTGTACAAGGTACTTCCCAACTTATGTCACCAAGCAACCATGCCTACCTTAAGTGATAGCATGCATGGATTCATTACAGGAGGTAACTTCGAATTATCAAGATCCTTGCTTGTCCTTAGCCACCTTGATCAAGCAATTAGTAGCGTTGATGAAATTATAGGAAAGAAGAGAAGTCAAGAAGGTAGTGAATGTGGGGACATTGAGTGGAAAAGTTGGAGAATACCAGGTCACTAAGTAATTCATCTATGATCAACTAAAAAAGACCAACAAGATCTAGTATGAGGCCTTAAATGTATTCAGGCATGAACCAAAGCCAGAACACCTTTCACCTACTAGATTACCATGATATTATACAGGCTAAGGTTGAGGTCTAGTTCTAAGAAAGCAATAAAATCATCGAGGAATTAAAAAGGGAGAACGAGAGGTTGTTGGAAGAAAATAGGTTCCTTAGAGGAAAGATCCGAGAAAGGGATGTTACTGTTAAAAGGCTCACGAGGAAAGTTGATGAAGCATGCCTTAGGCAGATTCGCAAGCTTTTATAGGCATAGGATTAGTTTCTTTTTTCTTTTCAATTGTTAGGAGATTTTTTAGAGATTTCATTTCATCTTATTAGTCCATTGGCTAGGCTTAATGTCTTGAATATTAACAAATTTGCAACTCCTTTGAATAAAAGTTTTTATCCACTCCGCAATCTTTTACTCATGCTTTTTGTTCATGTCTTTTATTTTGTTCTGTGGTAGATATTTTCAATTAAAAAAAAAAAGTTTAGTCTTGTATATAAGTCTTTATCCTTAAGTTGTAAATAACTATGTCAATATCTTTCCATGATAAGAGCTAAATTGTCATCTCACCTTAACCAATGTCCCCTTATAAGGTAATCACTCATTTCTATCATTATAGTTTAATTCATTCTCGTGTAAAATAATTATCCACCTTTCATGATTTTAGTTATTCATGTCACATGCATAGTTTTATCATCTTTGCAATAAGAGTCTTTCATTATTTAAGTTATGTCGATAATGAGAGCATTTGTAATATAATTGTTTTTGTATCAATAAATGGAGTTTTCTTAAAAAAAAAGAAAAGAAAATAAAACAAGAAAAATTTTGCTGACATGGAGGATTCTTTTAAGTATTCTAAAAGATTGCCTCTTAGTGGCTCTAAAGCCTATTGTTCTTCACTTTAAACCTATTATGTTCGAAGCTAATGATTCATATTTATGAATTGCATTATTGGAATAAATTGTCACTCGATTGAGCCAACAATTGCAAAATCTTAATGCCACCATTAGCAATCTCCATAATGAAAAGATGGGACAACGATATGATTTTTGAGGCCAACAAGACGAAGGAATAATGATCCATCCATCAGAATTGCAAAGAAGTGGATTTAATCCTAACAAGAAACTAAAGAAAGGCTCATGAACCTAAAAATGGCTATATACGTTATATACAAGAAATTTTGAGACATAGGCCTTATTGCTAGAGAAACATCAAATCTTGAGATTTGTAAAAAGTCATCAGAATCTAGTAGTGAGTCCCAACTTAGCAAGACAATGGTCAATGCAAATGAAGATAATTCGTTAAAGAATATACACATTCTGATCAGCATGGCTATTAATCACCCTTAAGGTGGGTCTTATTGTACATAAGCACCTAAGGTCAAGTCTAAGAGGGTCCTAGGCATTGAAAGCTTGTTATTGCCACCAAAAATGTTGGCCCATCATTTAAAGCAATTGGAAATGGTTCCAAGTAATGACCAAGAACCTATGAAAAATAAGGAAAGCCCAAAGGTAGCTAAAGACTGTTCATTCTAATTCCTATCTCGATCACTCAACCACTCCATCGGCTAAGAAAAGTATAGATGTCAGGCTTTGAACTCCCTCAAACAGGATACATGCTATAAGATAGAAACCTTAGTTTGCATTGTGATTGTCACTTAGGCTTAGCAGGTCATTCAATTGAAGATTGCTGGAGATTAAAGCACAAAGTATAAGACCTTATTGATGCAAGATAGATGGGTTGTATGTCAAAGTCAGCACTAACTTACCCTTAAAACCTAATGAGGCAGATGTTAAGAAGTTAAATTCGGTGATTTAAGAGGAAGAAACTGGTGTAGCTACAAAGCACATAAGTAACTCTACATTACCTTAAAGTGTGGAGCCAAAGCTTACGTCAAGTACACAACATCAATGGCTCAGGAGGAGAATATTCACTTTACTTCTCATGCCAATGTCTCAAGTTTTCCGTTAGTTAAGGAAAATGAACTTGCTACACCCGGAAACTCCATTGCTAAATTATAGGTCATAGAAATATGATCCTGATGCACACTGCAAATTTCACATGTAATGCATCTTCAGGGTTGTACACATGGAGAGGCACCACAATGAACAAGAAAAAATAAAATAAAATGAGCTTTTAGCAAATCCATAAGCTATCTAGTTGGATATGACACACTAACAAGATCCTATACAGCCTAAGACTTGCCGAATGTGACGCGTTGATCCGAGTGATGGGGTTGCTCACCATAATCCTTCCTAAAGAGATTGGTAAGAGTAAGTAGAGAAGAGTTTTTTAAGAGGAAAGTCTCAAGGGTTTTTCATTAAAATATCAAAATTTGTCTAAAACCCTATACATATGTTCTATTTATACATATCGGCAAATTTGTAAATAAGAGGATTAAAAAGATTCCCCATTGACATTTCTATAAATATACAATAAGTATGAGGGCAGTTTAGAAAAAACAAATACAAGAAATAAGATGCCTAAATAACATAAACAAAAATAAGTGATCAAATGAGATGTCCAATTGAGGAGTAGAAGAGTTGGGCTTCGACATTTAGTTAGGTCAATACCTTGAATCCTATCATCATCCCCCTCTTGAAAAATTTTTGACTCGAAACTTGATAATTGGCTACTCCAACTTCCACTTAGATCAAAAATAAATCTACAAGAGAAAAATAGAAATAAAGTACAACAGCTCAGCTTGATGATCAAATCAAATACAATCCGACTCTCTTTCCACTCATCATGAGCATAGTCAACTAAGCTTTTCATCAAACACCCTTTCTTCCACTCATCATTTATCCTGTCAATTACCCCTAAATAGTTCCAATAGCTATCAAGCATGGGAATAATATAACTTCAGGCTCAAATAGGATACGAACTTAAGGGATCTAAACTTATAAGACCTCAAATTGCTCTCCTACCTCAAGGACTCTTAGAGCTTCATCCTCTCCTAGTGTCGGCCCTTTAACTTCATTCAGTAGTTGTCATCGCGTTCAATTCCTCACAACTCCACCCTTCTCTCCTCCATCTATATACTTCAAATTCTTTCAATGTAAGAGAACTAAGGATAAGAACAGTATAACTCAAATAGGAATATTCATCACCATAACCTCGAAAAGCACTAATAAACAACCTACAACACCTCACAGGTACAATACTATTACAACACATATCATCTTCGAACAACCCTATTAATGGGTCAAAATAAAAGAATCTGACGTGTAGATGGCTAATATAGTAGTACTTGCGATCATCAATAGCACCAAGTATCAATGGCAACACAATCACATTAAGAACATGGGTGCTAAGTTCCAACTTGTCATGTCCTTCCTTATCAACCTTCTTCTCATCCTCAACTCTTACTTCCTCTCTTGATTTCTCCTCTTCAGTGTTCTTTAGTTGAGTTTTCTTCAGCTGTCTTATTTCATCCTTGACTTCCTTAAGCCTAGTAAGTAGAATTTGCAATTGTTCAAGCACATAAGGGGAAGTAGGATTTGTTGTTTGGTAAGAAGATTTATTTCTTAAGTCTCCTGCATATCGATATCTTTGTTGAGCTCTGCTTGCCATATCAGATAAATTTCAACTTGCTAGTCCAACCAATACCAATAGCATGGCATGCTAGCTTGCAAGGTAGATGTGTTAACAAGCTCGGACAAACAACACAGCTCACGCGCAGGACAATTAGGTCAGTAAAATTCTTGGATAGGACAACACACGTACGTGGGACGTCACAACACAACAATAAATAGAAGCATAAGCGACAGTTTGGTGCTTTAATTTACCACGGTTGGACACTTTACTTTCAATTCAGCTCGGCATTTCACGAAATAGCTCGAATACATACCATCAGCTCGGTTCGGATACTTTAGTATTTCATCTCGATAATTTATGAAATACAGCGACTTGGACTTCACTCTAAACAGCTCGGAAATTGGATAACTTATGTCTGAGGTCTGCTTCGGCATACATATATAACTTAACAGCTCGGCTTCAATTGACAATATACTTGGATCAACAATGGCATTCGCCTTCAATAGCTCAGACGTGCACAAACACTCCAATTTGAACCCAACAGCTCAGTTACACAAAGCAACAATTCGCACAATTAAAATAGCAACTTTGGAATTCGGCAATTGATTTCCTCGCAGCAGCTCGGCAAGTAATTCTATAGGGTCCGACGCAGTAAATAGCTCGGCATTCAAATTTGCTGAAGTCAATTCCCCTCGCTAACCACAACTCACAAGACGCTCACACGAAGTTCGGTAGTTCGGCATCCACAATAACTTGACACAACTGAGCTTCATGCTTTGGTTTTAGCTCGGCAAAGTTTAGATTCGGCACATTAGCTATTCTTTGCAAATCAACTCGGACACTTGGGAGTATAGCAATTCGTTACAGTAGGATAGTACACTTGGCACAACTTGCGCAATAGATCGACACACACGTAACAGCTTGGAAATCGAATAGTTAGACAACTCAATTCAGCTCAGCATCGACCAAGTTAGTTAGGAAATATGAAACAATGGCTCGAATCTGTAGCTCAACTCGAAATTCTCAAGTTCAGCTCCGTAATCTTCTTTAAAAAGAATAGAACAGCTCGACGTCACTCCTACTCTTCAATTCAGCTTGGCTCCTTATACATCCAATTTAGCTCGGTTGTTTCTTGAAGAAAGAAAATATCAGCACGGCACATCAACACTTCATCTCGGCACTAACACAACTCGGTGCCAACTCAGCCTATATAAGTGGTTCGGTCTGCAAGTATTGGAAGCTTGGCAAGACATACTTCGGCTCGGACACACAATTCAAAAGAGCCAAAATAGACTTCACAAAGAAGCTCGGGCTTGGTTTTTTCTACAATTCAGCAAATTCTTTAATAGCACAGCAGCTCGAATCCTCAGGCTCAACTCGGATACAAACAAGTCGCTACTTAATAGCTTCAATTCGGCAATTTCCACTGTCCTAGAAGCTCGGCATTATACGACACGACTGCATATCCAATCTCCTTCTAATGGTAGCTCCGAAACGCAGCTCAGTGATAGTTTACTCTAACTATACGACTTATCGACAACAGCAGCTCAGTAAAAAAGCAAGTTAGCTTGACATTAGGCTGAATCCAAATTTTGGTCTTTACAGGTCGGAGCTTGGTGGCAATCAGCTTGGCAATGGAAGAAACGCAGAGTACTTTAGCTCGGTTAATGCTATGTCAGCAGCTCGGCAAGGCAACCGTTTCAGCTCGAACACAAACAATACCTTAGTTCACATACTCCAAGTCACGCACACGCTCACAATAGCTCAAACAAAACTAGTTGAGTGTTCGATACAACTAGCAGTTCGGCACTTGAATTGCAACAGCTCAGTTCAAACACCAACACACTTCAACAGCACAGTAAATGACAACGCGGCACAAATCAACAGTAGTTCAGTACAGCCTTTACACGCAATAGCACAGCATGAGTCCACTTCAAGTCAGCTCGACATCAAACTAGGCTTTGAACAATATAGTGCAGTATACCTTCAGAAGAGCACGGACACTCAACTATTCACGATTAGACAACCATTCAACTTGGAATTTAGCTCACACAAATTAGTAACTGCTCGACTACACACAAAACAGCTTACTACAAGTTCTGGTCCCGCACTTAGATGCATGCCACTACCAGCGAGTTCGTAAACAACCTAGTTACAATTTGCGACTCCGGACACAACAAAATTTGCCCACTGTTCGCAGACTTCTTTAGGCACCAACTATAGAACAAGACGAGTATATAGTACACTACACACAAGAGCAACGGGGAATCGCTTCAGCCACTCAACACTCCTGAATTAGTTCCTCAATCGTACACACTGTTAATACCCACTACATCAACATACAAACTCCGGCAACAAACAGACCAAAACCCATGGACTCATACGCACACAATTCACCGCTTTCCTCTATTCGCAACAAGGATCTTCTGTAACAACATAAAAAACCCTAGTCGCAAAAATCAGTCACAAATTACACAACAATCCCACAGCCACATGCCTTCGTTCTTGTAAAACCCCTCTTCTTATCTAGGGAGCAAACACAGCTCGAGTGATCAATATTAGGCACACCCAGTAACCTATTCGCAAGAAATGAACCAATATACAGCACACAAGTAGTACCCACGGCAAGTTTTCAAGTAATCGAAAACCGAAACAGACATACATATATATATATATACATAATAAACTCACTAATCAAATTGGTTCCGTCAACAACTCTAGGGAACTAGGCATCGCAGGCCCATAGCTTGACATAAAATTGAAATGTCCAGAAATAAGGAAATCAAGTATCAACCGAAAATCCTCCACTTGAGCACCTCCCTTTTGTTCACATTCAAAGCAGCACCTTTAATACACTGTAATAACTATGGAATACCTTTAATACACTGTAATAACTATAGAAAAGACACAGCAACTACTAACAGCAATAGGGAATTGAACTTTACGGTAACATCACACAGTCCCTCATCAAAACTATGCTCTAATACAAGTGAAACTGATGCGTTTCTAGGATCATACACACTAAAAGGCACCACAATGAACAAGAAAAAGAAAGTAAAATGGGGTTTTAGTAAATCCCTAAGCTACTAGATATGATGCACCAACAAGATTTTATATGACTTAAGACTCGCTGAATACGATACACCAATCCGAGTGATAGAGTTACTTATCATAATTTTTGCTAAATGGATTGATAAGAACAGATAGAGGAGACTTTTCCAAAAAGAAAGTATTAAGTGTTTTTCATTAAAACGTTAAAATCTGTCTAAAACTCCATACATGTGTTCTATTTATATATAATGGTAAACTCGTAAATAAAAAGACTAAAAAGAATGCCTTAGTGGGATTCTTATAAATACAAAATAAAGATTAAGACAATTTAGGAAAAAAAAAATATAAGAAATAAGATGACTAAATAACATTACAAAAATAAGTAATCAAATGAGATGTTTAGGTAACGAGTGGACAAACTAGGCTTTGACATTTAGTTAGGTTAATACCCCGAATCCCATCAATATAAGCCAGATTATGAAGTCCAAGACTTTATTGATGTGGAGTTTATTTATTCAAATGAGCAATAAGGGCTTAGATTATGAGGAAATGCCCAATCATACGAAGAAAAGCCTACCTACTAGGACACAGACAAGCAGAATCATCAAAGGATAAAAGGAATGAAGATTGGCTTAATGCATATGTTTTTCCATTGTCTCTAATATTTGAAAAAACAATGTATTTTAATCTCGAATTGCTTTTTGAATAAATTTGTTCTTTTCTATGTAAATCTTTATGAACCAAACTCTTTTAGAACTTTGCAAATGATCAGAATAGGGTAATTAATTTTAAAGCAATTAAAAAGCTAAGGAGCATTAGTTCAAATCAATCCATCTAATTGAACCTAAGGGGTAACTTTAATCAATGATTAAGTTTAGTTGAATAACCACTTTCTGCTTGGGGAATGGCAATTCATTACTTGAAATTTTTAGAACGAAGAGAGGCAAACTATATCCTAAACACATGAGAGACGAGTGTCATCAATGTGAGTATTGGGCTTGTTCCTTAAAGGAGGTCCTTCTTGAACTTGGTACATGTGTCAAATAATGTTAGTGTCGAGCCTGAAATTTGGTTTTTGATTTAAGTTTCATTTTCCACTTTCCAATTAATACTAAATCTAAACTCATTTAATATTAATGCTCAACTAAATAAATTAAAAAATTCTGGTTTTTTATTTAGAAAAAATTTTTGAAGTCACTATCCAATCGAAGTTGAGAAAAAGAAAAGCAACCGTAATCAATTACGTGAATTGACTACAATTTGGCTATTAATCTTCAATTTCCATTTAATACAAACTAAAGGATTCCGAATCCAAGGGCTAACCTATTAAATTTTAACAAATACCACTATCTATTTTTCGAAATTAGAATTAACCTTCTAAATTATCCTTTTTTAAATATTTTTGAGGAAAAAAAAACAAAAAAAATCTAAGTTTCTACAGATTTTATAATTGCTTTAAAGGTACCTACATACCTGCTAGTCAGGATGAAACCATCATAGTTCTTTCCAAAAATATTTAGTGTGTTAGTTGATTTTAATTTTGAAAAACCAACCGACTTTACATTTTAGTTGATTCGGTTCGTTTAAAAAAAAAATATCTAAAGAACCCTAATCCTTTGACATTTTTGTTCTAAAAAAATCCTATTTATTTTGATTTTTTATTATATTTTCTTTATTTTTCGAAGGGTCTTATGTTATTTTTGTTAAAAAAAAAAAACTTTCTATGTGATTAATCTTTAAAAAAAAAAACAATTCCAATAATACCTAAATTAAACTAATACATATATATATATATTTATATTATTGCTACTTAAACCATTATCTACCTAAGTAAATTATCAACACCAAGAAATATCTTAAACAAAAATATTAAAGTTTCCTAAACGAATGTGTTTGTGTATATATATATATATATATATATATTTATATATATATATAATGTTAAATAACTAAAGAATTAACAACTTAATAATAATAATAATATATTAATAATTAAAAAAAATTCTAGCAATCGAACCTTAGTTGCTCTCCGCAGCAATTACTAACAACTTATGTCAGATTGGTCAGGCCATTGGCATGGACTTGAACCTCGGTCGGCGTTAGGTAGTTCGGTCAGTGAATGTGCTACTGTTGTTTTTGTTAGCGGGCTTCGGACAGCGGCTGGTCGTGGACTTGTACGATTTGCAATGCGGGCCATCGGCAATCAGTGGCACGCCCGCGTGCTATCTTCGGGCTGGTGACTGTTGGGCAGGCCGTAGATGAATATGCTGTGAGGTGCTTGGGCGGTACTGTGGTCGCGTGGTCTGGTTAGAACTGATCGTCAGTGGGCGAGGACAATGGATGGAGCGACAGCAGATGCATTAGTTGCTGACTATCACGCGTCTTTGCTGTACGTGGCCAAGCAGTGTTCATGCGTGACCAGTGAGTGTCAGTGGCATTATGGACTACTAGTAGGAGTTACAGTACGGCGGACAGCGGTGTAGTGATCTTGGCTTGCTGTTGTGTGATGGTGCAGCAGCGGCGTGTGGATGGTGATCAGATGCCTTGCGTATGGGGGCTGTCCATTGGTGATCTTGTGGCGTCAGCGTGGAAGTGTACTGCGGACTTGGCGTGTTGATGTGTACGGAGCAGTCTGGTAAAGTAGAGTGTTTCGGTGTCAGTGCTGATCGATGTGAAGCTAGGCATGCATGTGCGTGCAGGCGGTGGTCTAAAGTTAGTGCTGTAGACATTCGTTGTTGGTTCAGTAGATGAGGTTGGGGCTTGCTGATTTGTTGACAGACGTCGTGGAGTGTTCGCTGAATGTGCTACTGCTGCATGTTTTAGATCGTGCAGATGTTGTGAAGAAGAGACATAGGGTACGGTTGTGATTTGAACAGGTTGGGAATGAGGTGCTACGGCGTACAGTGGGGAGAGACAAAGTAGACTGCTGTTATGTATTTGGGTGCTCCGTGGGGCTGTAGTGGTGCGTGGACTGCAGTGCTTGACAGTGTGTGAGCAGTGCACGAAGCAGTGGATCAAGACGGCGTGAACGTGTAGTGAAGTGATTTGCATGCGTGCTTCAGTGGAGTGGGCAGCAGCGTGCTCTAATGAAACTTGGGATCCATCTATTCTTCACGCATGGGAGGAGGTCATATATATGTATAGAGAGAGATATCTCGAAAAGAAATCAATTTTAAATCATATAAAACCCTAATTTAACAAAGATTTAAAATTGATTCATATTTGATTTGATAAAAATCAAACAAAACTTAAATCTCTTATATTAATTTAAATCTGATTTAATAAAAATCAAATTAAATATGAATCTCGTCAATCTCTATCATATTAGATTAAAAAATAACTGATTAGATTTAAATCTCGTATGTTCAACCAATTCTCATAAAATGAAAAGAAAGAAAACTTAAAACAACGTTTGTGTATAATGAGATTCGACTCTGTGAATAAACTAACCCAATATTAATGTTTCAATGTTTATCTATTAATCGTTGGCCTATACCTTAATACTTAATACAATTAAATTATATTTAAACCATATAACTCTCTAAAATAAGTTATTTGAACCAAACTAAAACTAAAACGATTGCATCCTAAAACATTTTCTAAAAATCTAAAACTCTTTTATAATTTTTTTTCTTTTTTCCATTTTTTTGTATTTTCATCGTTTTCAATTTTTTATTATTTTTTAATTTTGGAATTAAGACCCTACTAAAAAACTTATAACTACGGAGAGGGGGAGAGGAGGGGCAAAAATTAGGTATCTACAGTTAGGCATTCATTTCATTATCCTTAAACACGACTATCCCTTACAAAACTCATTTGGGCCTTTTAGGGCATTCATTCTAAATCAACCCTATCAACAACCACACCATATTAAGGCGATCAAGAGGTTAAGGTCATTAATTCGAAGTAAGGAATAGACTAACTTTTGCTTGCTTCAGTGGCACCAATTCATGAGTAATACTTATCATAGATAATTCAATTTCTTTAAAATCGAGGAGAGCATCAATCCACATACACTTCATACAAGTTGATTCATTTTGAGACCATTAATTTTTCAAAGTATTCTAAAACCATACACATTGTCTAAACACCTAAGCCTACATACTCTAAACCCATGGATTTAGGGCCTTAATTCTCTTAGAATAGGAAGAGGGGGGTGGTGGGAAGAAGGAAGGAAAAAAGAAAAAGATGGAGAAAAAGAAAAGAAAAAAATAAGAAAAACATGAAAATAGAAAAAGGAAATAAATAAGGTGATATTATCCAAAAGTCAAACAAAATTTATAGGCCCGAAGCTCTCACATATCCAGAAAGCTAAGTTAAAAACTCATGGTAGAGCTACAATGCTTAAAACCCTAAGCTTTCACAAGAGTATTTGAAGTCTAAACATAATAAGAGTTTCAAGTCCAAAACCATAAATCCTTAATTCCATGACGCTACCTACGTGACCACCCCTAATATAGCTCTTTTGACCAAAGAAATGGACTCTTCTCAAACAATAATTACTTATGACACTAGGATAAACCTATGTTTTTTTTTTTTTCCCTATGGTTCTTGACTTATAAACCTGAGGTTAAATGAATAAAGATTTTATCTCAAAATTTACTACAACATATTAATATATATTTTCTAAACCCATTAACTAAAAGTTTTAAATTACAAGCTCAGAAAGGACCCAACCAATTGACCACAGTGTATCATTTGCAAAAAGGCTAATAATTTTTGGAATCGATGTCAAGAGTAAAAATAAGCCTGTGAAAGTATAAGAAAGTCTTCCTAGACTAAAATATTTCAAGTAATTGTATCTATTCCCTAAGGGCATGAATGGTTATGTGCCCTAAATTTGAAATTGATACTTTCTAAAATCAATACTTTATGAAGCCATGGCATGAGTTTTGGCAATGAGACATCAAGTAACCATAAGAAGAAAATGAATTACTATCAAGTATTGGGGTAGTTTACTACTAAGATGCAGCTTAAAGAGTTAGTGAAAATTCTTAAATTTGTTAGCAATTTCTCCAAAATAATAAGCTTTTTCAACAAGATTTTTTTTTTCTAAATTCACAGTTTTCAAGAGCAAAGAAAAACCAAAATTTTCAAAAGAATTAAGTTTAATCAAGTCTATTCCTATGCTAACCTCCTTTAGCATTTCCACAAACATTAAAGTTTAGAGCCTTTCAATTAAGGATCTCCATCCATATGAGAGAACCCTTATAGTCGTTCTCATTTATCCATGATAAGTCTCATGAAAGAATTGCCTATCCATTCAAGATAGCTTTTGACAATCTTCTCACTAAGAGAGCAATAACCTCTAGTCTTAACCCATCAATTCAAATTAGAGTCTTTTAGATAAATCTTTCAAAAGACACTTGCCTGTCCAAGCTAGGGGTTAACCATTAGATTTTTGAGAAAGTTATCCAACCTTTCAAGTCAAAACCCTATTTTAGAACCTTTTTACCCCAACTGTTTAAGTTGGGGCCAATTTTAAATCAAAGCCTTTTTACCCCAACTTTTCAAGTCGAGAACCTATATTTTAATTCAAAGTCCTTTTACCTTGACCCTTCAACAAGTCAAGACCTTATTTTGAAGCCAAAGCCTTTTCATCATAACCTTCAAAACGAGACTTTATTTGTCTAACATTTTAAGTCAAAACCTTTTGCCCCAACCTATTAAGTTGAGACTTTGTCTGTTTGATATTTTTAGTCTAATATCTTTTATCGTAACCTATTAAGTTGAGATCCTATCCCTTTTATCTTGATCTGTCAAGTCGAGACCTTATACCTATTACCATGACCTATCAAGTCAAGACCTTAAGCCTTTTGCCCTAACCTGTGAAGTTAGCACGTTAAGCCTTTTACCAAGACCTGTCAAGTCGAGACCTTACCCCTTTTGCCCCAACCTATCAAGTCAGGATAATATTTCTTTTACCTCGACCTGTTAAGTTAAGACCTTATCCCTTTTGCTCTGACCCGTTAACTCGAGACCTTATCCCTTTTACCTCTATTAGTCAAGTTGAAGGCTTATCCCTTTTACCCCAATCCATCAAGTAGAGATCTTACCCCTTTTACCCCGACCTTTCGAGTTGGTATCTTATTTATCTAACATTTTAAGTCAAAAATCTTTTAGCTCAACCTATCAATCTAAACACTAGTCATCTGATCTTTCAAGTCAATATTATTTTAAGCTAACCATTCAAGTTAGAATTCTTTTGTCTAACCATGTAGGTCAAAAGTCTTTACTTTATCAATTTAAGTCAAGATTCTGCAAAAATGAGCACATCTCTTATCTTTATAATGAAATTTTACTTGAAGTTTTACCCAAACTTTCCTATAAAGAGAAATAGCTGCAGATATCTTGTTTTTGCCACCCTTTATGGTAGGATTTTTTCTTTTAAGCTAAGCCTATAGAAAAAATACAAAAAATAAAAAATTGAAGAAAATAAAAAATTTTGAAAAATAAAAATAAAAAAAAATATTTAAATTTAAAAATTTACGAGTTGTCAAAAGTGTTTGAGTTAAATCAATGAGTTGTTTAGAGCCAAATCAAGTAAAAATTCAAAGTATATATACAATTTAATAAATTTAATTAGTTAAAAGATTAGGCTTTATAAGAAAATAGTCTAGCAAAATATTTTATTTCATAAAATAGATTTTTGTCCAATTTTAAAAAATTTTAACCAAACTAATTAAAATAAGACTCCAGATTTATTAAATTAAAAAATAAAGTTAAAAATTTATAACATATATATTATAGGCTATATAAATAGGCTATGGTCATTTGGGGTTAGGTTAGGCTTAGGTTTGAAAGAGAAAAATAAAGTTGGGCCACAAAATAATAGGTTAAGTATTATTTTGTGTACATGAATAAATGAGAAAAAGCCATTAGTTCAGTAGCTAGGAACATAGACATGAGTGGTCTTAAGAGAGTGGTTCTACGATACCAAGGGTGTAAACCCCACGCAATATGCTGGGTGCATCCTTTTACTTTTTTCCATCCTAATCACATGCTTGTCACATGACAAGTTGTTATCATCCCAAAATTTTCTCAAGAAACAAACAGAAAAGGAGAAAGAAAGTGGATATGCCTCTTAAAACTGATCTAACATAAAATTTTGCCAAATCTTCAATTTCTTATTGGATTTGGAAATATCTTTAGTAAATCATTAGGGAAAGCTCTAAATCTTACAAAGATTTACATCAAGAACAATTAAAATTAAGATTTGATAAGATTGTGGATTTAAATCTTATTCATGGTAGATTTAACATGATCGGAAAAGAATTAAAAGATTCAATTTTTGTGCTATAAATTGGTTTTGGGGGAACACTATCTCGGATTTGTATGGCCAATACAACATCATTAACAAATTAGGTCTTTACCTGTGCTAAAACTAATAGCCGATGACCACCTTCTCTCTCCATGACCAACAACCCATTCTTTACACCACCACAGCAGCCCCATCCTCATTTATAACACAGAGTTATGTACTCTTATGGTACAAATTTCGGAAAAATATACTAAAATGGTGCATTCTCGAAAAATTTTATGAAACTAGTTTGCACAAACCTCCACTATTCATCGTTTTTTTTTTTAACTAAAAACACATTTAGAGAGCGCACCTTCCAAGGTCTAATGAAAGCGCAAAGATGGAATATACCTTTAGTATCCAAGGAAGGCACGTTCTATAGGCATGCCTTTAGTATCTAAGCAAGGTGCGCTCCATATGTATGCCTTCAGTTTATTTATTTTTTTCTTTCACACACAATGCGCCTTCGGTGTTAATTTATTTATTTTTTAAATTTTTTTTATTTTAATAGTTAAGCTATTATATATATGTACGTCCCTTTCGTACGCCTTCAATATCCAATAGCGCATGTCTTCAATGTCACTACTACATACATTTAGTTGACACTTAACACAATTCCTAACTAAATACTTTGAAAATGATAAGTTAATTGCTAATTCAGATCCTAAGTTAAATTTACATTTTACATTACCTCTCGTTATGTATACTTCCTACTAGAAGTATTAATGTAACAGGTTGGCTTAAATAATTTACCAACTAATTTACCAACTAAACCTATTAAAAGCAACTATAGTATAAAGAATAAGTATATATATATATATATATATACACACAATAAATAGTCAATATTAAAGAAATAGCAATATAATATGAAAAATAATTTATAAAAACCATATTACTGAGAACGCTGTTGCTCAGAGAGCGAAAATAAGGCCAAGCTATCGCTTTAAGGTAGAATATAAGAGGTTTTCAAGTGGTGCAAATGAAAGGGGAGGGCAAAACAAGAATATATATACTGAATGAAAGGTGCGTAGGAGAATCGCGCCTTCCCAACAACATTGAAGGCATATTCTTTCCTTGTGCCTTCCTTATTGTAGGGAAAGGGCGATCCTCCTACACGCCTTTCTTACAATATAGAAAGGTACGATCCCTCTATGCGCCTTTCTTACAATATACGAAGGTACGCTATCTAAGTGTGCCCTCAGTTAAAAAAAATAATGAACAATCGCGCTCCTTCACTATACTAGTTTCGCAAAATTTTCTGAGAACGTACCATTTCATTATATTTTTTCCAAATTTCTATTACAGAATTACAAAACTCCCATAACACATATAATGTATACACTAACCTACATTCGTATGAATACAATAACGTAACCCCATCGACCACTCCCTCTTTCACATATCCCAATCACCCAACCAACAACATGTAAGGCCGCATCTCACATGACAACACCATGCAAAGCCACCCTTAGTGCACAACTTAACACCTCGTAACCAATCAACCTTCAATGCGATCTTCTCTCTCACTTACTACAACTAATCCCTCAATGCCCAACACAATAGTAGTAGCAGCCCCATCGCTTAAACGTAACCTTCACTATCCACACTTAACTCTAGCACAACCCACATTCGACCACTACGCACACTACACCAAACCCATATCCCTCTTTCTTACCCATACTTTCTCTCCTCGGGCGATACATATAACATTCATAATTGCCGTTGTACCTTCAACTCACCACATGTTACTACATCTAAAACAAGACCAACCCTACCACAACATTCCCAACACTCAGAAACTTCAGGTTGACTTCCTCTTAGCCATTGCACGAGTTCTACTACCATCTTCTTTCTCTCTCTAATGCCAACAATCGACCACTAAGGAACACCATAAAAAATCACGCCAAAAACTTAAGGAATCATTTCTAATCCCACTTTTGCCAATTAAAGTCACATAAAAATGGAGTTTCCTACTTAAAAATCTTGACGGCTCAATTCATGAAGACCCACCTAAACTGTTGATTCTTCCTTCTCGTTGTGACCCGGATTGTAACCCGTATCGGTGCCCAACTCTGACCCAACTCGAACTAACCAACCTATGAACACATCCAAAGCCCTTGGTCCAACCCACAACTTATGTAGAATAGGTAGGTTTGGGGTTTTTTTTTTCATTTTAGTTTACTATTTATTTTATTTTTTGTAGTCTTTATAATTTCATCAAAGGCCAATAGTAACATAGTTTATTTTTTGTGCAAGTATTTAGTTGTAGTTTTTTTAGTATCATTAGTTTCAATATTTTATGATTTTCTTTACTTTGAAAAGTAAGTTTAGTTACATAAATTAAATACTAACATAATTTTTTTTGTACGCCGTTAGATTATTTCTCATATAGCGGTAGTTCATACACAATTTGCATATTTATTATTAATCTCCTTTTCTAGCATGTGTCATAAAGATTGCATTTTTTTTTTTACAAAAATTAATTTTTTAGCTTAAATTGCATATTTTAACATAAATTACATATTTCAGTATAAATTACATGTTTTAGTGTAAATTACCTATTTTCGTATAAATTGAATCTTTTAGGAAAAAAGTTCTATTTTTTTAGAAAATTGCATCTTAAGGCATAGTTGCATCTTTCACATTAAAGTTACATATTTTAGGAATTTTTGATAAAATTGCATCTTTCATAAAAATCTCATTTTTTTTAATAAATTAGACATCTTGAGGATTTTTCTAGAAAAAAAAATGATGATTTTGTCACTTAGTTGGCTCTTCATGAAATAAAAAATCTTAACTTATGGTACTTTCAAAGCTTAGGTCTTTTTAAGTTTTTTTTTTTTAAGTGGGAGTAAAAATTAATTCTCTTATGTTTTTTTTATAAAAAATAAAATAGTTAAAATGGTAAACTTGACACATTTTCAAAAATAAAATTTGTTAACACACTAAAATTTCTAAAAAAAAAAAAAATAGAATTACTATTGGTTTGATGCCAATTAGTGAGTACACAGTCACTTTCGGGATAACCATAAAATTTGGACAATTTTTGTTTTTTAAAAGGAAAATTTCTAACAAAAATAATAAAAGTTAATTTTCATGCATTTTCATATATTTTGCATGTTTTCACTTCTTTTTTTTTTAATTTCTAAAAATAATGGCCCATTAGTTGTTTTTAATTTTTACATAAAGATAATGTCTTAATAAGTTAGTCTCTGAGCCCTTTTTTTATTAAAGTTTTCTAAAAATATATTTTTTAAAAAAAAAATTAGCAGGCTAGTAACTTAGAAGAAACCATAATCCGTGTTTTACTAATTTAATTAGTTAGTGACTTCTAAAACTTTCTTAAACTATCCTTTTTAAAACATTTTTTTAAAGAAAAATATTTTTTTTTCTTAATTTTATGTCAAGTATTTTATATTACATAGGTTAAGCTTAATATAAAATAAATTAAGAAAAACCAAAATAAGGCTTAACAGTACTCTACTCTAAGTCTTAAGCCTTCTCAATTGTCTTAGCATATGTGACCTCGAACCCTACCATTCTTTCTTGCATCTCAAGCTCTAACCTAAAGGTAATCTTTTGGGCGCATAACCTCTTATTTCTTTTGATTAGCTTTGGTGGGAAATGGGCTAGGCAGTTTGGCTCCGCTTCATACTCAAATACTAATCAGTTACCCTACTAAGTCTGGTAGGTGAGCTCCATCTATTCCTCAGTATTGTCAAGGAAGAACTTATTGATGAACAACTACTTGAAACCTTCCCCAGTGATAGGATCAACTGCATTCCTATTAGTCTTAGAAGCATTCTCCCACCACTAAGTTGCAAAACCCTTCAAAAAGAAAGTAGCATAGGTTACCTTTTTTGTTCTCTACTACCTTTACCATAGCAAATGATTTCTTTACTTCAATAATCCGCTCTTCAACCCCTATTAGGCTGTTAGGCTTAGGGTGAATGTTATAAGTAATCTTCACAAACCTATCAAAGGTATTCCCACTGGTATGACCACCTGTATTAGCATCTATGACAACTTGCCTCTCTTACCTCCATATCTCAACATTCGCCTAAATCACCTGCATGTCCCTTTGAATATATTGTTGCTGTAGCACTAATACTAATCATTGCATTCATAGAATTCAAAACCTGGGTAGCTGTTATAGTATCTAATCCTTGACCCTAATCATATTGAAGTCGGATCTAGTTTTGGGTAAATATGCTTTAGGGAGGAAAGGTCTACACCTAAACCTAAGTCTATCGGGCTTAAGTTTAGCCAAAGGTAGGTTAGCCTTAAGCTAGTGGTGGCTATCTCTACCCTTGAGATGGCAAGTCAAATTCAGATTGATTTAATAAAGAGATGCAATTTGGGTTGGTGTCCCTATCGCCTTGAGGATGAGAGGAAGAGTTAGAAGTAGTACTGCATCTGGGCATGCTACAAGATGAAACACATAAATAAAGTCATGTAAGCATAACCTTAAGTTCATAGAGAGGGTATAAATATCTTGAGTGTACAACTAATAACCAGACAGGAAGGACTTACTAAGAACGTAAAACGGAAGTAACAACTTCAAGCATACAATCTCAACACAACTTTATGTATTACCCATCCTATCCTTATAATGAGGTTATTTATAAAATTTTGATCCACATCTCATTTCTATTAAGGTTCATACTTCAGCTATATATGATTTAAAACCTATAGCTCTGATATCACTATGCTGTAACACCTTAAAACCTAGAAAATTATAGCCTACTATGTAACCCTATAATCTATTAATACGTTAGGCATCTAGATTCTATTGATAGGCATTTTTGAATAATTATTATGTGGGCTTAATACCTAAGCCCTGTCTATTGACTTAATCCAAAAATAATCTCTATTGACTCACTATAAATATCAGGTAAGACTCTCAAATTTGGGGGACCTTTTCGATTCTCTCATTTTTCCTAACTACTAGACATATCTCTCTACATGATAAGAGGGCTAACTTAAGCATCGAAGTAGCCATGCTAAAGCACCCTCCGACGCCCCTCAAATCTGTTTTCATGTTTTGCAGATATTCGCACGCCGAGACGAAAATCAATCATCAACAATTGGCACCATCTAAAGGAACAATTGTCATAGTTTTCTGATGAATTCTTCGAATGATGCAATACAGTAGAACAATTATCATAGTTTTTTCTTAGTGGAATTTAGTCCCATACATGATTTTCCTAAAACTCTTGATGAGTCCTTGTTAGATGGAGTCGATGGGGCAATCCTATCCTTTTAAGCATTAAAGCTATACAACACCTATTCGTTGGGGGCATGCAAAGGAAGAGCAGTGATTATAGTTGTTTCCTTCTCCAAAGTAGGGTAACTATCGTAACTTCATCCATTATCCAGTTTGTAACCATCACTCTTATGTAAGTTTTTTCGTGGTGGATAACTACAACATCTTTTGGTGGTTTGTAACTGTCATTGCATGATTGGTAACTGTAACTTTATCCTCTATGGCCGAGGGTTGAAACTTGGAATAAGGTTGGATCATTTGTATATGTATGAAGACTAGAGTTCCTTCATCATTATAGTATTACCAATTCTATATTTATCAGATGGCATAAGCATCTCCTTTGATGAGTGGAGATTAGCCAAGTGATCATAGCAGCTCCAATGATAGAGCGCTGCATAGTATTTTAGCACCTTATTCTTCTTTAAAAATTCTGCACGTTGGGACTCCGTTGTAACGAGAGACGAAGTGATAGACATAATCAAACATATGGAATCCTTTAAACCTTTAAGATTACAACTCAGTACTCCTCCCAATGTCACATCTTGGATAGAATGTGGTACGTAAGCCTACCAAAGCTTACCATCAAAGCGATCTCCGTGATTTGGGCATAAATGAAGCATATAATGGAAGTTGGTTCACAGCAGCCGAGCTCCTTTGTGGCCAATCTTGTGTGGAACCTAAGCCCTTTCACAGCCGAGCTCCTTTGTGGCTGATCTTTCTAAGCTGTCCACAAATGTCCAGTAAACATGCTGAGTGCCGAATGCCGAGATTGTCTATCGGCTTACAACGTTGCTGAGAGGCCAATGTGCAAGCACTAGAACTTATGCCGAGAACTTTCAAATGGCTAAGAAGCAGCCTGCATGTGCCGAGAAAATGAGTGTTGTGGTCAAATACCAAGTGGCCGAGAGCTTTACCCAAGTTCTATGCGAGTGGTTGAGTTTATCCGAGTAAAACCAAGTCGTCAAGCTCCCAGCCGACTTGTTGAGTTCAAGTCCATGCCGGGTGCCGAGATTTTTATCCTTGTCCATGCCGATTGGCCGAGTTTATATGAGTTAACACAAGTCGTTAAGCTCCTAGCCTAGTTTATCCAAGTAAAATCAAGCGTTGATTGCGTCTGGGTAAGATTGAACTCATGACCTGCACCATGCCTGACCATGTCTCCTGCCAGCTCATCTGGTTGTTTCCTCAAATCGAGGTGTAGATCTTGAAAATTGTCTAGGAGATAACTTCGTTCTACAACAAATCAGAATGTGTCTTAATAATAGGACAGTGTTCAGACTTCCATGCTGAACCCCAAGTTTCGAGTTACTTCAAGCAGATTAGCAGTCACTATTTTTTAGCTCATTGCCGAATTCTTTTTAGCCGAGAATAGTCCATGGCAGAGCTGAAAAACTGACTTATCCTATTAAGCAACTTAAAACAATGAGAGCAATATGTTGAACAGCAGCTTTGTACGAATAAAGTGATTGTTAAGCTAAATCTTTTGGCTGCCGAGATGGTTGAAAGGCCGAATATGTCCAGTAGCGGAGTGCCATGAATATTTGCCGAGAAGTTACAAGTTATAATGCCGAACAACTTATATCGAAGAACACTCGCTTCTGAATAGCCCCAAGCAAGCCTGAAGGCCCCCGAAGCGAAGACCAAGTTGAGCATTCCCTGCGTCAATCCCTTGCACAAGTCCAAGCGCCACTTGAATGTGTGGAATCGACCTGCATTCATGCCGTGCCGACTGAGCTCGGGCCTTTTTTCTCGATACAAGGCCGAACCTTGCCGAGACGTTTGTGCCAAGTTGTCAAATGAGCATCTAAATAGTCGAACCCTTTCTTGTTAGCTCCAAAACCAAGCTTGGTGAGCTCCTTCATAGTGTAAAACTTCAAGATACTGAGCTACAGACCTACCATAGTATAGTAGTTGCCTTGCCAGACTGTATACTATATACCAACCTGTACCTTCCAAATTCTAGGCTTCTAATAGCCGAGCAATTCCTAAGTTTGACTTTAGTTGAACCAAATTTGAGCTCCATGCTGAGCTATTGCTACCAATCTACGACAGAGCAGCCTTTTATCTAAATAGTGATTTATTGGCTGAATTGGTTGTTTGACCAATGCATGGAGAATTGGGGACCTACACTTAATATTGCCGAGCCCAATATATGCACTTAATAGTGGTTGAACTTTAGCGAGCCAGGTTGCCTAATGTTAAACTCCATTTGATACATAAGCTACTGACATCAACTATTGACGAGCTAATATGAGGCGATGATGATGCCTACTTAGTTCCAAGCAGTCGCATACATGCCAATTCTTGATTGATGAAAGATAGGTTAACACTTCATCTCCCTTGTTTTGATTTATTCACTATTTGCTTTCCAATATATATGATCCAAATTATGCTCATGATGATCTATTATTGATATTAATGTTTTATTCTTGGTTTCAATACCAAGTTATATTTAAGCATTTATGAAAATTTATTTAACTCTTATTGAGTTCATTCAACCTCCTATTAACATGAGTATGATAACTTAAAAACAAATTGAGGCTAAATAAACATCCTCCATTTTGAGCCCACATAGACATAATCTGCTAACGAGATACTCCTTAACAACTTTAAGTCCTACACACAATAGACAACGAGTTAGTATAAATTTAATTGCTTGGTTTAATAGATAGATGGCGAACTTCTAGAAAACCCCAAGCCATTTAGCGATGAAGGGTAAAATACTTTAAGTGTAACAACTTATATGGATGACGAGTGAATAAGGAAAAAGTCCCATACCTTAACGGACTAGAGGCCAACTAGACAATTTTACGACTCTATTTAGCACAAGTTACATCCAGCTTAGACGACCTGCATGCTCCCTTGCCTCTTCAGGCAATTCGATCTCTTTAGGTGTTCTCTTCTTTTTAAGTGCTCTCGCCTTTTTAGGCAATTCGGCTTCTTTAGGCCTTTACCTCTTTAGGCACTTTAATCTCTTCAAGAGCTTTGGCCTCTTTGAGTCCTCCCCTCTTCAAGAGCTTTGGCCTTTTTAGGCTCTCATATCCTCGGGCACTTTAGCCTTTTTAGGCCATCGCCTCTTTAGGCCCCCTCATCTCATCAAGTATATCGGCCTCATTAGGCCTTCGCCTCTTCAGGTGCTTCGGCCTCCTTAAGCCTTCGCCTCTTCAGGTGCTTCGGCCTCCTTAAGCCTTCGCCTCTTTATGTGTTTTTGCCTCTTTAGGCGCTTCAGCCTCCTTAAGCCCTCGCCTCTTCAAGCGCTTCGGCCTTCTTAGGCCTTCGCTTCTTTAGGTATTTTTGCCTCTTTAAGTGCTCCAGCTTCCTTAAGCCATCACCTCTTTAAGCGCTTCGGCCTCCTTAAGCCCTCACCTCTTTAGGCATTCTTGCCTTTTCAAGCACTTCAACCTCCTTAGGTCCTTGCCTCTTTAAGCACTTTGGCTCCTTTAGGCCATTGCCTCTTCGGGCACTCTCGCGTCCTCAAGCGCTTTAGCCTTTTTAGGCCATGCCTCTTCAAGCGCCCTCATCTCTTTAAGTATATCGGCTTCGTTAGGCCCTCACCTCTTTAGGCATTCTCACCTCTTCAAGCACTTCGACCTCCTTAGGCCCTTACTTCTTTGGGCGTTCTTACCTCTTCAGGCACTCTTACCTCCTCAAGTTCTTAAGCCTTTTTAGGCCATCGCCTCTTCAAGTACCCTTGTCTCTTTGAGCATATCGGCCTCATTAGGCCTTCGCCTCTGCATGCACTTCATCCCCTTTAAGCCATTGCCTCTTCAGGCGCTCTCACTTCCTCATGCGCTTTAGCCTTTTTAAGCTATGCCTCTTCAAGCAACCTCATCTCTTCAAGTATATCGCCCTTATTAAGCCTTTACCTCTTCGAGCGTTCTCACCTCTTCAGGCGCTTTGGCCTCCTTAAGCCCTTCCCTCTTCAAGCGTTCTCGCCTCTTCAGGTGCTTCAACCCCTTTAGGCCATTGCCTTTTCAGGCGCTTTAACCTCTTTAGGCAATTGCCTCTTCAAGCACCCTTATCTCTTCAAGCATATCGGCCTCATTAGGCCCTTGCCTTTTTAAGCGTTCTTACCTTTTCAAGTGCTTCATCATCCTTAGGCCCTCGCCTCTTCAGGTGCTTCGACCCCTTTAGCCTATTACCTCTTCAAGCACTCTTGTCTCTTTAGGTGTATTAACCTCCTTTAGGCCTTTGCTTCTTCAGGCTTTAGGTACTCTAGCCTCTTCGAGTCTCTGCCTTTCTAGGCATACCAATATTTATAGGTGTTTTGGTCACTCCAGTTTTTCACCCTTTCAAGCCTTTGCTTCTTTAAGTGTTTTAACCTCTTTAGGCTGAGATTATAAACCCTTCTAGAAATCCTATAAAATCAACCTCCCTAGATACTTTCTCTTCCGACTTCGTCACCAAAGAGAGTGAAGGGCAAGTGTTGATAAACATTTTTGGATAATTATTATGTGAGCTCAATATCTAAGCTCAATCCATTGACCCAGTCCAAAGACAATCTCTGTTGACTTATTATAAATACCAAGTAAGACTCCTAGATTTAAGGGACCTCTTCGATTCTCTCATTTTTCCTAACTATTGGACATTTCTCTCTATATGATTAGAGGGCTGACTTACACATCGAAGTAGCCATATTGGAGTACCCTCTGACAGCCCTTAAATCCATTTTCGTGTTTTGCAAGTATTCATACATCGAGACGAAAATCAACTATCAACAAACTCAACCTACTAGCATCTTCTCATAAATATCAATCATCAAACCTGCAGCATCTCCACAAAATGACATGAATGTTTATAGCAACCTTAGCCCACAACAATTCAAAAAGATCAATTTCTCACTTTATTTTTTTCAATGAAAAATAAGTTCAACATGATTCTATAACAACCGTCTCAATAAACTAGATTAACAAAACTCAATATCTCAAATCAACCAAACTTGACAAATAACATACTATTAATGACACCAACTAAAGAAGTCTTAAGTAACTTCTCATGACCCAAGTAACAATATAAAAATAAAACAATATCTAACAACTCTTTTTAACAATTTTCATAACCTTACTTAAACCATATATATCCATTTCCATCCTTGAAGCAGTAATCATAGTAGTCTACAACATTGCCATAATAATCAAACTCATTGTAGTAATCCTCGTAGTCCCCGTAACCTATCCCTACATCTAAGAATTAAGTATGCAGTAGTTTAAAACTAGAATTGGCATAATATCGAGAAGTGGCAACCCTTGCTCAATTTGGTTGTGACCTTGATGCTGCGACTTAGGCATTATTCAATAGAAGTGCAAGGGTGATAGAAGCACTGAAACAACCACAATATGCACTATTTTCAATTGAGAAGCAAATTATAGTCATCTATGCAACTATAAATTAATTCTATAATTGAATGCCACTAGACAAAATTTCTCAATATGAGAGAGCCATTCTCTTTACTGTCAAACTAAAATTACTACAATCACTTGTCAGTAAAAGTTTAATAAGAATTAGGAATCCATGCTTATTTTGAAAGAAAAAGCATTCTTCTTCTTTTGCACCTTCGAAATGAATTAAGACAAAGAACTTGTGAACAAAACCCCAAAATAGGATGAAAAAAGCACAAACACATGTAACATACAATGATTACACGGTTACACTCATTATCTTACTCAACATAACTATATATAATAACCATAGTTTATTATTTTTTATTATGTCTATCAAGCAATATAATTCTAGTATCTAGAAACTTGAAGTAACTCATGATTCTAGCACACGATATATATACATAAAATTGGTATTAAGTCATCCCCAATATCCTAAGAATAAGGATCTCCTAATATATCCAAATCATTTCAAAGTAGGACTCTAACTAAGACAACGTCGCACTAAAATCATTGTGGTGCCACCTCAAGGTCTAGTCCTTCCAGTCCCTTACACCTAACTAAGCACACCCAACATACTTTATTTAGACTAAATATGTATTAGATCAATTTTGACCATTACTAATCCTACACATAAACAAGCAACATACAAACCTTATACCTAATTGAATCATTTGCTCAAAATTTGAAATGCATACCTCACACCTATTCATATGAGAATAACACATTTACTTAGTTTCTAAGTTCATCTAACATCATCTTTTAACTCAATAATACAACATTTACTCACTTGTAACTTTTCACTTAAGGACCTAAGATTGCTAAAAGGATAAGTTAATTTGTGAAATGTTTTAGGTGAAGTTTCACATTTAAAAAAGCTTTGGAAAAGATTTAAGATAAGAAAACATGCCTAGAAAACTTTAAAAAAATTAAGAGAAACGTTGTTGCAAGTAATAAAGGTCATGGTGATAGAAATCAAGCTACCGAACTCTTAACCTAAGCCCAAGCTTGAGGACTAGAGAATATAGCAAGGCAAGTTCTCTCTTTACGTCTAATACCTATATAGTCCGAGCTACAATAGTTTGCCAACTTGTTGATTTGCTTAAAACCAAACTCTCCAATACTTGTCAATGGTCTCCAACTACCGACCAGAGATTCACTCAGACAACAACTCAACCCAACCAATCATCTACTTAGCTAACTCGAATCCATGCTACTCAAATAGGCCCGAGCTAAACCTACCTTGGAAGAGTTATTGGCTCAACTCGACAAGGATGAACTATCAACTTAGCTTAACAACAACCAAGCTAACCATATGGATTGTCTGTTTGCCAAAAGCATGACCACTAACTATCTACTACTTGTCCGAACACCCCATGTGATAGAATCTTTCGTACAAAATGCCTACTTTTGTTGATTTTTCCTTTATACCCTTTGAACATTTTTTGTACAATACTTATTTTAGACATTACCCTTTTGTCTTTTCCATTTGTAACAGTTGCCCTAATATTTCAGGTATAAATATCCATTATAAATGTAGCTTTAACCATTATCTATTATTATTATTATTATAGAACATACTTCACCTTTCACAAGCATTCTCTTGTTTGCTTACTTTTCACTCTTATCATATCTCTTAAGTAAGGCTAGATAGCAAGTACCATCGCTAAGTTAACTCATGCATCATATCGAGTTTGCTTCGTAAGAACTCAATAATTCTTTGATACATCACATCCTCATAACTTATCATAGTTTGCTTACTTGTTTGTTTGCTTTTACTATCCTTATTTTCAAGTTTTCTACAAGTTTGGATCAACCCTTATACAGTGCCTTTGTTAGTCCTTGGCATGAGTCGTATCACATGGCATTTAGATGCTACAGTAAGTGGTGTCTAGATGCTATAATAAGTGGCATCCAAATGCCATGATCAAGGGAGCAATCTCCTCCTTAGCGTCTGGATACTAGGCAGCAACGACATTTCATCTCCCAACTTTTTACCCTCTTCCGTTGTTCTTGAAAACCACTTCTCCCAAATTGATTACCCATCAATAACTTAACCCTATATTCCTAAAAACATCCCTCAAACATCAACCTATGATCAAATCTCAACCCTACTCTTCTTAAATTCAAAATTCTTAATCTATGAAAAAACATATGTAAGCATTAAGCAAGAATTCTTATCGTTAGGATCGAAAAATCTCACTTCCACCACCAAGAATCTAATATAGGAATCCCAAATTCGTTTTAGGTGGTGCCCTATGAGGAAAAATGAGTTTCTTAGTAATATCTGTTGGAAACCTTAAGAAAGAGAGCGGTTTCATCACTTACCTCGATCTCATTAAATCACGTTGTACACCTTTTCTTACTTCAAGAATTCATGTGAAACCCTAGCAAAGTGTGTGGTAGAAAGATTGAAAAAGGGTTTCCCAAACCCTACATGGCCTTTTTATACATAAGTTTCATTAAGCCCTTTCTATGCCCAAAATGCTCCTTCTTATTATTTACAATATCAAATCTGGCCCTTACTATAAATTACTATTAATTTATTATTTTCCTTTTTATTAGGGTTTTATAGATACACTTTCTAAGGAACTCTATATTTACCAATAAAGATTCTTATTACTAATATTGGATATAACAAACTATAATACTTTTAATATATTATATACTTAAAACTTAGCTATTTACCCATTGTAAAATGCAAAACCCTAAAACATATTATACCATTCTTTGTCATCTCTCACTTTCTTCTCAAAATACTATTACTCAATCCTGTTCTCTTGAATCTATTATCTTTTGCTGCCTCCAATTTTCTTATTATTGTCATGCAAGCTTTTCAGCTTGCAGATAATCGACTTATTTTTTCCCATATTTCTTTGTTCTTGGGGTTACATTTTTCTATCACTAAAACTATAGTTGTTAATATCTTAGTTTTTTATGAACATATTATTTATTTAATATGTAAACTAATTCCAAATGAAAGAAGCAGATAAGAAGAACCCATTAGAAGATTTAACACTTGCCAGTGGAGCAAATTGGATATTATACTCGGCTAAAAAACTAAATAAAGTGTTTAACTTTCTTTTTATTATGGATAATTCTTCGATTCAATGAAATGTTAAGTTACGTTACTTTGGGGAAGAAAATGTTTTTTTTCAAAATAGAAAAAAAAAAAAACTTCTATTAAAAATTTGGCCAAAAAAAAATTCTAATAAAAATACTGCAATTGGCATCCTTAAACGGCTATACCTAAATTTGAAAAAATGTTTCATTTGATAGAAGGATTGCAATTATTGAATTTGAAAAACAGACTTAAATATTATTTAAGCGGCACAAAAGATATTTCTTTTCAATTCAAGAAAAATGCATGTAGGTCAAAATTTAAAAAAAAAATCAAATATACTTTGATATATTCAAGAGATAACTTTATATTAAATTTTGAATTATTTATAAAATCTAAAAGTTATTTATCGATTTACCAAAATTTTAATCGTAAAATCAGTAAATTGAGGAAGCAGTATCACCTAAACAGAATGCCTAGCCATTCTAGCAATCGCACATGAAAATAATCATATTAGGAATATGGTTGAGAACGTCAATACTAAATAAAAGGTAAATAATAATATTAATTTTTTAATAAAATAAATTAAGTTTAAATCCTTTATTGTACGGTTTAATGTTAATCGGAAATAATAATAATAATTAAAAAAAAACACTAATAGAAAACTCGTTCTTTTTTTCTCATGGCCATTATAAAAAACCAATTTCAACACCATTACATTAACCTTATTTTTCAGCAGCTTGCCGTACATACATAATGCATAATAAAGACATTGATATGTAAAAGCTCTCAAAGGTTCCTCAATCCTTGTTCAAACATGGTAGCAAAAATATCCATTGATGGCTGACTCAGAGCAATACCAATCTCAACACCGCCATCCTCGTCTCTACTATCTCCCAGTGCAAAAGAACTGCTTGAATCAATGTGAACCATTTGACTCTTCCTCGGCCTTCCCCACCCAAAATCCATGTTGTAAATCCCAAATAGCGACGACCCTCCAACTGTGGTGAGATTTCCCGTCTCTGATCGTCGTTTCCAATTTGGCCACCATGTTTCTACTCCCTTCAACAAACCCTTTTTCGATTCCTCAACCTTATCTGCAATAGCTTTTGCAGCTAATACAATCCCATTTTGTCCTATCAAAGCATTCCTCTCAATGTCCACAAAACCTAGACTTAGAGAGTTGCCAAAATATGTATTGGGCACTATTGAACCTTCTAGCTCAAGACGATTTCTACAATCTACAAATAGACATAAATAACAGTAAAACTTCTTTTCCATGTTGTCGTCATCTTTTTGGGACATTAATTGACTTGCTGTGACATTATTAACGTCCTTTGCTTTCACCAAACAGCTCCATGTAAGTGCACATACTACTACAAATGTGGACACATGGTTAAGAGTGTTGACGTTGTGGCAATTGATTTGCGCCAAAATCCATCTTTTGAGTTCGCTTATATGAGATCTGCTCAAAACAAATGTAGCCCTCATTTTATGAATAATCAAAGGAATGTTTGAGTTTGGACTAGGAGACCTCTGTTTCTCTTGCCATGACGAAGACCAGCTCGACCAGGTTTTTAACAAAATATGCTCAAGGCCATGAGGGATTTTAAGCACTTCTCTACCATGAAAGGGCGGCTCTTGATCAACCGCCGCGATATCTCCTCTATTCTTACAAATGGACGCCCAAGATTTCATGAAATGAACTATTGACTTCCCATCACATGCAACGTGACGATACTGCAAGCCGATGCAAATTCCAGAATTGGGAAACACCGTTATTTGGATTGCTGCAAGCGGAATCGCGCATGAGAAGCCCGAACCATCGCCATTTTCGAGTGTTTCACGCACATCTTCGAGCGGTGGCAGGAGAGGGTGCAAGAGGGCAGAATCGTCGGGGTGGTTGTCAAGGAGTCGGTTGAAATCGCCGGATGACTCGGCGACACTCAAGGGTATGTAGTCACCGGGGTTATAGAGTATGTAAGGTTTGTTGGGTGGAGGAGAACAAGGGAGGGTGGCAGCAAGTGGGAAGAAGCGGTGGAGAGCGAGTGAGAGGGAGTGCTTGAGGAGAGGAAGTGTGGATTCCGTAAAGTGAGCAGTACTTTCAGGGTAGTTATAGAAGAAGAGACGTTGTAGTGGATGGCAGTAAAGCCAGATGTAGTCGAAGAAAGTAAAGGGCTGAGATGTTCTGGGGACAGCGGCCGATGATGGTGAAATATGGGATAACTCCAAGATCTTGACATGGAGATGTGTTTCATCCATCGCGCAGGGCAGAGGAACTAGGATGAGAAATATATGTTAATGGTATCGAGGAAACATATTTATAGTATGTAAGAGGAATCTTTGATATCAAAGCTTGCTCTATGCACGAGGAGTATGCATGTTATTTCATTGGTTCATCCGACAGCCCCTGGTTTACTCCGTTGCTACGCAACGATGACTATCACGTTACGTGCATCGGGTTTACCAGGTATCATCTTGCGTGAAATGTAATCCTGATCAGTTTATATAATAAATGTCATATAAAAACATGTAGACTTTATTATACTTTCTTTACTAAAATCTATATATTATCTGTACTAAAATTTATACGCCTCTACCACATTTATTAGGAACGATTTCATGTGGTGTGGCTACATCCAATAATTTTCTCTCTTATAATCAAAGTTAATGAAATATTTAATTTGTTAATGATGATTACATTAAACACATTTAATAAGAAAATAAATAATTTTTTTTGGAACCTTTGATAAATATCTGAAGATATAATTGACACCAAAATCCAAAAACGTAAAAAAATAAAAATAAAAAATAAAAACCACTAGTACGCTATAGAGATAAGTAAATCACGGAAATATACCATAATTATGCATCCAAACCAACTTGATGCCGAACTTGATTAAGTTCCTCGTCTTGTCAAAACAATGTAAATAGGATATGGGACCCACGAAATATAAATGATATAGTACTCTGGCCAACAACTCTTTTAAGTGTCAGCATGTATGACAGCCTGAATTTCACAATCTACTGACAGATAGAAAGTGAAAGCAGCACAGATCCATCCAATTTCGCTCTTATTTTCAAATCGAATTTAAGTATATTATATGGTTCAATTTGTAAATATTAACGTTCAAGTCATTATCACTAATTAATTATTGCTTTACTTGTGCTATTAGAAAAATCATCAGATTACTTATTGAAGCAATATTATCAAGTATTTTCTTATCTATTTTTCTGGATTTATTGCGTATTCTCTTGTTGGAATTTATAGAATTTCCGTGTTTGGAGCATCCATATTTGATATTATACTCTTTTAGCGAATGACACTTTTGTCAAGAAAAACAATTTGTTGTTCAACTGGGTATAAATCTTATGGAATTTTCTTAATGTCGTTTTATCAATGCTGTACTCCATTTTACGTTGCAATAAGATTTTTATCTTGACTTTTAAATGCTGGTCATTTTCGTTTCATTTATATATGCTTAATGCTGGGACCAAGCCATGGAAGAAAAAAAAATAACCGACTTCCTTCAAAAGTCAGTAGATGCTTGCTGATATATAGAAAAGTCGAACCTATACTTTCAAAAACAATAATGAAGTAATTGACTAAGGTACTTGCATTTCGTAAGATCGATTGTTTAGATAAGATTAGTCTTTTCACGCGCGGCAGGGATTTTATTTTATTTTATTTTTTTCAAACGATTTGATTTGTTTGCATTTCCAAACTAAATTGTCAACGGTTAAAGAAAAAATAGAAGAATTTTGGATACGATTCACAATCTGATTGGTTTCTTTTGTCCAATCTAGTTTTGGCGAGTGAATAAGCTAAAATCATACTTAATTTATCATTTTTTTATATGAACGCTATAAATTAATAACATTTGAACAAAGCAAAATTATTGGGTGAATATAATTCATGTAAAATGTACTATCCAGATTCAAAACACGGATGACGTAAGATATTGTTAGGAAAACCAACATTTCTTAAAAGATATACAGTACAACTTTTTTTTTTTTTTTTGGTTTGGGAGATAACAAATTTTGCTGGATTAAATAATTGGGCAAGTATATCCGATGAAATAATGCAGAAATCTTGTTTTCATATTAAGCTTCTTAGTTCCCATAATACTATGTTTTGTCAAATCTTTTCATAGTGGCTAATTAAACGCTAATGAAACTTTATCTTCCTTGGATTAACTTAATTGTTGCAGTACTATTGACGTATAGAGTTTATATTATCACCAGTTGGACAGACCAGTGATTACTTGACAGGTATTTGCCGAAAAGGATTGAGACGGGTTTTAAAATCTTAATAAGAGCAGGTGTGATATTTGTTCGTGGCGCTCTACAGGGTATCCAAACTCAGTACATAAAAGATAGAAAGGGAGGCCACATTACCGTAGGTATAAAACAACAATATCAAGTTAATTTGCTCTTTTTATCTCTTCAAAGCCACTTAATTTTTGGAATACCAATTTTTATTAAAGAATTTTGAATCTCAAAGTATTCTAAATATATTGGATTAGTTTATCATTGAATTTTAGACAGTTGTAGGTACCTTTATGAAGCTACGGATTACGTTGTTGCCCATGTACGAATAGCCGCTACCACCTGTACTACTAAGGTTCGCCCTGTTTGGCCGACAACCGCCCTCCATCCGTCGGTGGTCAGAATTTTCTGCTTGATTTTCAAAAATTTATAAAAATTATTAATTTTTTATCTAAAAATTCTAGAAAAAAATTTTTTATTATTATTTTGAGTATACTTTCATATAAAATTTTTATTTTTATAAGATAATGATAAAAGGGATTCAAGATTAAAAAGCTAATGATATTTTTTTTTTTTTTTGGCAAATGATTTCTCAAAACACAACTAACTAAAGTGTAAAAATTAATAACACAAGTGCTCAAAGTGAAAAAGTGTTAAAATATAGGTACCAAGCTATAATTCACCTAAAAATTAAATATAAAGAATGCAACAAATAGAAAGAAAAGGTTTTGAAATACAAAAGAAATATTAGATAAATGCAAAAATAAAAAATAAAAAAGAAAGAAATGACGTAAAATTAAAATGTGAAAGAAATGAATTATCTATGATATGTACATAAGTATACGCTTGCAAGTGAAAAGGAGAAAACTTTTCCTACTTTTTTCCAATTAAGTCCTTTAACCTTTTCTTCAATTTTAGTTCTTAAAGTTTTCAAAATCTTGCAAAAAAATCATTTACTAATGGATAAATTAATGGTTCATAATGAATGACTCTTTTTTAAATTTATGAAATCTTTAAGAACTTAAATAAAAATAATGATAAAATTTCAATGATTCAATTAGAAAAAACGGCAAAAGCTTTCTCCTTTTCACTTACAAGCATATGCTTATATCCATATCATATATAATTCATTTCTTTCTGATGAAATCTAAAAGATGTTCGATTCAAACTCCATGAATGCAATGTCTCGAGAAAAAAACAGAGAGACTAAGTTGTGTAATGAAAGTGATTATTTATTGTAACTGAAAAACTAACTTTTGTACAAGATTATTAATATTTATATATACAAGAACATGATAGCTGGCAATAACTTGGCAAATGACTTGTCAATTAAATAAAATAGAAAATGATAATATGCTATATTGTTTCTGACACTTTCACATTTTATTTTAATGTCATTTCAATTTTTTGTTTTAAAGGAATAATTCTTTGAAGGTATATGTCCATAATCCTTTTAAGCTTTAAGGCGTTGTGTTTTGAGCTTGGTCTCTTTTTTAATTTTCTCATTCTTGCTCCTTCATTATCACATGTCAAATTTTAATTGGTATTTATATACCACCTATCGATCTACAAGGCGTATTATACCATTGAATCTTTTTTCCTAAACGATGACATGTGTTAGGTTCATTTGTGGGGATGACATTATTTTCGATTTCCATGGTAAAAACAATCAACATTACGCTTTAGTTTCCTATCTCAACCTCCAAATTAATTCCCGATTCATCAGTCTTCACCCTACAAGTAGAACCAAGGACTACAATTGGTTATTTTTACTACCTAAACTAATTCTATTAAGTCCATTTACTAACATGGATATAAATATGAACAAAAAATTGACTTATGGTCTCTAATGGCTCGAACAACCCACTTTGCACAAATTTCCCCATGTTTGAAAGTGTAATAGAAAATAACTTTTGCTTTTAAGGGGAAATTTGATTCCACCTTTAAGGGGATGGAATCACAATTCTATAGTATTCTCATTAGGGGTAAGTAGGTACATGGTAAATAGGGTATAGTACCTTATCTATACTCTATCTTATAAGTATATGATCCAAAAATTTTTGTATCTAAAATCTACCTTGTAATACTTGAGAACCACCTTGTACTTTGTACTTTGTAATTCTACAGGCTACATGGTACTTTGTACAACTTGTATTTTTTTATTATTTTCTTTCGAAATATTACAAAGACACATAATTAATATAAAAAATGTTGCTATACCAATTGACTAAATAATAACATTTGAAATGTTCTTATATTTGCAACATATCTAACTATAAAAATATGAAACTTTAATGGGTAGAATAAAGAATAATCATTGCAATTGCAAACGTTCAACCTTTAGTTGAGTCATGCTAAATTATTTTTTTTTTATTTTCGTTTCAAATTATTAAAATAAATTTTTATCAAATCATAAAATTATTATACTTAGAATACAAAAACAAATTTTTACCTAAGAAAAGAAAAAGAATAAGAGAGAGAAATAAAACAATATACACCAAAGCATGTAATCTTAGGATTTTATTATAAGTTGATATATGGTACTATAAAATTTGCACCATATATACCTTAGAGTAAATGTAACATGGTATCTTGATATTATACTTATATCCTACTCTGTAGAAACAAGTTCTAAAAAATTATTACTTAAAACCTATCCTAAGACCCTCTTTATTTAGCATAACCTATATGAGAGAGCAGGATTCAGATAGATACCATGTATAGTAGGATTACCCATTAACTCCTAATTATCATTGTATTAACTTAACATTACTTATTTAACCTTCAAATAAAATATAATATAAAGTATTTTTTACAATTAATACCATTTAAGAATTTAATCTCGTTAGGTTCCATTCCATCACATAAACATTTTCAAACATTTGAAATGATTTATCATTTCAATCCCTATTTCATTCAATTTCATTTCATTCATCTATACTAAACATGACATTAATCTCGATTATAACCCCATATCCTTAACTTATGTATACTTATGTGCTAGATATATATAAATATTTTACTTCCAATAGAATTCGATTGTTTATTTTTTTGTAGTTACATTAAAATTTATTTTTCTAATTTAATAACAAAATAAACTAAATAAATAAAAATGCAATGCTAAGAACCGAAAAAATATGACATCATTCTTTTAAGTCTACTAATTAAAAATCTAAGATATACAAAATCTTACTTTTTGTCTTGAAAAATGTAAGAATGTTATGGTTGTATTTTTTTAAGAAATTAAATAAAAAATTGTTACATTTTTATTCACTTACCTTTTTGTAAACTTTATAATTATTATTGGAAAGTATAGAAATTATCTTCTTCTTAAGTCTATGTCTGGAATGAAAGAAGTTAAGAATGCAAAAAAAATGGAATTGCATGAAACTTCGATTTCGAAAAAGAAGTAAAAGGTACGAGCTAAAATTATTCTCAAAATTTATAAAAAGCATCTTATCAAGGAAATTAAGGGAGAAGAATTACAATGAAAAAAAAAAATTAATGTTTAAAAATAAATTTAAATAAAAAATTAATATTTTAAAAAATTTAAATAAAATATCAATATTTTATAAAATAATTTAAATAAAAAATCAAAATTTAATAAATTAATTTAAACAATTTTATAAAGTGATTATTACAATATAATCTTATAATAATAAAAAATTTTATTTAAATCATTTTATAAAAATATTTATTTATTATTTCACCACCTTTTTTTTTTCGCGTTACCACGTGTTTGTCCTTATTTGCTTATCATCATCGGACAGCAACCTTGAGATGTGCAACTGTTGCTTTATCTGGAGGACTACTCCCTAGATGTTATTGTCGGGAAATGGATTTTGTTTTTTTTTTTTTTCTTTACCGAAAGTCGTTTCAAAGTAAAATTACGGATTAAGTGGTGCTTTTTGTTTTATCCAAGTTTAAAGCACTGCTGTCTTCATTGGTTGTGTGTCTTGCCCACATCATTAAGCGGAAGGTTTCGGTTGATTTTCTTCGGCATGGTAATTACTGCTCTTGTAGCATCAGTTTTTCGAGGAATCTTCATTTAAAATATTCTTTAATTTATCTTCAAATTCCTTTATAGAAAAATTATTAAAATAATTAGACCCTGATTTTTTTCGAAGGAACTCAAAATATTGTATTGCAGTGCTTGGCACAGGGTTGCGTCACTCACAATCGACCCACGTTATCCATGCTCTACTGCAGGGCTTAGGTTTCTTCGAAATGTCTATGCAATCACTATCAATTACTGATGGAAAAAAAAAAAAAAAAAAAAAAACCACTGTCGATTATTATCTATACATTTTTCTATTTATTATTCAAATGGGATCACGTACATTTTCATGTGAGTTTAATCTAGATATTTCAAACTAAAAATCTTCCTTTTTTTCATAGTTTTTAATCTCCTTGTAAGTTGCCAAAAAAAAAAAAAGAAGTGTCCTTGTAAAATTTTTATTTCAAATGAAAAAAAAAATTGACAAACCTTTTTCCCAAAAAATCTATGGGTTTTTTATTTTTTCATCAAAACTCCAACATTAATTATTTAACTGATTGATTCATTAGAAATAATTCCTCTAAAGAACTTTATTCAACTAGTTAATTCATTAGATTAGATACATGATTACATATTCATGTAGAGATATGTTTGTTGACTAAACCTAATTAGTATTCCCACTATAAAAGAAAAAAGAGTTAATAACATTAATATATCATTTAATTGATGAATATCATATAAATAATAATATCATACTTAACTAATAAGTTTTCTACTTTCAACTCTCCAGCGACTTTTTGATTAGTTTGCTTGACTCATGGACATCTCCACGATTTTGTATATGTAGATTAGAATATAAAAACCAATCATATGTACTCACTTATTTGACACAATAAAATTCTATAATTAAGTATTAATTCATTAATTATATATGTATATAATATTGGTGGAAACATACTCAAAATGGAAATTCTGAAACAGTAAATAATTGTCCTTAATTTTGAGACTCGCGAGAGAAAATCCGAGCTCTTTGCTTACCTTGCCAAGATGTAGAATATAATATCTGTAGAGGGACTCCACATTCGAGAGGAGAAAGAGTATAGAAAGAAAAGAGTTAGTTTATTTTTAACAAATAATACCCTTAGGACTATTTATCATTCTGCCCTTATTTTTCTTTCATTCATATGGTCTATTTCATTAATATATTTTTATTTAAATATGCAGTACCTTGTTAAGTGGAGTTCATCAATAGTTGGATATATACATTGATGGGACAATTTAGACGAGTGTGACGTCATATACCAAATTACAAATTCACCTTATATCGGTTCCAATTACATCTCCCCTCTGAAGGGTTCGTTCACAGTCCTCTTCTTGTCAACATTTTATCCATGTCTTTTCGGTTCCAATTACATTATTACGAAAATTTTTAAATTTGTATTTCATTTGGTGTAAAAAATATAATGTTTTAGTTTACCCAAATAGAAAAAAGAAAAAAATGATTTTTGAATAGATTTTCTTAATAGAAGTACTAATCACTGATAGAAACAATAAAGATAGTAAGGAAAAAAAAAACAAAAAGATTGAGATTTTCATGATTAAAATTAATAATCTTGGAAAAAGAGTGGTCTATTGGGATGATAAGGCACACCTGCATTAGATCTTTTGCTAGTAAAATCTCTAGGCCTCCAAGGAAGGAATGGGCCTTATTTAAAAAGCCTAAATGGTTAGCGAACTTCCTACAAATCAAATAGGGAGTGAATCATGACATCGGGAATTGTTCGACAAGACCACTCTAATGCTTAAATTAGTTAGTGGGAAAAGAAAGCTAAGCTCGTTATGAAAAAAAATGAGAGCGTGTGACTCTTTCTATTACTTGGACTTAAGTAATAGCTTAGGAACTTGGCTTACCTTTTAGGGATTTAGATGAGGGTTTTTATAGACATACCTTTGTTTGTGTAGCTCAAAGATTTGGCAGAATTAACAAGGCTCTTGGATATTGGTAAAGGGAAATGATTGTTCTCGATCTTTGTGACTATCCTATCCTTCTCACTATTATATGTTATCATATGATAAGGTTATGCTTAGCCGGTATGAGTTGAGTCACTAATTGCCACACACATTAAATGCGATGTGAATGTTGTATGGGTGAGGAGTGGCTTAATGAGGAGTTATGTCTATAAAGTTGTATACTTATTCAAGGCTTGTTGCTCTATAGTAGCCCGTAAATCATCTCGAGCTAAGCTGAGGGAGGGATTAGCTAGGAAGGAACCAACCAGGGTGATCATGTAACAGTAGCTCTGAATTCATGTAGGGTCTTGGTCATCCTAATTGGGTTGTCGATTGGTTGCTTCGGTAGCCGCTACCTAGTCATGTAGGTCGAGCTTGGTCATAGTTCTCGTCTACAGAAGAGTGTACCTAAGCTATCCTTGTCTTTAGCTTTAGGCTATTAGGCCATGTCTAGTAACTGGTATCAATAGATGTTACCTAATCTATTTAAAAAGCCACAAAGAATATAAGGCATTAAAGTCTATTTGTATGAGGATATTTAGGCAATTAATTTTCTAGATATATGCAACTCATATCTCTATTTAAAAGAGATTGTTTACACTTTTTCCTCGTTACCCTCTTTAATCTTTACAAAAAGTTAATTACATGTGTACGCGTTATGTGTAATATCCCATAAATCAATAATCAAGACATGGATATCTAAGTATTAGGACTAAATCCTATCTTCGTACGATTAGGGCCAATAATTGATCTAGGCCATTCGAAAAAATTAACCAATTAGGCTAGAAACTTACGAAAAACTTGATAACCCTAATTGAGGAATTCCTGTACATTTGGAAATCTATAATATAATAAGAATATCAAGAATATAATCAAAATAAAGAGAATTTACTCTATATGAGACCCTAAAGTTGAATTTGGGACAATTGTATATGATTTAGTGTTTATAGGAAAAGTTATCCGATTGAACCTAAATTTACCACTAAGATAGAAAACTTAGTTGACGTGACCTAGTAAAATTAGATTTTGAAAATAATTATCCAAAATCCTAATTTTACCCCTAGAAGTATAATTACTTAATATAGTACAAAATTGCTCAAAACTCTTAAAATCAAACTCTGAATACTATGAGAATTTAGAGATAAGTTAATTAAGCTATAAAATGAGATATTATAGTATAATTTACTATTTTAATATACACATATTTTTATAAGTATATCTGGTATAAATAATAATTATACCCGTAAATTAACCATAAATTACTTAGTTATATATATATATATATATTGTATTGAATTCATGAAAATAACTAGGAAATATATCTTAAAAGTAAAATAGATATTAGAAACATAATTATATGAGTAGAATTATATACTATACATGATATATACATAGGATATATATACTTGTAATTTAATAAAATAATATATATAATATTAATATTTGAGCAAGGTATCTATCTAAACTTATCATTTTTCCTTCAAATTGGTTGGGAATTTATTGGATCTTACTGTGGCTCACTCCTATTACACAACAATGTTGAATCTAAAAGCAATTCGCTAACAATAAGCCACCTCATGCTTAGATTAACAATTAGATAAGGAAAGAAATTTTCATTTGAAAATCATGGCCATTCAAAACCAACTCAAATAGCTATATAAGGAACTTAGGACATCAATTTTCACCTTTAGGATCCAATTACACCGAAAGAAAAAATTAGAAAAAAATTGTAGAAAAAATAAGAAAAACAAAGCAATCATCGAGTTAGACCAATACCTAGGGAAAATCGTGACCTGCTATGAAGCCATTCCACTACCATGGAGGACCCCCAACACCTTGGCCATCTGACAAACCCCCATAACCCTACGACCATCGGAACACCCAAGAATAGCAATATCAAATTTTTGCCCTATTTTTCGATAATTTTTTAAAAAAGTATCAAATCCACCCAAAAAAATTTAAAAAAAAAATTATATTTAGATTATTTCAAACATGATTTCATGTGATATTTTTATTTTTGAAAAATTTAATATACTTATTTAAGAAAGTCACTATTGATCCAAATTTTAACTTTTAAAATAAATACATTAAAATAGTTTCTAGCTCAAATTTTTTTGTGTAAGATACTTATTATATATAGATAATTGTTATGTAGCCTGGTTTTTTATTTGAGTATTTTTAATATTTATTGTATTTTTAGGCCTAAAAATAACTTGAAATTAGGCTAAAAATGTGAAATAAATAGGATTTATGAAATTAAATGGTGAAATTAACCTATAGTGAATCCTAATGAAGTATAATGATGTTAGGATAGGTTGAAAATAATTTTGAGGTAAAATTGTAATTTTGAGGTAAAATTGTAATTTCGAGTATATAAGCAATAAATCAATAATATGAAACCAAGTGATGACTAAGTTCCCCATATTTTTAGGAGTCTATAAAAATTTTCGGGAAATTATTTGATAACTCGAGTTATTTATTATGAACTTATGTAGTAAAATAGTTTTTATTATGAATCGAGACTCATTTTTAGTAATAATAGGCTAAAATGTAATAAATAATTAAATAAAAACTATTTGTTTGTGTACTGGTCTTATTTGATAAAAGTATATATTATTTTTATATATTTAACAATATTTTGATAATCGGGATATGTAATATATGTATTAGGGTAAAATAATACTTATATTATATAAATATATTGACATATTAGGTAAAATACAGTTTAATAACTTAAAATACATATAATATATAGATACATATAATTGTATTAAAAGCTTGACCTATCTGTTAAAAGTCATATCTAAAAATAGGACCCGTAACACATGTCGTTAAGTCTATACAAACCCAACAACACTAATTTTATTAAATTGGATAATCTTAGGTAATATAACATATAACTCTATAACATTCTAGAATGTGCGTATTACAGTAATCCTACCAGAATTAAAACATGATTAAATCAATGAAAAGTATGTTTCGATACAATCAAAACGATATATAATACGTGATGGTATAAATTACATATATTATTAGTAATTAATAACTTAAATCGATATATATATATAATAACAAAACTATATATTATTATGTTAATATATATATATATAACCGTTTTAGATCAAACGCTAATGTTTTCGTAACTATTACAAAAACTAAATTTGGGTTTTATGTATATAAGATTCTCTAGTGATCAGATCATTGACAACTTAAGTCTTTCGTAGTGAGCATCTAAACAAGTAAGTAGAATCGATACTTTACAACATTTTGAGATATCATTTCAAAATATCTATAGACCTTAGTATGTATTGTCTTATGATTGTAGTTAGCTATTTGTGTGTATGCAGCGTTTGTGGTTGGGTTTTGATTTACTATGATGAGAGTTGAGCTCCATGATATGGTTGTTCTATGAATATTATTATACTTGAATTGTTTGAACTTGGTTAATTACCCTGAAAAGATGAACTAACTCAAACTTAGCTTAACATCTAATCTGATATACATCGCAACCTACTAGGGTTAACGATTAAGATTCTTAAGCCAAACATGGATTCCCTTCAATGAGGATAACTAAAATGGTTATTTTCCCACCCTTAACCAAACTAAGTAATAGAAGAGGAGGTCGCGGCAAGGTTGGGGGTAGTGGTTCAAAGGTGATCATAAGAAAAGAGTGTTTTCTATTACATAAGCCTAGGTTTGGTTTCGATTCATGAATGTGTGACGTCAATCTCCTCAACTCAAATTAAAGTAAGCACAATTTCTCTTATCTTACGACAAACCAAATAACGTCGTGCGATGGCATTTACATATACATGCATTGCATCTAACCAACTTAGTTGAAAACCCTGCTTATGATATGCTAAGTGCATACTTCAATCTCTACCCCATTTACTGAGCAAATTATAGCTAATTCCCCTATAGTATGTTTTGCAAGTTCCAAATGGCTTACAAGTACTTACCCAACATCAGAACCCTAGTAAACTGGGACAAGGAGTGAGATATAATAAGAAATGGCCAGTTATTGCCCTTAGTATTAACTTTTTATTTTTTAAGGAAAACTACACAAAACTCTTCAAAGGGCTTGGTAATTTTCAAATAATTTTTGTCTGTATGTGAAATGACAAGTACCTATAAGATTTACTACTACCCTTTTATAAGGTTAAATTATAAGTTTATTTTCAACAAATTCTTTCAAAAGATTACTCCGTAGGTTTATATCAAGTAAGTATCAAATTGGATACTTCAAAGGGATAGAGTCGAGTATGCCCGATGTGAACTAGGTCCAAGATAGTAGTTAGAAGGATAGTTTCTATCTTAGGATGGCTCATATGATGGAACTGTTATGACTTCATCTTTTTGGGGTGTGACATCATGTTTAGGAGGTCTACCCCCCTTAACGTACTTACCATCTTTTGGTTTCTTATTTTTACTCGTATTTTAGATGGCAAGCCAGTCTTTTCTTTCTATTTACACAAAACTATTTTAAGCCCATGCTTCCCATAAGGAGTGCGCTTTTGTCTTTGTCATAGGCCCCTATATATAAAAGAAGTCCAAACTTATCTATCTAGTTTTTGCTTGTCATGTCCTCATCAAAAGATTGACATTAGCTCCCAATTGGTTTTCCTACTAAAGGCTAAATTTTCCTTCAAATTAAACCCACTCCCCAAAACAAGCTACCATAATGACACCATTCGCTTTATTATCAACTTAGATTGAGCCTCTATAGTTGGCTCTAGGGATTAGTGCATAGTAAATTTAGATGGGGGATAATATCACAGTCTAAGATCTTCTTATGCAGAGTGGCATAATGGTAGAGTTTACCCGCTAAATTACATTTATAAATATTTTGGGTAGATTCTTGTTACAAAGCTACTTGTAATATAGCTAACCCTTTTGCAATTTTTCCTTCCTTTTAATAATCACCCTACCTCTTAAGTTTTATTCACACAAGTCTAATTATCAACAAAAACTATCCCCATATTAAGCACATTGGGTGGTATTTAAGTAGCTTAATAAGGCTAAAGCTTTTGCTTTGATACCACTTATTATGAGACAAGTGATTCACCCCTCATAGAGTACTCATGTATCGTTCGACCATCCTTTAACTTCTTGTTTTCACTCATATTCTAGATGGTGGACTAATGTTCTCTTCCTCTTTATCTAAGGTTGTTCTAAGTGCATCTTTCTCATTAGGAAAGCAATCTTGGTTTTGTCACAAGGCCCCATATATTTAAGAGGCCTAACTTATCTGAGTACTCTCGTCCTTTCGGTAGAACTACAAGCATAAGTAGCATTTCAGTTAAAGTTCCAATAATTTTAAATCTATTTGATATATATTCCTATAATCATAAGCATTATGCATGATAACTATATAGTTGGTGTCCTTTTAAAACATTTAGGATAAATAGCAAAAATTTTCATCATAAACTTAAACACAAAATTAACCGTTAAAATAATGTTCAAGTTAAAGATATCTTAACCCTAGAAATTTTATTGAGTCCAGTTCCTTTATATGGCTAAATTAGTTTAGATGATACCCTTAAACTTTAAAGAGATTTCTCTAAATTTATTTTACTTGAAAAAGAGTCAAATTAAAATGGTAAGAGTAAACTCCATTAATCATAACAAGATTAAATTAATCTAAAAGCATTTTAATTGACCTAAATTAGTTTAGAATGACTAAAATTCCACCACTATGACTAGGCTAATGGATTTTTTTTTTTAGCCTAGAGAAAATTTAGTTAGCCAAAATGAGTATCGGTTGACCAAATCGTCTCAAACTTAAGTTATTCAATTCTTTCTCTAACTTTCAATCTTATGTCCTTTTGATCCAAAATCACTTCGGTCATGCCACTTTGAATCCTCAAATTTGCATTTTCATATCCACATACTAGCAAAAGAAACGTAAAACAAAACCCTAATTGATTCATAATTTTTTTGTCGATTGCAACTATAAAACCAACAACTCAACCATATTCAAATGCCTTAATTGCTATAAAAATACCTAAAATCTACTATTAGCTCCATTAATCAATTGAATCCTAATTAAAAGGAGAAAAAGATATAGAGAAGGCTTGAATACATAAAGTATCAAATGGTTTACCGTTAGGTGGTAGATTAGTATTTATAGAGGAGTGGAGCTGATAGTTAGAAAAGCTATTAGTAGGTAGAGGCCATATCCACAAGCTATGGATAATAGAGTCATGAGCTCAAACGTGGTCCACAATTGTAGAAAGTAGTTAGTTAACCCAATCATCCAACTTTATTTGTAATGTCATAACCGTTATAGATCATTGCAGTTAGGCAAACCGCAATGTCCAGCATTATTTGTAAAGAGAGAGAGAAGGCTTAAATGCAAAGAGAAGGCTTGAGTACGTAAAGTATCAAGTGATTTACCATTGGGTGGTGATTGGTATTTATAGAGGAATAAAGCCGATAGTTGGAGAGCCATTAATAAGCATAGTCCACTTCCATAAGCTGTAGATAATGGAGTCATGCAGCTCTAATGTGGTCTAAAATTGTAAGAAGTAGTTAGTTCATTTAGTTGTCCAACCTTATTCGCAATGTCATGGCCATTATGGACCATTGCAGTTGGGTAAGTCGTATAATGGGCTTGGGTTGAGGCGAATGCGAATGAAGAGAAGCCAAATCTAAAGGAGAGAAGCCACAGCCATGAGCTTCAGAGAGCTATGCCCAAAAGGCCCTATCAACACATATGTACACGTAAAAATTAAGTACATGAAGGCTATATTTTTCTATTATCTTGTATTTTTATATTTCACATGAATTCATATGAATTATTGCTTCAACTAAATTAATTATAGAGATAATGTTTTGAATCGTTATTAAAAGGAGATATATGAAGCTTAATTGACTTGGAAAAAAGAAAAAGCCTAATTGATGAAAAATTTAAGAATTTGTATATATTTATTATTTTAACAATCGAGATACACATGAGAGTATGACAGTTGTTACAACTACAACTTTCTAATGGTAAAGGAAAGATATGGAATACATGGAAACTTATGAAATAACGAAGGAGCTATTAACTTCGTGGAAATTTATGACTAGAAAGTTAATCTTGCCACAATGATACGAATTTTGTAACAAAAAGAGGCTGTTTTAATTAACTACTTCATAGATATCAAATTATGTTCATTTCTTACACAAAAGAACCTAATTTGCAACTTAAAACAATTCATATCGGTTCAAATTTGTCTTTTGTTCAGTTTGAATTTGTGTTAATGTCAAAATATATAAGGTTAGTAATATACCATAGATAATTAATTTGTTAACCCATCATTTTCTATAATATTTATTTCATAGTAGGAATGTCATATCAATTTCATACGATTATTACTAAGTTTATCTCATCTAATTGTACCTTATCCAAATTATCGTATCACGCAAGAGGATTATTATGCTAATGGCAATAATTGATTGCACCATTAAGCCGAGTGTAATGTACCTACAACCTACGGGAACAATGAATGGACTAATGATTAGCATAATGCAAAATTATGGTTCATAGATCGACACAAGACCAAGCATAAGAAACATAGGTCAAACCTGAACATGACATGCTAGTAAGGCATGTAAGCGGATTAAGCAAGCTAACTTAATCTAATCCACTTTGACATACAAATTAAATGAATCGAGTTCATTTGACCTACTTTTTAAATGAGTAAAAAAAATCATCCCTAATCTATTCTTGAAACAAGTTAAATAGGCTGGTCCACGAACCAAAAGTGTAAGTGGATTTAATGGGCTTACCTATATTGGTCCAATTTAACCTACAAGTTGAAAGGATTGGATTCGTTTGACCTACTTTTTTAATGGGTCAAAAAACTCAACCTTACCCCTTTTTTAAATGGAATAAACAGGCAAATCCACATATTAGAGCTTGTTTGTACACCACTACATGACATGTTGTAAAATAAACACTTATATTGTTGTAGTAGGCTAAACTAACTTTCCACAACACTTAGGACACCTCCATACTATTATTTGACATACTTACAAGATGCTCTTATGAAACATAGGGGGCTTTTATGGTCCCATCCATGTTTTTGATGAGATCAGTCCCATCCTTCATCTAATCTTTGATTTAATACCAATTAAATTTGAATCATCAAAAACATAATTAGTTCAATGGTTAAGATCTACTAAATATAAAATTAAAGATCTTATGTAAGGTTAGATTGATGTCGTCAAAAACATAAATGGAATGATAGAAAAATCTATGAAACATAACAAGCGATGTCAATTTCTCATTAAAAACCAATGTGTCCAATCTTCTTGGACCATACACATGAGAAGTATGTAAGATTCATGATATGATATTTGTACCTCAATTTGGTATATAGAAACTAAAAGCAAGGAACATAAGACTCTCTCCAATTTTAGGGATTTTTATACGGTCCCGTCATTTTTTTTTTTTTTACGAGATTGGTACCATTTATCATACTCTTAATTTAGTCATCTTTAAATTTGAATCGTTGAATAAACTATAAATTAGTTTAGATTTCAAAACATGCAAATGAATAATGAGATGATAAATGAAAAAGTAGAATCTTGCCAATTTAAGACCTTTATTTTATTTTGAGTCCTAGATGTCACTTAGCATAAAGATTTAATCAATAAAATGTAAAGAAGAGGAACAATGGTTTTCCTTGTTATCATAAATTCAAGATTCCAAATTATTATATATGATATTTTTATCTATAAATATCTAATGATACCTGTTAAAATATTAAAGAAAAAAACCTTTCATTCTTTTCTAGAATAGACTTAGGGTCCTTAGGTAACAAGAGTTAAGATGTGTTGAGAAGAGTTTTCAAAGAAGGAGAAAACTGTGTTTGTAATTCATTCAAATCTCTCCCTGAATGTACAATCCGTATTTATAACTTAGGTTAGCTTAATCAAGCTCTTTAGCTAACAAAGTAATTAGAAAAAAAAAATAAAAACAAAAACTAACTAATTGCTATCAACTACTAATAGAACTAATTACTAGCTACTAACTAACTACAACTGGATCTAATAACAACTAACTACTTCTACCATTAATCAGTTGATACCCTCCCCCCTCCCCTCAAGCTGGCACATAGACATTATGAATGCCCATCTTGAGAATAGAATCAACAAATGCAACAGTCAAGAGAGCTTTTGTGAAAATCTCAGTAAGATGAAGAGAAAACCAAACAGGCAGCAAGGTAACTAAGCCAGCTTAAACCTTTTCATGAATAACATGACAGTCAAGTTCGATGTGTTTGGTGCGTTGATGGAAAGCAGGATTGTATGCAAGATAAAGAGTTAAGTGATTGTCACAAAATAATAGGGTGGATCCATCATAAGGACAACCAAAATCTTGCAACAAGTAAAGTAGCCATCAAAGCTTACAAACAGTGGTAGCCAAAGTACAGTACTCTGCTTCAGTGAGGATAAGTGAAAGATAGTAGACTGTTTCTTCAAGGACCAAGAGATGAGTGCATCTCCATAAAACACACAATAACTAGTTGTAGATTGCCGAGAATCAGGACATGTAGCCCAATCAGAGTTGCTGTAAGCACTAAGTTTATAAGTTGAAGAAGAAGGAAAGAACAGACCTTAGCTAAGCGATCCCTTTAAAAAATTCAACACACGGTAAGCATCTTAAAGATGGAGAGTAGTAGGGCTTATCAAGAAATTAAGAAAGTTGTTGGACTGCAAAGGTGATATTCGGACAAATATGAGCGAGATAAAGAAGACGACTAATGAGTCTTCATAAAATAGAACCATCATCTTTGGACAATTGAGTAGAAGCTACCATAGGGGTAATCGCAAGCTTTGTACCCAAAAACCCAGTATCTTTAAGAAGATCCAAACAATACTTCTTTTGACAAAAATTGATGCCTTGACTGGATCATACAACCTTAAGACCAAGAAAGTATTTAAGTTCACCAAGATCTTTTATTTGAAAAGTATTATGCAAATATTACTTAATAGCAGTAACAACAAAGCAAGAATCATTGGTAACTATTAAATCGTCCACATACACAAGAACAATGGTAAAATGATTAGGAGCATGCATGAAGTGAGCAAAGTACTAGTAAGCTTTTCATACCATTGTCGATTGGCCTACTTTAACCCATAGAGAGATTTAAGTAACTTGCATACCTTAATGGAACCTTGAGATTGAAACCCCTTTGGTAAATACATGTAAACTTCTTCATGAAGATCTCCATGAAGAAATGCATTGTTAATCTTAAGTTGATGAAATAACCATCTACAAGAAGCAACTAATGACAACAACAAGCGAACAGAAGTGATTTTGGCGACTGGATTAAAAGTATTGATGTAATCAATTCCAAATTGTTAAGTGTAACATTTAGCTACAAGTCTAGCTTTATATCGATGAATACTTCCATCAGCTCGATATTAAATCTTGTATACCCACTTACATCTGATTGGTTATTTTCCTTCAAGCAACTCAACTAATTCCCATGTTTTCTTTGCAGTTAAGGCTAAAATTTCAGAATACATTGCATCCCTCCATTCTTGATGTTGAATAGCTTCATGAAAACTTTAGGTTCAGAGACCATATCAACAATACAAGTAAAAGCTTTGTGAGAAGAGGAGAGATGATCATAACCAAAGACTAAATCCAAACCATGAGGTGTTTGTATAGTGCAAACATAATCTTTAAGGTGTTGTGGTAGATGAATAGTCCTAAGTGATCTATGAGTGATTGTTTGAGAACTAAAAGAGGCTTCACAAGTAGGCTGATTTTCAATAGAAATGGATTCACTAGTAAGAAGAAAAGGATCATATAAAATATTAGAATTAAAAGACTATGGTAAAACAATATTAGTTTTAGAATGATCATGAGCAAAAAGAAAAACCGATTCATAGAAAATAACATTAGATAAGACAAAGACTTGTTGCTGTTGTATGTCATATACTTGAAAACCTTTAACACCTTACATAAAACCCAAAAGAACACACTTAGTGGCTCGAAAGTCAAACTTGTGTATCAATTTATCATGTGTAGAAGAATAACATAAACAAGTGAACACATGCAATTGATTGTAAGCATGTAGTTCTTTAAACATGACCTAATAAGGACTTTCATTACGTAACACAACAGTAGGCGACCAATTAATCAAATAAACAGCATGGAAAACGAAGTCTCCCCAAAAATTTAGAGGTAATCTAGCTTGCAAACGCAACGCTCTAGTAACTTGTAGAATGTACTGATGTTGTGTTCCACCATACTGTTTTGCTATAGAGTGTAAACATAAGAAGTCTAGTGAAGTATTCCATGAGAACTATAGAAATCAGGCACATTGAACTCCTATCCATTATCAGTTTGTATGCACTGTATTTTGGAGCCAAATTGAGTATCAACATATGAAAGAAAAATCTGTAACAATAACTTGACTTTTGACTTAAAGTGCATTAAAAACACCTACGTAAGGTGACTAAAGTCATCAACTACAGTTAAAAAATAGTGTTGATTGTTTCAAGTTGAAACTCTCATAAGTCCCTAAATGTCACAATGCACCAATTGAAAAGGAACAACAGTAAAGGTATTACTAATAGGAAATGGAAGTCTCTCTTGTTGTGCAAGGATTTACATTACTACGACACTAAACATCTAAACAAATTTTCAAAATTAGTTTCATCTTCTCAATTGGTATGTGACCTAACCTAGAATGCTACAACTGACTTTTGTCCTACACAATAGTATTACAATTAACCACTTCCCCCAGATTGTTATTGGTCTTATCAGCCATAACCTTAAACTCATACAAGCCTCTATTCATATCAGCAAATCCAATTATTCTAGATTCTTGTATCTCCTGTATAAAGCATCCCTCAGCAGTGAAAAGAAGCTTACATTTACAATGTGCAATAAGCTTACCTACTGAAATTAAATTGAATTGAAAATCAGGTAAATACAATACATTCTCTATAACAATGTGCTCATTCAACTGTACAGTGCCAATGTATAAAACCTTAACCTGAGTGTTATTAGGAAGTCATATATTGATAGCAACTACTTCTTTCTAAGTTGTGAAATTGTCCAAGGAACGAGTGAAATGATTGCTAGCACCCGTGTCTATCACCCAAGTTGTAAAAGAAGATGAACAGGAAAAAGAACAAAAGTTACCTCCCGATTCCTTAGACGATGAAGACTGTAAAACTGTACTTATGTCTGATTTATCCCTCTCGAGTATTTTCATTAAACGCTGAAACTATTCTTTAGTGAACTAAAAGGAATCACTAACCACTGTTGTAGAGGTTGCTTGAAATTGATTTACTCGCGTTGCATTGGTGAACAATAATATTTTAATAATTCAACACACAATAATTAATAAAGCAAATTAAAAGAGTAAGGAAGGAGAATATTAGGCTAACGATTTATAGAGATTCGGCTTTCTACCTACTGCTCTCTTTCAACTCCACTGTTGAGGACCCGATCTACTTAACCGGTGCCATTTCACTTGATCCACTAAATCAAATCATAAAAGATTACAAGCACCTGTCATACATGGACTTTATATTGTTGTGCTCTGCCTATCTAGCCTCTTTACAGTCTAGGCTAATACAGATCTATAGAGTACAAATATACTTGTCTCAATACTTAAACAATAAAATAAAAATTACAAATTATAAGTGAGAACAAAAGTATAAATCTCAAACAATTTCGCTTCTAAAGAGAAATGACGATTGTTGTATTGTTTGCGTCGGTACAACTTTCTGAAGAAGTATCTGAGGGATCTTTTGTAACTTTTTAGAAGGTAAAATTTGATCACAATTTTTTTGTGTAACAAAATTTTTTCTTTAAAGTTGTCAATGACATTTTAAATCCTTTCTCTTTTTATATTGAGATCTTCCAACGACTACATTTCTAAAGATTATCTTCACTTTCGTATTTATCTAACTGTTAGTTATTAAAGATAATTTCTTGGATATTTTGAGAAGATCTTGGTAATTTGAAATTAAAAAATAACTCTCCTTATCTTGTTTAGATCAGATATACATCAATCCGTAACCACCAGATAAGTTTGATTTGAATTTAAAAAGATCTGCCTTTGTTAGAAACTTTCGAATAAGCATCATGTTCAAAAATTTGAAACTTTACAAAATCTAAATTAACATTATCCTTATCCATTCTTATGCATATTTTAATTTATCTAAATATATTTTTGCTTAAAAAAAAATCCTCATGGATCTTAGTACCATCTTAAGTGAAACAAGATTAAGTGTATTTTCCTAATACACCCAATCTAGTAGAGTTAGGCCTTGTTTAATTTGAATATGATATAAAGTAATTTTTCACGTTACTTTTCCAAACCAACTTTCTAAAAAACCTTCTAAAGAGTATCAGTTTTTTTTTTTTTCCTAAAGTCTCTAAATAAGTTTCTGAAGTGCTATACCAATTCTTCTTATAAAAGCTTCTAAAACACTTGCTAAAGATTTTTAAATTAGTCTCTTTTTTAGTTAATTCAAACCTTCTAAATGCACCTCAATTTACAATTTTAAACTTTCTAAAGAACATTCTAAATACCTACATACTTGTTAATTCATTAGTGTTCTTCTTTTTTTGTTATCATCAAAATCCATGAGAAATATCTAACACTTATCAACAATATGACCATTCAAACCATAGTAAGAACAAATAGGCCTCCTTATAAGAGTATTATTTAGATATCTCTTTGAATTTCCAATAGTTTTAGCAGCAAAAACATTGGAATCATTGACATTCGATTGTACATTTGACACTAATTGTCGTTCTTGTTATGCCTCTAGAGAAAAAGCTTTATTAATGTTTGGTAAAGGCTCCATGAGAAGAATTTGTGTTTAACAGGTCTAAAATTACCGTTCAAACCTTTTATAAAATGAATCACTTGATCTAAATTTTGATATTCTTTCATCATGTTCACTACAGCACATCCATCATGTTCATACATTGGCAAAGGTCTTAGAATTGCTAATTCATCCCACAAGATCTTGAGTTGTGTAAAATATTCCGTAACAGTAGGCATACTTTGGTGTAGATTATAAATTTCTTCTTGAATATCAGAAATTCATATAGAATCACCTTGCGAAAACCTTGCATACAGATCTTTCCATACTTCATGTATGCTTTCTATTCAAATAATGCTCTATGCTATTAACTTTGATAAGGAATTCACTAGCTAGGATAGCACCATTGTATTGCATTGCTCCTACGCAACATAGATTTCTTCATCTTTGCTCGGCTGCATGATTGATCCGTCAACAAACTTCAACTTGCTCTTCGAAAAAAGAGTAACTTTAATTGCACAATTCCATGTGTGATAATTTGAACCATCAAGAATAGTAGATACTAAAACTAATGATAGATTCTCGTTTGGATGCAAGTAATAAGGACCCGACAATTTCTCTTATTCATTTGCCATTAAACAAATGCTCTGATACCATAACAAGAGTTAATATGTGTTGAGAAGAGTTTTCGAAGAAGGAGAAAACAATATTTGCAATATGAAATCCATTCAAATCTCTCCTTAAATGTAGAATCCGTATTTATAACTTAAGTTAGCTTAATCAATCTCTACAGCAATAGGAAAAAAAAAACAAAAACTAACTAACTATCGTTAACTACTAACATAACTAATTACTAGCTACTAACTAACTACAACTAAAACTAATAACAACTAACTACTAACTACTTCTACCAGTAACCGGTTGATAATAAGGGCTGGCTCTCGAGCCCAAAAAGTTGTCAAATACAAAGCTTAAAGCTTACTGAATTGAATGGTTAGAAAAAATAAATAAATAAAAAAAGAAAAAGAAAAAGGCCCTTAGACCCATCATGCTGCGGCCTGCATTTCATAAAATATTGCTTGTTAATGCTAGGTTGCTATAATAAATAAGAGTCCAGTATATATAATAATTAATGATTAACTGATCACAAAAACAACCGCTACAGATTTCAAAATGCCATCACCTTATTTCATCTTAGTTAATTGATGCCCATTGGCATAATAAATATATATATTTATCCTTATAGGTTAATCAAAAAAAGATACAGAAGAGATTTGAATCAATAATTCTAATGTGACCAATATATATATATATATATATATATATTATTAAAGCGAATTGGTTTCTAAATAACCACTAACTCTCCAATTAAAATTTTATTGCAAAAAAAATCAACATTTAAAATGCCTTATTGAAATTATAATTGTTTTATAATAAGGGTAAAATTGACATATTAACCTACTCTTTCCCATTAATCTCTCGTAGTCCCAAAACTTACTTTTTTTATTGTCTTTTCACATAATATGGTGCTTATCCCATAACCTCTCTCTTTGATGATTTCTCTATTTTTCTATTTTCTTGCTTACCTTTATATGTGTACATTGCATGGTCAAAATTTATATTATAATGAAATATAACTACAATGATGATTGATGTCCACTCGCATGGATGGATTTCTATTCGTAATCCTAATTTACTCATAAGTAAAAAATTAAAGGATTTAAAATGAGTATAAATAAGGAAAAAAGAATAAATTTATATTTATATTATTTAACAAAAATTATAAGTTTTTATCGAATAGATAATGGTAAATTTTAAAGATATAAATTTTATTTTATTTAATTTGCACATACATTGCGGGTGCATCATTCACTAGTATATATATATATATATATCAATATAATTAGATTTGAAAATTAAAACATGATAAGTTTAAAATTAATTAATGTATTCCAATTTTCCCTTTTTACTAATAAAGTTAAACAACTTTTTATATTTTAATTTATTCGATCCATTTTTAAAATCATAATTTACTAGATTTATGACTAATTTCAATGATATAAATGAATGACGAGGTAATTTCACAATTTATGCCTTATCTTTATCACTTTTTGTGATTATGCACCTAAAGTTTTAATTTGTTTAATTATACACCTGATTAAAAATTTAATTGTTACCATTTATACCTTAGTTAACTCTTGTTTATAAAGATAATCTATTCAATATAATAAGTTAATAGAATGACTTCCCATGGCCTTAAGAGGATCGTATGACCCTCTTAAGGCTATGCGGAGCCATCTAAGGCTACTAATGGGTCTTACGATGCACATTTTTTAAGTAGATCATGTTCAAGTATTTTGTAATAAGCAGATAGTGGCCACTTGTGGGATATTGCACAACCCCCCTTACGACCATAGACAGCTGCCTCCTTGGCTAATTGTGCGAACTAGACTAATAATGTAAATTAGAGGCAATTGATGTATAAATGGTGACAATTAAATTTTTAATTGGGTATATAATTTGATAAGTTGAAACTTCAGGTATATAATTACAAAAAATAGTAAAGCTAAGGTATAAATTGCGATATTAACCTAATGAATGACCTAATTTGTTGGCAAAAAATGATAACATGTTAATCATTCTCTCTCCTTTTCTTTTTATGGAGAATTATCGATTTGTAGATACTATATAGCTTTTATAAGTTAGGGTATTATATCGTAGAAGCACCATTTTCAAGAGTAAGAGTTATACACCTATAGTTAAATATAATAAGCTTTTCTAATATTAAAATAACACATTTTGCTGTCATCATTACACAAACGTAGTTGTTACCTGACATAGTAGAAATCCAAGATCCTTTTATGAAACTACTCAAGATCCAAAAGGAAGAAAGTGTAAAAATGATACGTATTAGTTATATGAGCAAAACAATAGAGTATTTATACCACGCCTAGAACTTTAACTATCAGATTAACAGAAATTGATAACTAAGCATGATGACTTAGCTTGTTGATGCTTCTTAAAGCCTCAACTTGTCATAAAGGAATTCAATTGCTGCTTTGTAAGTCCTTTTTTGCAAAGATCAGCTAGTTGATGGCAAGATGAAACATGATAATTGATAAACATCCAAAATTGATGTGGTCCCTCACAAAATGAAAGTTGATGTCAATATGCTTAGTGCACACATCATAACATCGATTGGAAGCTATAAGAAGTGTAAACTTATTGTCATAGAACAATTGGACAAGTAATGAAATAGAAATGCGTAAATCCCTCAAAATATAAGTACTCCACAAAGTCTCCTTTATAGCTATGCAAGCGCCTTATATTTAACTACCATAGAAGAAGTTCAAATTGTGTTTTGTTTATTAATTTTCCAAGACAGTAAATCTAATCCTAACGTAACACGATACTCAAAAATAGATTTTCTATCAACTATAATAGCTGCCCAATCAGAGTCCGAGATTATCCAAAGCAATAAGTCATTAGATGATGGATAAAAGAGTCTCAAAGACAAAGTGCTGTTCAAGTATTTAAGAACATGCAAAGCAATATTCATATGGGAAGTGCAAGGCATATAATGAAATTGACTTAGATGGTGGATAGCAAAACTAATATCAAGCCGAGTGAGATTAAGATAAGATAATTTGCTAATTAAACGTCTAAAAACTATAGGATTGGTAGAAGGTCACCATCATCACTAGTAAGCTGCAACCTTGAAGGTAAAGGAGTAGGTGATGGCTTGATGAGCCCTGTTTCTTCAAGTAAATCAACTAAAAACTTCCTTTGACGAATTAAATAACCTTAAGTATTGTGACAAAGTTCAAAGCCAAGTAAGTAGTATGCAAAACCCAAATCTTTTATGGTGAAAGCAGCGCGCAATTGATGCTTTACAGAATGAATAAGATCCTTATTAGAACCTATTAACAATATATCATCGACATATATAAGCAATACGACAAACCCTTTATCATATTGTCAAATAAATAAAGGATGATCATGCTTGGATTGAATGAAAATAAGTAAAAGTAAGAACCGAGAAATTTTTAAGTTCCATCGTCTAGAAGCTTATTTAAGTCCATAAAAAGATTTGTTTAACTAACAAACTAAGCCTTCAGGTAGCATTTTATAGATTTCTTCATCAATGTACCCATGCATGAATGCATTATTCACATTTGTTTGATGAAGAGGCCAAGAATGAGCTACAGTCATAGCAATCAAAATTCGAATCATGTTTAACTTATCAATTGGGGGAACAGTATCATGAAAGTCCTCTCCTTCAATTTGTGTAAACCCTTTAGCTACCAACTGGGCTTTATAGCACTCTATACTACTATCTAACCTATATTTAACTTTATAAACCCATTTACACCCAATTGCTTTCTTATCTTTAGGTAAATAAGTAAGATTCTAAATCTCATTGGACTTAAGAGCATCTAACTCCTTACCTATTGCATCTACCCACTCTCTTTGCTTAACAACTTGAGAGTAAGAAGTTGGCTCTTTAATAGTTAAAATGTTAGCAAAGGAAACCACAAAGTCAGCAGGGTAATGATCAAGTGAATGATTATTGAACAAAAGGTACTTAATAAATGAAAGCTAAGAATCGGATGAAGATACAACAGGTGTATTAGCAATGGCAACAGGTAAATTTGTATGGACTAAATGCACAAAATCTCAAAGCTAAGTAATAAAGGCATATTTTTTACGTTTCAAAGTGTAAATTAAGATAGAATTATTATTGATTTCATAGAAATCATTAAGAATTGGTACTTAATTATTTTCATTTGGATATTTCAAGAATTAGAGGATTCAAGAGTGGAATTATGGACAATTTAAAGGAGTTTTATGCAAATAAACGAAGTCCAAATCAACACGTGCAAGTTAGAATTGAAGGCAGTCGGCCTATAATGAACACTAGCGGCCTTTTGAGTCTACGCCGTCAGCCTTGATGTTTTTGCCGCCAGCCTAACAGCTGACCTTGCACTTATACCACTGACTTTCATGAAAAAGAAGTTCTACGTGAGTTAACCCTAATTTTTCTTATAAATAACATATGTTTCACCGTGTAGAAGATTTTTGGTTTTTTTTAGAAACTTTTGAACACACTTTCCTTAGACTTAAAGATTTGTAGAATAGTTTTTAGATAGTTTTTGAAGAATTCTGTAGGAGAATCGCTTAGATCATTGAGAAGATTTTGCTTTTGCTGTGAAGACCAAGTTGAAGTTGCAATTAAAGATTATCTTTTCTAATACAGAATTGGTGACATCTATTTCAATTATTCTTATGCAATTCTGTAAATTACTTATGATCCTTGCAATTTCAATTACGAATTTCCTTATAATTTGAATTAGTATTTGTGTTTTTGTTTCCGAATCTATGGCTAGCTAAATTTGTTTGTAGGAATTGATGAAACCCTATATATCTAAGATGATGATTGTATTCATGTTATAAGATTAAGAGATATATGGATGATTCATGATTGCAATTTCTATAATTTCGATTATAATTGTTCAATTGATTATAATTATTAGAAACCCTAATGATATAGGAGTTGATATAGGGTTTGTTAGAAATTCTTAATTAATTTGATTAATTAATGTGGAAACACAATTAATTGAATTAATTAGAAATTATCTAGAAATTAATGCGATGTTCAACGATTGATTATTCACTAAGACATTAGAAATAATTGATTCAGGGCATCAAACAATCATGGTATTGGGAGATATATGATTATAATCTAAAGTCTACTGTTAATTGGAAGATGCAAAAGCTGACTAATTAATTAGGAGTTTAAATCCTTAAATTTTAAGGTATAGTAATTTCACTTAAATGACCATATAGTAATTTATTTATAGAACATGATAACAATTTGATTGGCATAATCTAGGGTGGATTTTGTTTTCCCATAATTCTCAATTGATTGCTTAATTTTAGATTTTTTATAGTTATTTTCTTTTCAATGGTTTTAGAGTAATTATTAGATTAATTAATTTAATTTTGATTGCTTAAATATTGATAAGAACTATCATAGGTTTAATAATATTATAGTCCTCGAGGGATCGACAACTTTACTTTCTCTATATTACTTAATTCTGACTCAGTATACTTGTTAGAGTATTTGTGATTTATATATATATATATATATATATATATTTTAAGCGAATCACTAAGAAGGTGACTTCTTGTTTCTATTTGAATGGTGAAGACCAAAAGGACAAATAGATTGAATATTGTTAAAATAGTTAACATGAACAGAAGACTCCATAGGTACAAAATGAGAAGAAGATGCAAGAGATTGATCATGAACAAAGCTACCAACATTTGTCTCAAAGGACATATGAGGCAATGAAGGATGAGAAGCTTGACTAAAAACAACTTCTAAAAGTAAACAACCTTTGAAAGGAAATATATTCTTAAGGAATACAATATCTTTACTAATGATGACCTTTTTAGCAGCAATGTCATACACCCGATAACCCTTATGACCACTAGCATAGCCAAGGAATACACACTTTAAGCTTTTGGGATCAAATTTATCCAATTTGGGAAAAAGGTCATTAGCAAAACAAAAGGCATCCTATTGTCAAGCTTGATTTTTCCCTCTCAATTTTCAAAATATTTTTCTTAACTCAATTAATATTAAACCTTAACTTATTTAATACTAACCATCAACTAAGAGTTAAGAAAAACTCAATTTTTAAACGAGTTTTGAAAAAACTTAGAGTTACCACCCGACCGAAGTTAGAAAAAGGTTTAGATTAAAACCAATTAGGTAAATTTATTTTAATCTAGGCATTGGGTTATGTAAAAAATCAATTTTAAAAAGGATTTTTAAAACTAGAGATTTTAGATCCAAAGGCTATCCTATTAAACTCTTACTAGGTACCACTTTCAACTTTCTGATTTTAAATTTGATCCCCTAAAATCAACTTTCAATAATTATCCTAGAAAAACAAAATTTAATCATCGATTAACAAATTTGAACAATCTAAACTAAATTGGAAAAGTAAGCTTTTTTGTTTGTTATTATCGTCCTATAGATGTCTACATACCCACTATTCGGGATCAAACATATATAATTCTTTTTGTAAAACTTCAGTGAATTGGTTACTTTTAATTTTAAAAAAAAGTGGCCAAGTTTACGTTTTTAAACTGATTTGAGTTTACTTGAGGAAATTTTCTAATGAAAAGAAGGATTCTAATTAAGGATTTTGGAAATTCTAAAAAAAACATATCCTATTTTGGAAAAGGATGATTTATATATATATATATATATATATATATTGTTTCTTTGGAAATTTTAATTTTCTAATTGGCAAAATCCTTTTTATTATTTGGTTTGTTTATTTTATTTTCATTTTTATTTTATTTTTTATTATTCGTTATTATTTTTCTTTTTATTTATTATTATTTAAGCCTTTACTGGAAATGAGTAAATAAAAAAAAAAAACAAAACTAAGCTATTCTATCTTCTTCTTCTTTTTTGTTTCTTTTTCTTTTTCTTCTTTTTTCTCTTTTTTTTTTAATATTACAACCACAATGAAATAAATAACTAAAAATAAATAAATGAAAAGAAAAAGAGGAAATAACAACAACAATTCAGATTGGAGGAGGGTCGGATAAGGGAGAGGTGCGCGGGTTGGGTCCTAAAGTAGGTCGATCAGGTCGGATGTTAGATTTAAGTTAGGTTGATGGACTTTAGTTGCAATGATCGGTGGAGCTTGGTTCTGAATGATTTTTATGGCAAAACAATTAGGAAAAGGGAGATTTGTCACTATTCTATTAGGTTTGTAGGGGATAGGCCAAGTGCTTCTGCATGGGGTAGTTAGCATGGGTGGTTGTTTTGGTAGTCCCCGAGAGTGGTGGTTGGCGACTCAACAATGGTTGAAGATGCGTTAGGGTGGTGGTAGTTGCAGCTTGAAGGAAGGTTAGGACTTGGGTTGTGGATCACCACGAAGTGGGTCGTGATAGCAGTTTTGAATGAGGATGTGTAAGGGAGAGATTCAAAGAGAAAGCGAGTGAGAAGAAGAGAGAGAAGATTGTGAAGAGGGAGAGATCAAGGGGGAGATGTTAAAAGGGAGATGTGAAGTTTTCATAAAGTCAATAACTAATGTAATTTTCAAGATACTTAATGAGTTATTCCAAGTTTCCAACTAAGTTGTGTAAGGAATTAGATTTTGCAATAGCATAGTACTAGTTAAGGGCCAAACAGATGAGGAAAGGAAGATTAATTAGCAAAATGAGGACAAAATAACTCTTCTAAAGTATAAGGGAGTTTAATTTTAAGGACAATGATTTTAATGTGACTCTTCTCACCAACTTAACATAGAGAGTTCGCACAAAAAGTATTTGGGTACAACTACTTAAGGTCATTTATTTCCATAACTCACCTTTTTTACAGGCATCTAAGGGTTAGGCCAGTATTTACATGGTAGAGGGTATTTGATAAAAAGGAGCAATCTGGTGAGTGAATGATGGAGTTCCTATCCTTGTAAGGGTTGACAAATTGGTCTAACAATAAGGGAGTATTAATTGGTTTTCAAACAAAATTCAACTAACTCAAATTTAAAAGTTACTGACATGATTTATGTAGATTCTTAGATACTAAAAGCTTATCAACTCCATAAGTAGTCTAATCAACCATTCATTAGGGCTATACAAGAGATGCCCATATCCTATATAATTATCCCTAATCACTTTATTTTGCATGATGATAAATACAGTAAATGTAGTACTAAAACAACCTATAACTTTATTAAATGCAGCTTCTATTCATTAAATTTGTGCATACCTTCTTCCCATCAAATTGAGAAAGTAATTTAGAAACAAGTGTGGCATTGTCCTTAGTTATACAAAATTAAACATTTCTTATGGAGGGTATTATATAATGCTATTCCAACTTAGTTTAATATGGCCAAGAAACATATATTTGAGTTGGTGAAGCTTAAATTATGTAGTGTTAATGAAACTATAGAACATCTTTTATTGTGCTGCTTCTAATCTTGTCTATTTTCATTTGCTACAATAAGAATTAGTGTAAACATTGTCTAATTTTTAGCTCTTTATACTTAGATCAAGGCTTGCTTGAATAGTATAGCTTAGTGAGAAAGAGTTAGCTATGTAATTTGCTATAACTTTATGGTGTATTTAAAAAGCAAAGTGTTTTGGGTTCTTATTTTGAAGGTGCTTGATATTGCTTATGAAGAAAGTTGTAAAAAAGCATCAATGGATGTAAAGTTTCTATAGCATAGCAATAATGAAGAAATTCATGAACATTGCTATTTAATCCGATTTACTTGTTATAGGTGATGTATTTGTATATATTAGAGATGAAGATCATCAACAATATTCTACACCATCAACTACATCAACCCATTGGTCTTCTTCTTTCATACAACAACATGCACAGTTGCCTGTTGATACTATTATAGAGGATAGTTGGATAATTCCCAACGATCTTATATCAAAGCTAATTTAAATGGCACTTACACTATCTATGTTGAAGTTATAGCATTAGGTATCATAGCAAGGAATTTGTGTGGTGCAATTTGGTGAAGTATTATTCTCGCTTGTCCTTAGCAAGCTCATTTGAAGTAGTAGAGGTAATAGGAATTTTACATGCAATCTAACTTGTAGTAAAAGCTAGTTGCCCTAAGTGATTTTGAAATAGATGATGAGATAGTATACAATGCTTTAAACTTTAATATTGAGTCGCATTACGTATACTTACTTGCATAATATTTACTATGAAGATTCCAATCCTTAAAAGTCAATTTGGTAAGACTACAGATGAACATAATAGCTATCTAGATAGTAAGCTAAGCTAGTTTGAAAAATGTGCACTTTCATATTAGGTGTTTTAACTCCTATCTTTGTTAAAAGAAATTCTTCTTTATGACAATTTTCTTGGTTCTCACTCTCTACATCCTGGGGAATTAACTGATGCATTTGTTAAAATGGGGTATTTAAAATCAATTTCTCTTATGTCGGAAAAAAAAAAAGAAAATTTAATTATACTAAGTAGGTTATTTGAGTTGATATAGACTTAATATGGATACGACATCATTAAATATACAGAGGAATTCTATAGTATTCAACATAGACATGATTAAACTTCTTATAAACATTAACCTTTTATGTTAGGATAATGTGAAAATTATCATTCTTATTACCATTCACTTTGTTGTTCTAACAATTCCATTATAGTCTTATTCCTTATGGAAGAGCTATTACAACTTTAGTTGTATTTTTGGCCCTATAGACGTAGGAACTAGGTAGAATCTGCTCGAAACTAAGATCAAAATTATTGGCTCACTGTTGAAAAGACCATGAATGTTGACTAGCTCATTCCCTTACAGAATGGAGATAATTCAATGGGAATGGAGATAATTTAATAGACTTATGAACATTGCAACTTCAATTTTTTTTTTCATCTCCTCTCTCTTTCTCTCTCACCTCATCCTATGACTCTTATGCTTTCTCTTCCCTTTTCAAAAGTTGCATTGTACAAGCGAGCTTGCATTGGGCAATGTAAGCTTTGCCTCTTTTTTAATTTTTTTTTTAATAAATTGACAAATAAACCGATGGTTCTATTGGTTGATAGGATTGACTTGCTAAGACCCATGATTTACTGGTTTAAAACCTCTTACATAAGCCAATACATAGATCAAGAATTGGTAAGCAGGCTTTCAGTTCAAAACCGACCCTTTACTTAGGTTTAGGCCCATAATAACAATTTCATAAATAATATTTATTATAAAAAGCATTGTATAGTCTTTTGTTATAAAAGCAATTTAATGTTAGATTAGATTTTTTTTCCCTATAAAATATCCTCATCAAAATCAAATTGATGAATGAAAATCCTGTAATAACTATATTCTATTCCTTAGTAATAAACCGTTATTTTACAATCTTATTCTACTCAGTAAATTAAACGAGTCATTAGCATTTTTCTATATTTAGAAAAAGATTTATTATTGACTATTTAGGAAATCATTTAAAAATAATGGATGATTTGCTATAAAAATGGTCCTCTAAATCCAAATGTGTAGAATTTATCTTTTCATAACATAATCAAATGAAATAAACATTAAAGTTTGTAATTGCATTAAGAAAATTTCAATAGCAAAATTTACCCAGTATTGTTAGACTTGAGTTGACTCGTTCGGTCTAAACCAATTGGACTTGACTCCTCCATAAAAACGGTTAAAGTCTTCCCCTTAACCTTCTTTATCAATCAATTTTCTATAAGAACTTATAGAGTTTTTTTCAGGTTCAAATATATTATTATCTCTTATATTTTGTTGAAAATATATTAATTTGTTGAAAAAAATATAGATCAAAGAAAAAAAAAACTCTAGAAAGCTTTCAACTTTTAATTTTTAAGAGTATAAGTAGTTTTTATTACTTTATAAATAAATATAAAATATATTATAATATTTTTGTTGACTCCAATTCAATTCCGATCCAACCCTAATTGACCCTCTCGACCCTTAAACCTTCTCATTCTCAAATCAACCTTTTGATCCAAATTTAATAACATTGATTTTACCTATATTTTTATCTTCCTAGTTCATCCTTTCTAATTACAAATAGCATTTTATTTTTTCCTCATTTCCTTCATCTTCTCAAACTCAATCCGACCTTAAGCAAGTTGTGACTGGTTTTGCTAACTTCTTTTTTCGAGCCAAAGAAAATAATTTTTATACATCTATTATTATGAAAGGAATAACATATTTGACTCCACATCATATAATAAAGTAATTATAAATCTTCTGGCATCATAAAAAAAATCACCCGTCCCTACATTTTAACGATGTTCCCACGTTTCAAATATGTCCATGAACTGTATACATTTTCCCTCTCTTAACTTTTCAATTCAACCAGAACAGTTTCTATCTCTCCATTCCTTTTTTAATTCACCAGAACAATTTCTCTCTCCGTCTCTTTTTCAATTGTCTTTTATGGCATCACACATACTCTTTCTTTGCCCTTTTGGTTTTATGCGTACTAATCTATTGCGCAATTAATTTATCTTTTTTGGCTAGGTAATTTGTGCTTAATGCTAGGTTACAAAGCAATTTCTTTAGTAAAAATTAAAACAATGCAAACTTAAACACGTTAAATGGTTTATATAAAATAAAATTTTAATACAAATATAGAATACTCGGTTTCAATTTCAGGATTTTTTTTCTCTTTTCTAACCAATAAATAAGGAATAAGATTTCAATCAAAATTTTCATATTTAATTCAATTTTATAAAAAAGTAAAGAAGATTTGAATTCCATTTTATTGTTTTCTTTTTTCTTTTGTCTTTGTTTTTTGTTTTTTTTTTTTTGGATTAAATACATTAATTGAATGGGTAGCACATGATTTTAAGTTAAATTTAAGAAGACAATGAAGTACACAAACAAGGTGAAACAAATAAGTTTGAGTACATTATATCATAAAGATGAAGTTTTTACTAACAGTACAATGGTGTGCTTGCCATGTTGAAGAAAAGGGTAGTATTATGGTTAATGTTGGTGTAGATGGTGGAGGGAGGAGAGAGAATATGGGTGATGTGAATGCTTGAGAGAGAAGAAGTGGGGAAGAGGAGGGAGAGATGGAGTAGAAGAAGAATAGTCTAAAAATAGTGTGGGGAAGTAAAGTGTGTAGGATGAGGTAATCGACTATACTACATATGGGGGTTGAAGTTAAGCAAAAATAACTAGGTAATAAACTAAGATAGAAATTCGAGAGAAGACAAATGGAAAGGGCAAGTTGAACATAAGTTGGGAAAGAATTATACTTGATCTTTTAATTGAAATTGAGCATATGTTTAGGAAAAAAGTATATAGCGTATTCACCATCCATATTCTGGAGGGGGGGGGGGGGGGGGCGACAGGTTTATAGTTGCTAAGTAATTGTTTTGTCTAAATTTATAAATAAAACTATAATCGATTACATGTTTGACAACATAATAGTCTAAGAAGAAGACAAATAATACTTTTCACGAGGAAAATAGCCAATTCTTTTTTTAACTAAAGCAAAACATATCATAAAGGAAAAAAACTACAATGACAATTTAGACTCAGTTTTCCTTCAACTATTTATAAAACAATTTAGTGTTGATTTTTCATTCTTTTTCATTTGCTTCTTTATTTTGATAGAAAAATTTAATGTTCAAATGAGATTGAAATGACAAAAATTATTTACTTCTATTTATTAGTAACTTTTTTTCGTTTCTTAAATTATCAATTGCATATATGATTTGATTTAGTAATTATATATTAAATTTTTTATATTTTTCAATTTTTGCACATGCAGCGGGTGCATGTCATCTAGCATAATTAAAGTTAGAAAACTTTTGCGTAATTGTTCCTTTTAAAATTATCATTGTAATTCAAATTTTATGACAAAAAAAACTAACATTAAAAACTACCTATTAAAATTATAAATATTTTATAATAAGGATAAAATTGATATATGACTTAAAAATTTCAACTCTAATGAGATGACTATTAATAGAAACACTAAATTAATATTCCTTTTTATTACTATTTTCATCTATTACTAAACTTTTCCTAAGTTCTTTTTTTATTATCGATTACTTATTTGTACATATTTCATTATGTTGAAATTGAAAAATAGAGAAAAGAGGCATCACATAATTTTTTTTTTAAATTATACATATTTTTTTATGTAGCTTTACTTTACGTTACACCTCAAACACTATCAAGTTGTAACAGTTCATCTTGTATATTAATTTTATGCCAAAAATTGTCCACTCAATCATTAACATAACCTTGATATACATAAGGCTCATATGATAAATCACTCTGAAGTATTCACCATTCCATAGATATATTAGTATTTATATTCATAATAAACTTATATTTACAATAAATCCAAGTGCAAAGTATTTATAAAATTACATAATTATGTGATACAACTCAAAAGTAGGAACCCAACTAAATCGCCTAGATGATAAACAAAAAGTTCCAAAAACATAGTCCTCATCAATTCTACCTCACTTACACCTAAACACATTCTTTTTACACATCTGATGGTGATTGTCACACGGTATAATTACTCAGATCCTGTAAGCAAATCAATAGAGGAATGAGCAAATCACAACTTAGTAAGGGCCACGAAACAAAAAGCATATACAAGCTGAATAGTATAACTAAGTTATTAAATAATTATTACGTGCAATGTATAAATAAACAATGTATCATTTCTACAACATTATTCGATTCGTCAAGAGGCTAGAGAAATTTCACTTGCTCTGACTCAGGTTGAGAAGTTATGATATGATGGCTACAATACTAATCATAAAGGCTAAAAGGCCCTCCTATGATTAATTCTAAGCTTATGCAATGGAGGCTCTTGCTCCACCCACAACTACCTTCAAGCCTAATGCCTCCAACCTCGTTGTCACCCTTCTCTTGTCACTTAGTTTAACTGAGGATGGGGAAAGGCCAGATCACTATAATCTTGTCGAATGCATTGGAATTTAGCTAGAGAAACTTAACTATCCTTTAGTGGGATGGAATGCATATACATTTATAGTTTTAGTTCAAGTTTCAATTAATCTAGATATGGGTAATTAACCAATTTATAGCACACCAAACAAGATTAGTCAATACAACAAATCATGTACCTCAGCTACTAATTAGCATCTCAGTAACCAAGCATAAGCGTAATATGTGCACAAACAACTACTTATAACCACAAGCAAGCATATATTCCAATCTTGACAAATCTTACTTACTTGTATTGAAGCTTACTCTATAAGTTTGAAACATCGGTGCTTCACTCACTTGAAAGTCCTATATACCAAAACCTAGATTCGGTTTTCATAAGATTATGAAAACGTTAGAGATTTATTTAGCTCTTCATATATATTATTATAAAAGTTAGTTGAAATATTAGTTATATAGTTATGTAATAGGTTGCTTATATACGCTCACACACACACTTGAAGTATCTTATCGGCTTGTTATTCTCACTTCTTCATATTTGTATCTTAAGGATATGTGTTTACATTAGCATCAAATTATCTATATATATACACACACATATATATACATATATATATATACTTTTCAAGGGTATTATTAATATAGACACATATATACACACATATATACTTCCATAACAAGTGTTATCATATTATGTATGTATTATATAAATAAACTATATTCTATATAATTACCAAATACATCTTAGTACTATATGTAGTTTTATCCTTAATACATGTATATCATAGCTTAGGTCACTTAGTATTACAAAATATGATAGAAACCCACACCGGTCAAACCTAGTCAGTATGTACATGTATAAGATTTATTCAAATATTTATCATATTTTAGGCTAGTTTTGTTAAAAACATACATCAATTAGTAAATTAGGTCATATAATTAGGAATTCATAATAAATAATTAGGATCACCAATTAATTTTAAGAAAATTTTTATACTCTCAGAAAAATATATATAATTCAATTAATAACTAATTTTATGCAATTGGGTTTATCACGTATATATATAAAATTACAATTTTGCCCCTTAATCATGGTTAATTAAGTAGATAATATGATTTTTATACCAAATTAATTCTAACCTATCCTAATATCATTATGAATTTCTAAAATTAATTGGATCCTAATTTTAATCAATTATTTTTCCTAAAATCAATTTATTTCACAAATTGCCATGTTTTTAGCAATTTTTAAGGCCCAAAAAATTCAATAAATACTAAATGCATATAAATCAAAATTGGGCTATGGAGAAATAAATTAGATGTAATATTTATTCTATAAAAAAATTTTGAGTTCAAAATAATATCATTTAATATATTTATTTTAAATTTGAAAATTCGAATGAATAGTATATTTGTTAAGCAAATATATAAAATATTCATAATTTTGTAAAAATAAAATTACAACATGAAATTATGTCTAAAATAATCTAGAAATAATTTTTTTATAATTTTTCTAATTAACTTAACATTTTTTAGAAAATAGGGGAAAATAAGACAAAAAATTAGAACTTGTGTTTATCGGTGCTTCGATTACCGACAGTCAATTGGGAGTTGTTGGTGGTGCTAGGTAATAGGGGCTCTATCAAGGTCCAATGGGGTTTAATAGCAAACTACCACTTGGGTTCGGAATTAGTATGGGTCGTAGTTCCGTTGTTTTTTTTTATTTATATTTGTTAATTTCTAATAATTTCCCTTGATTTTTCTTTGAGTATCCTATGTTCCTAAGGTGTATAAATGACAGTCTATGACTCATATTTCTACTGGGTTTGGCAGCAAAATTTTATTAATTGTTAAGTAAATTATTTTAAGTAATTTTCTTAAAAGTAATAGTACGAGGTGGTAAATTTGTAGTGAATTTGCTTTTGAATCATCCATTCCAATTGCTTTTAGGATGCCATGGTGAATTTCATAATTTCTTTAGGTTGTTCTCTAGGTTTCAAATGAGTTTGAAAGCTACTTTGATGTATTTTGATAATTTATATTTAATATATTAATGTTTAATGATTTTTGTTAATATACGAGTATATATCCTATATATATATATATATATATATTACACATAATTAGTAAATACATGCATATAATCATGTTTTTAGTATGTCTTTTATTTTTAAGATATATTTCTTATTTAATTTTATGAATTTACCACTTATTTTATATATATATATATATAATTTGGAGTTAATTTACGAATATATTTATTATATACACCAGATATATTTATAAAAATACATATATATTCATATAGTATAATATGTTATATTATTCCTTTATATAGTTTAAATAACTTATCTCTAAGTTCTCGTAGCGTTTTGAGCTCAGTTTTAACAGTTTTGATGAATTTTACGTTGTATTAAATAATTGTACTTCTAAAACTAAAATTAGGTTTTTAGGATATTGCCTATAAAATCTAACCTTATCATATTACTTTAACTAAGTGTTTAATTTAGCCATAAAGTTTGAGTTTAATTAAATAAAATTTTTCAAAAACCCTAAATTCGGATATGGTAACCTTAAAAGCGATTTTAGAGACTCAAACTTTATATATGAGAAACTATTGATAATTTTTTTAGTAAGTTCCTTATATTTTTTTCTTTCTCTTAAACAACCTAGAACTCATGTAAATACTTCATATTTTAATACGAATGATTTATATTTATTTCTTTTTGGCATGTCCATATTATTTAAGGGGGAAGAAGCAATCTAATGTAATAATAAATTTAGCAAATTAACATTTTGATAAGTTTAATTTAAAAGATAATTATGAAAGTTTTCTTTTAAATTTTTTATCTAATACAGTTTTATACGGATTGAGAATAAATATTCAATTTTTTAGCTTTATCACCATTTTGTACTTTTTTTCTACATGTATTATATGTGCATTGTATTGTTATCATTTTTAATACTATCACCATGTAATTATTTTTACAGCTTGCGAGTGCGTGGTTTTAATAATGTGATTATGCATTTAATATAGGGGGAAAAAAACTTCCTTTATTTAAACCCGAATTCCATGCAGCCTTGCGAGCAGGGACAGCGACTAGAAACTAAAATAGCTGAATATAGTGGCAGCCATTAACGTTGGACCTCCACGTTAAGCACATCGAATTATCAAGTTGTTTATTGCCCCAGACAACTTGTTCATATGAAATATAATGTTATATTATATTATATTATATCATAATAATCCACCATGGAAGCGCAGTGAGCCAGCGAGCCAGCATCGAAGAACATCGAAATTGGGATCATCCCGAAATAGCTCCTAACTCCAAGGATCACCCCAAACAAAATATACCAGGTCACAAATATTAAGAGCATACCCATATGTATAAACTTTTTCCTTAATTTGTCAACCCCTTTTTTTTCCCCGTCCAAACACGTTTTATACTTATTTTTTAATTTTTTCTATATTAAATTATACAACTTCAGGCTTAGTTAGTACATTTTAATTAATATCTTTCGTTCATTCAGTCATCAGGTTCAGAATCAACTTCATCCTAAAGATCTGCTAAAGCATTCCAGGTGATATGATATTTAGTGCCCATTTGTACACTAGCGCATTAATGTTATAGACTTTTTTTTTTTTATAAGTTGTGAGAATTTTTCTTGGGGATTCTCTGTTGGATTGATGCAAATTTATGGCCTTTCTTGAAGCTGAATCTTTAATCACAACGGGGTTGCATTTAAATTTTCCAATGTGTTTATGATGTGACAAAAAAAGATCCTGTTCTTGTTTAATTGCACATTGTCACTATGAAGAATTATGTTTGTGTTGATTGATTGTCAAAAAGCATCTAATTGAAATATTTCAATTCCTTGTGGATATGAGGTTCATATTGGAGTTGGCTTTTAAGAGTTTTAGGGGAAGTATCTGCATGGGTTTAATTAAATAGAGGTTGGTTCTTGTAATAAGGCTTTGTTTTACTAACACTCGTTTCATTATTGCTGAACAGCTTTGCAGGCTCTTTGGTGGACCGTTTGCTTATTTTTATTATTTGTTATATATATTTCCCTCCTCGTCCCTTCATGTGGTGATTTGTTCTATGAGTGAGGTTGAAGATGGAAACTTTTTCTATTAAATATAGGATGAAAGCATAGACAAAAGATTGGAATCCAATGTGCAACGTGTGTTATTGTCTTTGTAAGGGCTTAGGTGTATAAAGGTAGCAATCAAAGAACATAATACGACTTAAATTCTGAGTAGAGTACAGAAGAATTTACTGTTAAGTTTCATTCGGAAAGTTATAAGCTCTTCTTGATCGGATTTCTTGCCCTCATTAGAAATAGACATGTACCTGTACATTAGCAATTATGGGAAACCACCAAACTACTTGTTTGTATTTTAGTTGTATGTCTGATTCAATCTGAAATTTTTTGTTGTGCACAGGATCTTTGAGCTGTGGATGTTTTTGCTGAATTAGGTTACGTTGGTGTATAGTTTCATTCTTGATCATCCTTTATGATAACTACACTTGTTAGGCCTTTTGTTTGGTTAGGGATTGTACTAGCTTGTGATTAATTTTTGGAGACGCAAGATGTGTTATGCAGCATCCCTTTCATTTCCCCTATATGTCTTCTATATAAGGAAGATAATAGAAAGCCTTTTGATTCATCCTGATGTCCCTGATGCAATTATATCATTCAAAGATTTTTGAATATTCAGTTTCAGACCTTGCTATTTTAATCTCAGGTGTAATGTGAAAGTTTGTCGTATACTCCGGACTTGCATACTCTTGACTGACTTGAGCTTTTTTATTAGAAATGTATGCTATACTCTGTTTGCAGTTCCCGTTGGAAGAGCAGGATTTATTTCTGTACATGTAGGTGTCGCTTTAAATTGACAAGCATATACAGATGCATGGAAATAATTACTAGACATTTTCATCCAGAGGAATTATTTTCTTCAGAACTGCCAATATTAACTTGTGGAAGATACAATTTCAGTAAAAATGCTTGCATCGTCTTTATCAGCAATTGTATGGTTTTTCTTTGCAGGTAGAATGGCAGATGCTAGCCCTGAATCTTCATTTTTGGAGAACTTTCAAATTCCTACATACATACTTGTGCCAGAATCAGAGAAAACTGAGTCACTAGCAGCTCAGTGTCCGGTGTTGGTATTTGTGAACTCAAAAAGTGGGGGGCAGCTGGGTGGGGATCTTCTAGTTACATACCGCAGTCTTCTTAATGCACATCAGGTTCTCTTATTCGTGTAAAGTTGCTGCATTCTTGCTACCTCCAGTGTGACTCCATTTCCCAATGAATTTGGGAAATTTTATCTTTTCATGTCATTTAAAAGGAGCTATTTTCAGGTTTTTGATCTCAGTGAAGAGGGTCCAGATCAGGTTTTGCGGAGAATATATATAAATATGGAAATGCTAAAACTTAATGGAGATGAGTTAGCTGTTAAGATTCAGGAGAGATTGAAAATAATTGTAAGTAAGGCATTTTGGATGTAATCTTTAAAAAAACTTTAAATTGAACATAATGACCCTATTTCCATTTAGGTTGCAGGTGGTGATGGAACGGCTGGTTGGCTTCTTGGAGTTGTTTGTGATCTTAAACTTGCCCATCCACCCCCAATTGCTACTGTACCATTAGGAACCGGAAACAACCTTCCATTTGCATTTGGTTGGGTATGGATATATCTTTCTAGCTTCTACAGATTTCGTTTGTCTTGGCTTGCTGCAGCATAATGTTGTTGGCCTTATTATTGGTGACTTAGAAAGATACAAGGTTGTAGAATTTTTATCACATCACAGCCGACATATTGAAAGTGTAAAATCAGAGATGGATGTATGAATTTTACAATCACACTTGTGTGAGGTAGGTGGTTGATACTTCGACTATGGTCAGTTGCTAAAAACAATGGGAAGCAAACAAGAAACTTGAACTCAAAATCTCCTACCTTGATACCGCATGAAATTTTGAATTAACCATATTTAACTCATTTAAAAGTTTAATCTTGTAGATACATACATTGTGTATTAATATCAACAAAGGTAAAGGAGAATTTTCAGTGATTAAAACTATGATGCAGACTTATCCTGTAAAAGCAATAAGTCTCTAGGAAAAGCAAGTGCCAAGAACCGAAAACTTCATGACCAAGAATAAGCTTTTCCTAGAGACTTATTGGACATGGTATTTCCTGGAATATTGACCATTCTTTATAAGCATAAGCTTTATTGGACATGGTCTTTCCTAGATCTGGACCCTTGAAGCAACTATGTGGTTCTATAAGTAGTGGATGTGAAACTTTTATTTTTTATTGTCTATGTTGATAGTGTGCACATGATGAGTGGGAAAATGAAACCACAATTGTTTGCATTTTCAGCAGATAAGCTGAAAAAAGTTATCATATTGTCTCACTATTGCTTCTAAAGCTTATGGCTGAAACTCCAATAAATCCAAAACTGTATCACTATTCAATCAAATGCATCATGTTGATTTGAAAACCCTGAAGTTGATTCTTTCGTGTTTCCCTTTAGGAAATACAATCTCAATATTTAGCCTCTGGTATTTTCTTCAGCAACTGATCATGGTTACTTCCTTGGCATCGGATGACTATAATATATGATCGATTACAATTTCACATGCTTTCAGTGAGGCAGTGGGATTTGTTTCATCTACTTCAGTTAATGATATACAGCTCGCAGATTAAATATTTGAAATGTAGAATTTTCAATCGATAATTGAACTTATCCCATTTTCAAGAAAACTATTAGCTCAGTGAAGTGCAGTGGAAAGGTGTGTTGTCTTTAATGCCATAATGTTAAAGTCACATGTAACTATTTTTCTTTTGCTAATAAATCTCATAGACTTCATTTTACCACAGGGAAAAAGGAATCCTGGGACTGATCAAAATTCAGTGATTTCATTTCTTGAGAAAGTGATGCAAGCTAAAGAAATGAAAATAGACAGGTAATGAACTCGGAATTAAGAAATATGAACGACAAAAGCTCACTGGTTTTGATACCCACCCCCTCCCCCTTTTTTTTTTATGCTTAAAACGTTTTGAATTGCTGTAACTGTTCATTGGATGTGATACATAGTATTTTTCTATAATAAAAATCCTGAGATAATTTAATTATGTACATATATGTTAGTTGAGCCGCATCAAACTACTAACTTATTGAGAAGTTTAAATTAGTAGATAGGGGCCTTTCTTCTGATCCTCGCCTTACTTTTGGGCTGATATATTCGCTGAGGTTATCACACGAAATTAATTTAAATGGGGAGTGAAATAACATAGCAGGGCTCAAATTCATGACATCTCCCTTTGATTCTGTGTTAAATCAAATAAATATAGATCCACTACCAACCGATCTAAAATCTTTAGTAGGTGGATTTGTTATTAGTGTGTTTTAATAAGCTGCATTGATGCAGCTCAAATTGTTGTTAATTTGTCTTTTTTCCAAAAGTGGCAACAAGTTGTCCATTGAAAATTTTCTCATTGATTTTGACTGAACAAGATGGTGCTAGATGACAAGAACAATAGATTCTTTCATGTAATGGAGAAGGGATTAGTGAAGAAGTCTCAGTTTGCAGCATTAGTTTTGTCTATGTGATTAATCCATTTCTTCTTTTATAGAGTTTAGTGCAATGAAAAGGGTTATCCCGCCCAATTCTATCTAAAAGCTTATTTTTTTAATTCACAGTAGGCATATGTATGTTACTGCAGCAAGCACGTCAACACCGCATTTGAATGTTGTTAGCACTGTGTCTACCTCCTGGTCAGATATTCATTCTAAGGCCTCCTATTCTGTTTCTTCAAAGTGAAATCTGAGGCTTCCTTTTGGTTATATGGAGAAAAGGCTATGCACATTTGTCAAACTATTTTTAAAAGTGGTTCTGTCATTAGCCGCACGTCTACCTCCTGGTGTAATATTCATTCCATGGCTTCCCTTTTTTTCCCCTCCCTGTGAACTATGAGGCTTCCTTTTGGTTATGTAGCTTTGTGAAACTGTTTTGCTACTGAGTGTCCATGATATTAAAATAATTCTCGCCCATTTTTGTTGTTGTTGTTTTCTTAAACCACTTGCTTTCTCTACAGCTGGCACATCCTAATGAGGATGAAGGCACCAACAGAAGGTACATGTGATCCCATTGCACCGCTTGAGTTACCTCATTCGCTGCATGCATTTCATCGTGTCTCATCATCAGATGAACTTAATGTGGTAATTGCCTTTCTTTCTCAAGAAGCGATTTAGCAATTGTCTGTCACCGTATTAACTAATAAATTGGATGGCTTTTCCCAAAGAGCCACCTTAATATGTTTCTTTTGTTAATGACTGGCTCAGGAACAAGGCAATTATGATATAATGATCTTTAATGCTAGTCTTGTTTCTTCGTTTGCAAAATTGAACTTTTAAGAACAAGAATTTTATATAATATATTTATATATATATATATATATGTTTTTTGAATTCCATAATCTAACTTATGATTCTTCTAAGTAGCTCTATATTTTGTTGGACAAATGATAGTTTTCTGATAACATAAGAACTCTACTTTTTCTGTTTTTTTGAGGATCCCGATCTCTTCTATACGGTAATAATAATTTTCTAGGAAATATCCAGTCAAAGGACTAAAGTTCGTCTGTTAATTATCTATGTTTTCGCTTCTTGATGCAAAGATATTCAAGACAATAATCTCTTTGAAAATTACAGATAGGATACCACATTTTTTGAATTTCACTCTGTTATGCATGTTTATTATCAAATACCACTTCATCCGAGAAATCCCTTTTCTGAGGTTATTCTGCCGTTGCAGTTGTTATGATTGCTTTTTAGAGTCTTATCATGCCCTGCCAACCCTTCATTATGGATATATCCTGGTTTTTTCTTTTGGCTGATTCCATGCATTTGATTGCACGATGTTTTCTCATGCTTTTTCATGGGAAAAAAATCCTTTTGACATTCTCGTCTTTAATACTTATCTGCCCATTTCTCAGGAAGGAAGCCATACATTTCGAGGGGGATTTTGGAACTATTTCAGCATGGGTAAGAATCATGATTCTTTCCCTAGAGATGAAAATATAACCATAAGTTCTAAGTTTTAGGATTTACAATTATTAATATCCATAAACAGTGTGATGTGTGGCCTTCCAATTTGCATTCTATCTTATTATATCTTAACTTGAGAATTTTATTACGCATCCAATAGGGATGGATGCGCAAGTATCCTATGCATTTCATTCTGAGAGGAAGTTACATCCTGAAAAATTCAAGAATCAGTTGGTCAATCAGGTGCTCTTCATTCTTCAAAGGCAGTGTTTCAAAATGTGCTTTTGATTTCCATTATAGTCTAGACTTCGGTACTCTTTGTCTTTCTCTTTTAACCTGTCCTCATTTTTCCAGAGTACTTATGCGAAGCTCGGGTGTACACAAGGATGGTTTTTTGCTTCTCTTGCTCATCCATCTTCACGGTATGCATGATTTTTGATAATTCAAAAAGTTTAAATGTGCTACTGGTTAATCTAATCTGAAAAATAAGATCAAAGTTGCAACTTTGAAAACTTAAATCACATTATATTATTGGAATCTCAGCGCATGTAGTTGTACAGGGTATTTGTACAAAGGACTTTCTTTATAGTACCGCTAGTATAATCTTCCATCTGTAGTAAAGATAAATTGCTCTCTTCTTGCAGGAACATAGCACAGCTTGCAAAGGTGAAGATAATGAAAAAGCATGGTGGGTGGCAGGATCTTCATATACCTCGCAGGTTTGATTTGCTTGTGTATCCATGAAAACATCTTAGTTTCAACTGGTCTTTAGTCGTTAGGCCAGTTCCTAGCACTTTACATTCAGCAAAATGATTGTGATGAAATTGGCACAATCCTGCAACTCAGAAAAATGTGATACACTTTTTTCGTAGCATATGTACTTGTCTAGTGTGATTCTATTGCTGCAGTAGCCTCAATGCAGCAAGTATAGGTTATGTACCTATCTTGTCTTCCACAAATGTTCTATTTGTTTTATTTTTGAGCTACTATTTAGATATACATGCATTGAATGCACAGATATAGCTAACAGTCACTAATATATCTTTACTTTTCATCTTCAGTATCAGGTCAATCGTGTGTTTGAATTTGCCAAGCTTTTCTGGTGGACTAAATCCATGGGGAACGCCAAATAGCAAGAAGCTTGGTGATGTTAGTATTATTTTATAGCAAGGAGTCACCTTGATTTCATTAACACTAAGACTTTAGGACAATACTTACATAGCACAATTTGCAGAGGGACCTGACGCCACCTTATGTAGATGATGGCCTAATAGAGGTGGTTGGTTTTAGGGATGCCTGGCATGGACTCGTATTGCTTGCTCCAAACGGACATGGGACTCGTCTAGCACAGGTAATAACAGCCTCCTGGATTTCTGCTAAAAGAAATACATAGCTGGCAAAGTCTTGTTTCTAGAAGCCTAGCAACTCCTGATTGTCCAATTACGCTTTTTCTAATAAACCAGGTTAGGTGTTCATTTGACAATGCATTTGTCCCAGCATAAGTAATAATTTGATTCTAGTGGGTGCATATTTTTTATGGTACATGGGATCCTTTGACGAGATTTGGACTATCTTCACTTACATTAACATAATAATAGTAAACTATTAAAATTTTGCTATTCGATTTACTAGGCCCATCGAATCCGGTTTGAGTTCCACAAGGGGGCAGCTGAGCATACATTCATGAGGATTGATGGTGAACCGTGGAAGCAGCCACTGCCAGTGGATGATGATACCGTGGTCGTGGAAATTTCTCATCTTGTCCAGGTGAACATGCTTGCTGCCAATAATTGCAAATCTAAGAGCGTAAATGATCCATTGACACCTCGGCATCATGATAATGAAGACGATGAGGACAGTGCTGAAGAAGATTCCGTGGCCGAGGGAGATGAATGGAGGAAATTTGGGGCAGCTGAAACGTTCAAAATACCAGATGAAGTCGATATCTCTACCCTTAGTTAAGCATCTCCTATGTGCTGCTGGCTTCTCTTTGTTTAACATCGATTCCTATGAAGAAATTTCCTCCAAATCATCTCAATATTTACATTTTCATTTTTTTTTTTGGGTAAGACTCAATATTTACATTTGATTGAAGATATAGGCACATTTTTGCTATCAGCATGTCTGCTTTGTCTTATTCTTTGGAATCAGCGAGTTTTTATTTTCGATTTTCCTGCAACTATACTCACTTCACAACAAGTTTTTTTTTTTTTTTTTTTGCTTCTGAAATGTTAAGAAACAGTACTTGTATTTATATTTACTTATCTTAGTATGAGAACTTCTGTGAAATTGTTAAGTTCATGCTAATTTTTTTTTTTTTTGAATTCTCTTTTAGAGCAGATTGAGCAAATTTTCTCAAGTCATTAAAGAGTTGCAATTCACTTTGCGCTGAATAACAAGGCTTGAAAACTCTTTTCAAGCAGGGAAAATATGCTGAAATTTACGCTTGCAGTGAAAGCTGAGAGAAAAAAAAAAAAAAATCTGAAATCCTGGAATAATGAAAGTAAAACTATAAAGACACATGCCAGCACATAAATTGTTAAAACTGCTCCATAGGAAGATCCATATGTTTAAAGTAGTTGAGGTCCCCAGCAAATAAGGTGCATGACATTCTCAGCCTTCTCGGCATCCCTCTGCCTGCGATGTTCCTCTGTGACTGCATCCGTCTTGGCGGCATCTCCGCTTCCTACGACCCATCTTACCTGAGACTCAGAAGGTTTGGCTGATTGATCAGGAGGGGTCTTTGTCACCTGAGAAGGCTTGATCCCACTCAACATGCTTTTGGAGCTCCTATCTTTCATTCCTTGAACAGTTCTCATGAATATCCTGCTTATATACCTTAAGCTCATGGACTTCTTATGATGTCTGTGTGAAGTATTTCTGAGTTTGAGACGCTGATGATTGCTTTTGGGGTTATGGAAGTTGATGTAGTTACAGGTATTTATCATGGAATCAGTGACATTGTAACAAAACCATGGGACGCGTAGTAAAATACATGGGCTGTTTTCCCTGTCACACATGCTCTTAGGATTTGCATCCATTTGCTGAGACTTTTGTCGTGTGAAATCTAGGTCGCTTTCAAGTTCCAACGTACGATCAAATCGAGCCGCCCAAGGGAAAAAAAAAAAAAAAAAAACAATTGAAACCATGAATATAATATTCTTTGATAGTAGAGTGATACTTGGTCAAGGCCCTTATATTAGGGGATGAATTATATTGGATTTATTCCTTCTCAAAATTATGTTTAACAGTTTAGAAGGAGAAAAAAAAAAAAAAAATATTACTTGATATGTGGTTAGAGGAGTTGCTACAAGTCAACATGGAGACGATGGCATATACTTGGTTAATACTTAATATTCACATGGCAAAGTTGAAAAAAAAAAAAAGGGGGTAAAAATATAAATGATACTTATGAGATGTGTGGTGTACACCTAAGAAGAGTGTATCGAAAAAAATAAATAAATGTAAAGTATGAGAAATGATGAAACTGGATAATATTACTACTTGTTTACACATAGAAAGGTTATTAGATTAGTCAAAAAAAAAAAATGAAAGGTGACAAATATTTGTAGGAATTAGTAACACTTATCGTGTTAATTGTCGTTTTCTTATTGACATTAATGTATTTTAATAGTTAAATAATGAATGTACATTTTTTATTTTATGTTGAAGAGATTGAATTTCGCATATGATGAAAATCCTATTAGAAAATAATATTACATCAGTCAGGGCAGATACTTAAAGTTTATTGGTTGTGGATCATGTTTACTACTTGACTGGGTACGTGTCGAGAAATCTAAATTCATATAATGCTTTATTTATTAAACAAGTTTGAGTTTTATGCCTTTAATATGATTCATTAGTAAACGGATCACACGGATTGCACATAGTTATTAATTATTTATAAATTGTGTTTTAATCTATTTGTATGCCATCATTTACTTTGATCAATACACTTAAACACATGGTTGTGTAATTTTTATTGTACTAGATTGGATAAAAAAATTTATCATATATTTGATTTGTAACTTTATTTGGTAATTGGATAAAAAATTAAATTAATGAACTAGACAAAAAGCTTAGATTTTGTTCTATCTATACCATAATAAAAAATAAAATAAAATTTACAAGAAGAAAATAAAAATATTTTGTAGTATAAAATATACTCCTCCAAATTCATAATATTTGCATAGTTTTTTATTTAATATAAATGATTAATTTTTTGATAGCTAGCAAATATATGACGTTTATTTAATTTTGTATATAATTTTTTTAATTATATGAATTCAATAATCCATTTAAATCATATTCAAATAATATAAAAATATAATTAAAATATATATTAGATAATATTGAGGGTACAAATAATAAAATATAATAATGAGTCAAGTACTTATGTATACTAAGCAAGAGATAACGTAAAATTTTGTGTTTAACACTTTGCAAAACTGTAAGACTTGGTTTTCGACGAGACCTAGAGCGATGGATCACCTCTACTATATATAAGACCTAGGGAATATAGCTAATGGAAGTAATAAAGCAAAGTCATTAGCAGAAGCTCAAGAAAAAGGTTAAATTAAATGATCATATTCAAACTATTTGATATTGATGCGAATTAAGCCGTTCGGAATGATTTAGGAACTTCAGATAATTTTGTTCATATTGAACCAAATTTTAATATAAGTTCATAAAAGTTAAACAAATAGCCTTAGTAATAATAATTTTTCAAAATAAAGTATTTATAATATTTAATTTTAATAAAACGTATTTTTATTGGATACAATTAGTAATTATCGGAAACTTAAAATTAAAGTTTCGAATGATTGTGAAACTTAAGAGATAAATCATATATGTAATAAAAATATTACATGATACAAAATAATATATAAAACATAAGTATATACCCTACGTGTAATTGTTATGCGTATATATATACTTGAAACTAATTAAAATACTCGATAAATTACATTTTAAACTGAAATAGGCTTAGGAAATTATAAAAAAAATTAATAAAAATTACAAAGGACACCAAGTTAGCTAAGACTTATCCTAAGAGGTGTGTTGCAGTAACTAGGACAAGTGTGGATGATTTAAGCTAAATCATATGCGTGATTAAGTTAATATTTAAGCTTAGAAATTGAAGAGAGAGAAAAGGAAAAATCATTTACACATCAAATAAGCTCTATAAAATCTAGAAACCCTCTCTAACATATTGTTTAGGAAAGTTGAATTTTATGAAAAAATAGAATGGGTTAAAATGATCAAAGAAAAAAAAATAGGGAAAAATAACAAAATTAGAACACGAAATTGAGCTTCAAAGAGTATGAGTGGTTAAGGAGTTGTAGGAAACCAAAGGCGACCACCACAAGGGACAGCTACCGCTGCCTAAATGTGCCAACGATGGTGGAGGAACCACTAATAGCCAAAGTGCCATTTTCTAATGAGGACTTATTTTAGTCTGATTTTGAGTAAATTATTAAAAATATAAATAGTGCCTAGAAAATTATGGAAAATTTTATTCCTACATATTTTTACATATAAAATTTAGGAAAAATAATATTTTGTATAAATTTGGTAATTATGATATATATCTTTAAGAAATTGGTAAAATTCAACCATTTTCGATATTGAAATAAATACACCTAACGATGTAGTTTTTGCCCTCGAAATTTTTCTATAAACTATGCTATATTAATATTGAATGGCTATAAAGAGATTTCTTGAAAGCTATTTTCTAAATTTTTATGTGATTTTTTAGCCTAAAGTGATGCTTAGAATAGTATATTTTAGTGGAAACAATGTGTTTCTTTTGATAATTTTACTTAGATATTGAGTTTGAATCATATTAGGAGTATAGTGTTGTTCTGGAGTGATTTGGATTGATTGTTACAGTGAGGAGTTGAGGGCAGTTGACAGTGGCCTCGAATATGGAAGTTGGTATTTAAATAATTTAGTGTATTTGAAACAATTGATGAATTATGATGGGAATTGGGAGGAAAAGAAGTTAAGGAAGGTTTGTTCAAGTGGTACTTGTTATTTAAAAACTGATTTTATAACTGTAATTTGGATGAAAGTTAGTAGATAAAGTAAGTTAGGATATTATTAAAAGGCAGAAGATGATTTAGAGACTTTTGGTAATGAATAATGTATTAAATTGATGCTCAAAGAGCAGGTTAGATGCAAGAATTATTAAGTAATGTGAAAACAGGGAAAACAGAAGATTCATTAAAAGATTATTTTATTATAAATTCTATAACTAATAGAGTTAAAGGATAGCTTAGATGATAATTTACGAAGGGCTTTAAACTGAGGAAACTCAAAACTATGTCAAAAGATAAAACTGATATTATAAATGAACTTAGTATAGCTCAGATGGTAACTTAAAGGATTTTTGATTAAAGAAAATTGCTATAGAATTACTCAGAACCAAACTCAGAGGATTTATCAATTTCAGAAAACTTACGAAATTCATTGATTAGCTAAGGAATTATGATTTGTAAAAGAGACTAGTGAAATAAGAAACTATTTCAAAAGCTAACTTAGAATAAAACTCAAAGACTAAAGCGAAACCAACTTATAACGAACTAATTACCAAAAAGCAAGAATTTAACTAGTATATGTATATCTATTTATACTCAAGACTTGTAATTGATTGCTAGGTGAATTCATGGAAGACGGAGCTTATGAGCAAGTAAGATTGGGAATATACTGTTAGCTAAGTAAGTGGATATTTGTGTCTACTTAAATAGACTTATACCTACACTTAACTTTGTGTTCTCTATGATGTATTATCTTAACTAAACATTAATTGTAAGTTGATGTGTTGTTCAATGTCTTGGTTGAAATTGGCTATGAATTGATGTGTCACTTGGTGAGTTATGTTACCTTTTATATTGGTTATGATTGACTAGTGACATGATATGAAACTTGGTTATATGTTGATGCAGATGAATGCATATATGATATTTGCTAGGATTCATGTTATTTGGGAAAAGAATCTATAACTAACTTTATCTCCTAAAGTGTTCACCTAAGTAAACTTAATACCGAAATCTTAGAGCTAATAATACTACAAAGTAAAAGCTGGGTAACAAGTGATGAATAAATCTACTTGGATTTGCTATCTAATGCATTGTATGTAATCTAATGCATTCATAGAATGGCATAGCATGGTACGGTATGGTACGAAAAAGACCTACTGGTCAAATTTTATGAAAATCAAGATGTTGCTAAATCGGTTTCCATATAAAAAGCTGGGTTTATCGAGTGAACTACTTAATTTGTAAAAGCTAAGTTTTTGAGCATATAGAAACTGCATTGTACCTGCTAGGCCAGTTATATACTGGATTTTCCAACCACTCTATGTTGTTATTGTTAGGCTGAAATTTTTGTTAGGTTCCTGGATTTATTCTAAATGCTTGATTTAAGTCGATTGAACCAGATGAGTTACTAGGTTAGGTTAAGGTATCGGTACCAATGCATTATACATGTATGAATATGGCACATTCTTGTTGCATTTGCATTGCTTGGTTGGGAAACTATAATAACGTAATTGCATTATTATTGTGCTTGTTGTTATGTATTTATCCACCCTCACTCAGCTCACAATAGCTGAAGGGATAAGTTTCTCTTATCCTTAAGTCACAGATAAATAAACAAAAGTGCCAAGGAGACCTTGAAAACTCTAGCTAAAGATGGGCTCTAAAGAGAACTTATTGACTATATGATTTAGCTTAAGTATACGAAGAGAGCTATTTAAGAAAGTTGTGGGTGTTATTTGACCAAAAATTTAGTACAGATATGGAAGTTCAGAAATGTGTATTTGTAATAGAGATTCTATGTTGTATAAGAAGTATAGGTGACTATGATACTTTATGTATACCTCAGTGTAGAAGCTTTTGCTATTGTTGGTCATATTAAATGACAAAGTATTTGAAAATAGTTATGCATGAAACGAAAGAGCATGTTGAACACACGTCCTGCCTTATCCTTAACTTAAGAATGGTAGTAACAAACCGTCTTTAAGTACGAAGAGTTTGAGAAAAATTTTTAAGTAGACACATTGTGAGCCATGACTAAGAACAAATAAGGCCAATCACTAGATGGGTTCAAGCTTGTAGAAAACTCAAAAAAGGATTAATAATGGAAGTGCAAAAGTGTAAAATGACAAATGAAATAGTAAGCAAAACCCATGAACAACTTTAAATGATATGACGCACCAATGGAACTTCTAAAGACTCAAGGCATAATTCGATATGACGTACAAATCGATCTGGTGAGGTTACTCGCTACCTAACCTTGCTCAAATGTTAGGATAAGAGTGATGTGGAGAATAAACCAATAGTGTTTATGTAAGAAAGGAAGTACCCAAAAGTATATTTATAATTATCAGATCTCTGTTATAAGTATAAGAATATTTATACTCATAAGTTAAGGCAACTTACATAAAAAGGAAAAGACAAAAAGAGCATATCCTAAAGAAATAAAGATCAAGCTACAAAAGGATAAAAATAAATAAACAAGAAAAACAATCATTACTACAACAGATTCTATACATGATACTATATACATGGTGATACTATATTGGCGAGGTTGTTAGAAGGTACGGATAGAAAAGTACGGACAGTTAGTTTGTTTGAGCAGTGATGACTTTATCAATCCGAAGTCTCTCTTTCTTGTCGTCTCGGTAAGGAAGATGCTGAGTAATTGGTCAGCTCGAGCACTAGAGGGTAATCTTCAATTTAGCATACTACATAAAGATAGGCGGTCATACAGCTTGGCATGAAGGGTGACTCGGTAAGGAAGTACTCAGCCTTGGCAAGGGTTGGCTGGAACAGGAGGATTCGTCGTACCAGTCCTTGTAGTACTCGGGCTTGGTTATAGGTCAGGGGTTCAGTAACCTAAGTAACATCATTCCCATTGGGTTATTTTAGATTTAGGGTCAAGTTTGAATGATCTTCGCTCAGTTCTCCGTCAGGGTGATACGGAATGAAGTCGACAATGTTGAAGGCATCAAAAACCCCATAGCCCTCAGGCAATTCTAATATGTAGGCTTTATCATTGATCTTCTAGAGGATTTTGAAAGGTCCTTTCGCTCTTGTAGATAATTTGTTACTCCTCTTATTCGAAAACCGTTCCTTGCTAAGGTACAACCATACCAAGTCTCCCGGTTGAAATTGTTTGGCCATCCTATCCTTAGTCTTTTCTAGTATTCTTCTAGTAGCTTGGTCGATGTGCTGAATAACCTTGTCATAGATGTGCTGAAGGGATTGTGCTTTGTCCAAGACGTCAAGGTCCTCTTATACGGGTACTAGTACAAGGGTATGGTCGATGGGCAACTCGGGATTGAATCCATAGATAACTTCGAAAGGAGTCTGCTTATTGGTGTCATGTACTATTCGATTGTAAGCTAACTCGACTACTGGCAAGCAGATGTCCCAATCAGCTAAGTTTTTGCCTACTGTATCTCGGAGCAATGATCTTAAAGTGCGATTAACCACCTCTATCTGGCCGTCAATTTGGGGGTGACATAAGGTACTGAAGAATAATTTGGTCCTCAACTAACGCCACAAGATTCTCTAGAAATGGCTCAAGAACTTCAAATCTCTATTGAAGACCATACTTCTCGGCACGCCATTTATCCATATAATCTCCTACAAGAATAGAGAAGCAACAGCTAAAGCGTCGTTAGTCTTGGTGTACGGCACGAAATATGTTATCTTACTAAACCTATTCATAACAACCATTACAGAATCTTTGCCTCAAGTAGTTCGCTATAGTCCGAGAACAAAGTCAAGCTCAATTCAGCCTACGGCTTCGTTAGAATAGGTAGGGGCATTGATCTCCCTTGCTCGACTTGGCATTTGACCTTCTTGCATATAGCACAACTTTGGACAAATTAGTATACATTTCTCCTCATTCTTGGCCAAAAGAAGTGGCCATTTAAGTGGCCATTCAACAGTTCACAAGTATTCCTTTTTCCAAAATGTCTAGAGAGTCCTCCATTATGAGCTTCCCTAATTAATAACTCCCTTAGTGAACAATTCGGCATACATACTTTTCTACTTCGGAACAAGTAACCATTCTCCACATGATACTTGTCCACTGTCTTCCCATTGACACATCACAAAATTACGGGTTCGAAGTGTGGATCCTCGGAGTACTGTTCTCTAATACTTGCAAACCCAAACAGTCTAGTCTACAGCTTTGATAAAAGTGCACATTTCCTCGAAAGCGCATCTACAACTACATTGCTCTTTCTATGCTTATACTTTATCACAAAATTGAATTCTTCAAGGAATTCAACTCATCTCCTTATCGCTTCGACAACTTAATCTGACTTCGGAGGTACTTCAGCGATTCATGGTCAGGATAAATGATAAATTCTCTCGATGGTAAATAGTGTTATCGTACTTGCAATACTTGGATTAGTACCAAAAGTTCTTTGTCATACTAGAGTAATTTAACTAGGGTCCTTGGAGCTTCTCACCGTGGAAGGCAATTGGTTGGCCTTCTTGCATTAGGACAGTGCTTATTCCAATGCCTGATGTGTCGCATTCTAGCTCAAAAATTTTATCAAAGTTAGATAGTACTAACATCGAAGTGGAGGTCAACCTTTCTTTTGCCTCAACAAAGCTCTTCTCCTTCCTTTCTCCCCATCAGAAGTCGTTGTTTTTCTTCTTTAATTCAGTAAGTAGCATAGCGAGGTTGCATAAATTCCTGATGAATCTTCTATAAAATGAAGCTAGTTTATGGAAACTTCTTACGTTTGCACAAGTAGTAGGAGTTAGCCACTCAACAATTGTTTGGATCTTTTCATCATCGACTCACAAGCCTCTTCTATTGACTACATAGCCCAAGAATACCACTTTCTCTTGGTAAAAGGAACATTTCTTTAGATTATTAAATAGTCTTTCGGTACGGAGGATATCTAAGATTACTCTGAGATGTTCACAATGACTTGGCATGTTGGCACTATAGACCAGGATGTTGTCAAAGTATACCACGATACATTTCCCTATGAGATGTCTCAGCACATGATTCATTAGTCTCATGAAAGTACTCGGGGCATTTAATAAGTCGAAGGGCATGACCATCCATTCATAAAGTTCATGTTAAGTCTTGAATGCAGTCTTCCACTTGTCTCCTGGCCTCATGCAGATTTGATAATTGCCAGATTTAATTGCCAGATTTAAGATCAATCTTGCTGAAAATCTTGGCCTCACTAAGTTTATTCAACATGTCTTCTAGCATCAGGATTGGATACCTGTATTTGATCGTGATTTTGTTTACGGCTCGGCTATTTATACATATCCACCAGGTTCCATCTTTCTTCGGCACTAGAAGTGCAAGCACAATACAAGGGCTGAGACTCTCTCTTACATAGCCTCTCTCCAGCATCTCATTGACTTGACATAAGAGTTTAGAAGCTTACTCTTCATCCGATAAGCTAGCTTATTTGGCAATACAACACTGGGTACTAAGACAATGTAGTGCTCTATGCCTCGAGTTAGGGCAATCTCTCAAGTAACTATTTTGGGAACATGTCGGCATATTCATTTAGCAACTCTTTGATTTCTTGGGGTAGCTCACCCCGTTCCTTCATTTCCAACAGTCACTTGACCAACAAAAAGGTTAGCTCATCAACATTAATGGCTTCTTAAAGCTTGGCTCTACTTATCACTAGAGCTTTATTCAATCCGTGAGCAAGTTTTTGTTATAATTTATTAACTTCTCTCGGTGGCATCGGGTTTATTGTGATTTTCCGGTTATCCTTTTCGAACATATACGTATTCTTATAGCCGCAATGCATAACTTTCCTATCAAACAACCACGGCTTACCCAGCAACACGAGGGAAGCACACATAGGTAGTACATCATAGAGAATCTGGTTAGAGTAATTCCCTATAGTGATCGATAGTAATATTTGCTCAGTGACATGAAATGCTCTTTTCTCACTCAACTAGTGCAACTTATATAGCCTCGGATGTGTAATAGTCGGCAACTTTAGTTTTAAAACAAGATTGGCTAATGCCATATTGGTAGAACGTCTACAATCCACAATGAGGCCACATACTTGATCATTCACCTTACAAGTGGTATGGAACAAGTTCTCTCTCTACTCTTCTTCTCGCGAGGGTTCTATGTTCATAGTGCATCGGACAACCATGGGTAACTTGTTAAAGTCCTTAGCAAACATGTCCTCTCCAATCAGCTCCTTCTTAGCATTTCTTTTCTCGATAAGAACCTCCTCCTCTTTAGGTTCCTCATCAGTACTTTATACTTCTAACTTCGGGATGTCTCCCTTAATGACTATTGTCTTACGGTTTGGGCATTGAGCAGCCATATGTCCGTACTCTTGACACTTGAAACAATTGATTTAGCTCATCTTCCTGTCAAATCTTTGCCCCTTCTCATAAGTTCAAGTCGGCACTTTATCATTAAGTTAGCCCTTTTGCTCTGCTCGGACATTAATCTTTCTATTCGACTCTGTACTCGACTAAGCTCGGTGACTTATTTGTCCAGGTCAACTAGTTAGCACCCTAGCCGTTAGTCGGCTCCTCCTTTGTCTCTTTACTCGTTAGGCAATCTTAATAGCTTCATCTATTATGTCAAATCGTTAGAGCTCTATAATGTCCCAAATGTCTCCTCTTAACCTAGTACTGAATCTTGAGACTGTTCGAACTGGTAGCTCCTCCACTTTACAACCTATCATGAGCATTTGAAAGTTTTGAATATACTCGTCAACTATTCGGCCTCCTTGTCTCAACTCTTGAAGCCGAGTGAAAGTATCTTGAAGATAAGTTTTCGGCACATATCTGTTTCTGGGTATCCTCTTCATCTTCAGCCAAGTATTAATCTCTTGTTATCCCTCTCGTCTTCTCATGGCTTGAAAATTCTTTCACCACATGGCAACATATTTAAAGAACTCAATAGCAATAGTTCTCACCTTCTCATAATCCTCATATTGATAGTAATTAAACATACACTCCACCTTCTCTTCCTACTTTAGATACTCATTAGCATTCCTAGATCTAGTGAAACTCGGAATCCGAAGCTTCATATGGTTAGATGTTCTGGGGATTCGTATATGCTCTTCTTCAAAATACTCTTTTTCCTCTTCATCAAGCTTTCTTAGGTTTACCCTTTGCCTTACTCGTTTGCCAACTCCTTCACCTTGAATGGGTTGAGCTAGGTTTTGACCTCTAGTGGGTTGAGCTAAGTTCTGACCTCTAATAGGTTGAGCTAAGTTTTGACCTCTAACGGGTTGAGCAGCTTGTGGGGTGTTTTGCGTGGCCTTAGTGGCTTGCCAAAACAGCATATGAATAGCTTGGGTCAAATCTACTAAACTAAGAGGTTAGCTACCTCATCAAGCCTCTTGGTAATGCTTGTAGGAGTTCCTTACTATTGTCCATGGTAAACAACTCTACTATTGTCACCAGTACCAACATTTATATTTGGGTCTATCATTTTTCCTTACAAATGAACACAGTAACTTACTTTATTTCACACATGCAAAACAGAGTACAACAGAATTTCAAAAAAAAAAAAAAACTAACTACAATTCACACGAAACCTTCGCTCTGATACTAAGATGTTGTGAACTATGACCAAGAACAAACAAGGCCTATTGGTGGATGGGTCCAAGTTTGCAAAATGCTTGAAAAAGGATTAATGGGGGAAGTGCAAAAGGGAAAATAATGAATGAAATAGTAAGCAAAACCTACGAATAGCTCCAAAGGATATGACGCACCAATGAAACTTCCAAGCACTTACGACACAATTCGATATGCGTAAGAATCAGTTCAATGAGGTTACTCACCACCTAATCTTATTCAAGGGTTAGGATAATAGTGATGCCAAAAGTAAACAAATAGTGTTTATGCAAGGAAGGAAGTACTTAAAAGTATATTCAGAAATATTTGATATTCGTTACAAGTATAAGGGCTTTTATACCCATAAGTTAGGGCAACTTGCATAAAAATGAAAAAACAAAAGGGCATTTCCTAAGGAAGTAAAGATTGGGATACAAAAGGGTAAAAATGAATATATAAGAAAAACAATCATTGGTGCAATGAATTCTACACATGATACTATACACGTGACGACGCTACATTGGTGAGGTTGTTTGAAGGTGCAGATAAAAAAGTATGGACAGTTGGCTTATCTGAGTAAGGATGGCTTTGTTAGTCTGAAGTATCTCTTTCTTGGCTTCTTGGCAAAGAAAATACCAAGTAATTGGTCAGCTTAGGTACGAGAGAGTAATCTTTAACTCGGCATACTATAGAAAGATGGGCGGTCATATAGTTGGACATGAAAGGTGACTCGACAAGAAAGTACTCTGCTTTAGCAAAGGTTGGCTAGAACAGAAGGATTCGTTGTACCAGTCCCTCTAGTCCTTGGGCCTAACTGCAAGTTAGGGGTCCGATAGCCTGATTCCCATTAAGACACTTAAGAGAAAAGGTGTTACAAAACTAAACACGATATAATAAGCTTCTATATATAGTCCTCCTTATACTTATTATATTCAATTCTCTTTATCTAATTCAATCCTTATAGCTAAATACTACTAAGTCTAAAATGATATTATTTTAATATTGATTGTAAAATTATTACTTTTTTTTTCTCATAGTAAAATCATTCTTTATATTTATCCTTTCCAATTCTCTTTATCTAATTTAATCATTATAGCCAAATGCTACTAGGTCTAATATGGTATCATTTTAATATTGATTGTAAGATTATTACTTTTTTTTCCCGTAATAAAATCATTCCTTTGAGAAGAATGAGGAATCATCTACTAGTATATGCGATCTTCTATATACAACCCGTTAATTCATAATTATAAGCAGGTGAGTCCATTTTTAACACATTTATTAACCGAATTGCTAATTTGCATAAACTTTTAAGTAACCTAATAAAATAATACTTTTGAAATAATCTAAAGAAACAACATTATTATAGTCGAAAATCGATTCATATAAAAAAATCTATACTTGATTACAAAGGAGTAAAAAGTTTTTATCAAATGAAATTCTAGATAATTAAATTACATTCAAGTTAAGATGGAAAAAAAAATCTAATATTTAAATAAATATCATTCTTGTCAAGCTTGCTTAGTTTAATCTAACTTGGTTATAGAACCAATCCAAGTTGCTATCATTTGCATTTAGGTTTGTGTTTGTGATCTACAAAAAAAACAAGGGTTACTTTAAGGGTATGGAAATTAATTTTGCATAACCATTTCGATGTCTAATTGATAAGCCTATTTAGGCTCGAGCTCTAGAGGCCCAAGCCCAAGTACCTTAACATGCTTGGGTCTTGTCAAGTACTTCCCCATGCGGACAGCTTGACTCTTTTCATGAAACAAACCAGTTCAACTCCTCTAGTGAACTAGCTTAGCTTAAGTCCAACCATCTACTTAGGCTTCCCTAAGCATGCCTCTTGACCATGCCAAAAGGAATTTGATGCCTAGCTTACTCCATGCCAACACATCTTACTCAGGGTTAACCTTGAGCACTCCTCCAACCTTGACTAGCTCAAGGGTTCGGAAGCTCTAATAAATGTCATCAAGTGCCTGACTCCTTAGTACCTTAGACCCTAAGGACCCCATAATCCTTGAGATAGCCAAACCCAAGCTTGGTAAACGATGTTAACCTTAACCCATAAGATCATACTAGGTGCTTGGCATATGACTTGAAGACCTTAGGGCTACAACTGCTTTGACTCCTTCTCTTTTTTCATTAAATGTTGCCTAACAATCTACCATAGGACCTAAATATCGAGTCGCCCTAACTTTGATGGTTGCCCATGTTGATGTGACAAGTACCCTTCCTTAGATCCATTAGTCAACATAAAAGTGTTGTCCTTTCACGTATTAAACATGCCTCCTTGCACTAACTATCTATGAGTCAATCCTCATTCACTATGTATCCCATGTCGGCAAGTTTCATGCCATATAAATAGGGCTACAAGTACAAGGATTGAATCTCCAACTCTCTTTGTACCTTTATATACATTCTAAAGTCTCCCTCTTTCCTTTATTACTAACTTTAGCATTAGAGAGCTCTCATTGGTACTGCCATAAGGGGCTTTCTTACAGGTCCACCATTGTACATAACTATTGGATTGCTAAATAACCACCCTATATGATTGCAACATTAGCACCTAAGTTAGTGAAGTGTTTGAGTTTAGGAAGAATATAGGGTCAAGTGTATAGAGTGCTTAAAGAGTACATATAGTGGTTATGTTCACATATTTATAAGCCTTTGTCTAATAATTATAGTGGCTAGCAGTCGAATTACTAGTAGCATGTGGTGTCTCGTAAATTTAGCAATGTGCAAATTGTAGAGAGAAGTAGGTAGTTAAATAGTTATTGTCTAGGTAACTGTTAAACTATTCACTTCTATATTTGAATATTTGAACCTTACTGGACTCGATGTAAACCTTTCATAATTAGTAAAAACTTTAATCTAAGTCCGAGTATTCTATACGATATCATGAGTCAATAAGGCTAGGTGAAATAAAATTTTTATTAAATTAAGAAACCAAATATAGCATTGATAAAGAAAACCTTAAAAACTTGATTGAAACCTAAATCGTATACAAAAACCCTAAATTCCATGTATGCGCAAATATTCGAAATCGAAATTGAAATCGAACCCGAACTTGACTAAAATCCTAAAACTATAACTTTAAGCTTATAAAATGAATAAATATAACTTAATAGTAATATAACCATAGTTGATTTCAATTATTGACTAAATCTCATAATTACGTATAAATCCTAACGAAAACGTTGAAATAACTTATAAATATTGTAAACGTAACGGGTACCAATTAAATTAATAATTTTTTATAAAATCCCAAAATTAATTTATAAATATTAATTTTATGTTTGGAAAAATTAAATATATTTATTTTTATTTTCCTTTTTCTTCTTCTCATTTTTTTCCCTTGCTCTATGTAGAATCTAACATCCTACATTTTGTTTTGATTCTCCTCTAAGTGTTATGTTATTGGAAAAAAAATCAAAGGATATGATTAGCTTGTCTTATCTCAATTAATGCACAAATCTAGTAGATTTATTTCTTTTCTCTTTTCATTGTTATTTAGTCCACTTTCCTATTGCATTTGAATGCTTGGAAGTCTGGAAATCCTGTACAAACAAAACTAAAAAAGAGAAAAAGAAAAATTAAGCAAAACATACACACGTAACTTAGCAAATACTAAGAAGAAGAAGAGAAGAAACTAAGGGAATTTTTTTTTTATTATTCAATTACTAAAGAAATTAGGTAAGTTATTTATTTTATTTGTACACACACACATATATATATATATATATATATGTTCTATAATATGTACATGTATAATTAGTATATATTTTTTTACTTGTTACATGTATGTATGCGTGAGTATATAGGTATTTATACATAGTATATTTATAGTGTGTACATGTATGTGTATATAATATATATATATATATATACTGTGTATTTCCTTATGTATGTATATGTATAAGTGACCTAGTATATATATATATATATATATGTATATGTACATAGTATTTTTTTCTAAGGATATAATACGTATGTGTAAATGGGTATATGTATGTGTATATATACATAGTAATTATTTTTATTACATGATGTATAGATGTAAATATACGTATAAGATATATATATACATGTAGTATGTATTTTTGTATTTATGTACCTATGTATGTTATTAGTATCTTCTATATGTATGAATATAAATATATATATGTAGGTGTGATTATGTGCATGTATATATATACATAGTATTTTGTATTATATGATAAATATATGTATGCGTGTACAATAGTAGGTATATGCATGTATATATATATACTAAGTATTTTATTTAATTATTTCTCTGTACATGTAGTAGCTGGACATAATATGCATGTATAATATTATTAATTGTATTTAGTATTTTTGTATATATATATATAGCTATATATGTATATATATAAAGTATAAATACGTGTATATTATACTCGTACATAATGTATAATTAAGATTAAGATAATTTCATACATAAAGTACAGTATACATATAAATATACGTATATGAATAGTATCATATACTTAAAAATACGAGTATATTTAAATAGTATATATAATATAGTATATAAATATATATCTATATATATAAAAGTGTACCGTAATTTAGGAAAAAGTAGAATAAATAAGTAAATTAGATAATTTAATAAAATATAGTAATAAGTAATAATATATAAATATACCATAAAATACAAGAAATAGGAAAATAATAGAAAATGTGGAAAATGTAAGCGTGATACTTAGTACTCCCATATGTTGCCATGCCATCACTTATATATAAATTAAGTAATTTTCGTAATTAATAATAATAATAATTAATTAAGTAATTAGAAGAATAATAAAGTAGAAAAAATTGAATTAATAAATCTTAAATCTAAAAAATAAGTAAAAATATGTAATTATAATAAAATAGGACCAAAATAAGAAATTTTAAAAACTATACTATTCAAATAATTATTATATCATAATTATATTAAGAAAAACTTGAATTGATATTTTATAACTATTTAAGTCAAAATAATGAAATTTGTGATTTTTTATATTGTAGTCAAAACTATAGGTTAGAACGTCTAAAACGGACTCCGCTACAAGAAAGTATGCTTGAAAATGATCGAAATGGATTATAAGTTTATAAAAATCCAAGCTAAATCGAAAAAGCTATACGCGATTTGGTAAAAAACTCGAATCGATAATTTCATATAAACGAATAACTAATTTAAGTAAATAGTACAAATTATAATAGTAGTTTAGTTATTTCATTCCCAAACTTATTACTTTTCGTATTCCCTATTGTCAAGTGATCACGACTTTGACACTAACTTATCATTAAACTATTACGACCCTTGACTTGAGTATGGTTGAGTGAGTATTTTTAATGATTTCATTTTTATTTGTGTATGTAGTTAGTGAATATAAATTGTAATTAATAAGTGAATGTTGTGTGGGGCTAGGTTATACTTGTGTATGATATTATTTGTTGATAGTGAATTTACTCTAAAGTATAATAACGTATTATTTATTGCATAGTAAATTTGATAAGAGCTAATCTGCCTAAGACTTTGTTAATCATTGAGTAAAATGACTTAACTTTATTTGACTTGAATAAACTAAATTGAGATACGCATAATCATGTACTGCATAACTAATTCTGCCCATCACATCAGATGGAGGTAATAAGAGGCTATACTAGGGTTGGTTATTTGTTGTTATAGTATTTCATACGATATACGCGTGTAATATGATCTTACCTTGGCCCATGAGATCATTAGGCATTGAATGCGTTAATCACCTAATTAAGGGTCGAGTCTAAAAGCCTCTGTTTAAAGGTGAGTAAAGGCTAGATAAAAACTGAAAATTAATATATCATTATATTTTGAATACGAAACGTGGAGTTTTATTATTATAAAAATTCTAGTATGATACCCAAATTTGATTAGTACAGATGTATCTTTAACCTTGATTTCAAAAGGCGTTAAATTTGAGTTGCATACAGTACCTGGTCATCTGTATGTATTTGTATGGCATACTGATTATTTATATATTTATTTGATTGAATTAAATTATTATATAACCTGTTTGTTGTATGGTTGAGGGAAATATTTTACTAAGCTAATTAGCTTATATTCTTATAGTTTACTTTTGCAGGCTAATTTGTTCGTGAAGTTAGGCCGCTGTATACCCGATGTTAGTTGTACATCATGAGTGAGAGTAAGATGTGATAAGAGTGGACTTACAATATTGTAATTAGATTTTGAACCTTATTATGTAATATAATGTGTCAATAGTTTGTAATATGAGTTATTATTATCTTTTCATCTGTAATTTCTATATATATGTGTTATTTATATTTAAATGGTTATTATTATTATAATGCAATGATATTACTTATACCCGCCTAACTCTAAGTTGTTAGTTATAACAGTAGTCTTGTATATTGCATGAGGGGTTATTGATTGAAAAGGAAATCGGTTTATAGTCATTTGTACGGTATACAACAACTACCATGATTAGCCCTCTTGGGTTGTGACATTCGACATTCGACATTCGACATTTGACATTACCAATTGAGCTTCTAATAATATTGATCGAACGAATGCTATCGACCTGTAGAAGTTCCTGCAAAAAATTAGTAACCAATATGCTAAGCAAGTAGTAGCGACTAAGTGGTTAGCTATAGTAAGACCTAGTTAAAAGCGTAACCCTTTAGCTAATTCTTATCTCATTTAAGATAGGTCGACACAACATCAAGCATCTAATTGATGGGATGAAAATCCACTATCAACAAAAGTCTGCTTTTGATCCTTATTAACAGTGACACCAATTTAATCCGGTTAACATGCTTATGTTTAAGCACTATTTTCTTTTATCTTTTTTTTTTCTCTAAAGAATGTATGAATTACTAAAATAATGAATGCAAGTTCAATAAAATCACAAAGTAACTAGTAAAAAGTTATCAACTTTCAAATCTAAATATTATGAATAATTACATTGCTTTATAAATAAGTTGGATTATATTTTAATATTTTTATTAACCTCAATTTAATTTTGATTTAATCTTATTTTCACCCCCTTAAATATTAACCCTTTCTTATTACTTAGTTGACCTTTAAATGAAAAACATTCTTTTTCTTTTAACAAATCAGAAACATTCATAAATTTCACTAAATCCCACCTTTAAAACAAAAAAAACATAAGTAGCGTTTGGTTATAAGATTTATACAGAACGGAGAAAACTTGATAAAATAATTATAAGAACGACTGCACAGTATAAACTCATTATATCATGTTTAGTTTGTATAATATTGAATACAAAATTTATATTTAAAATTAATTATTTATATTATAAAATAAATAATATTTTGTTATATTTAATAAAAATAATATTAATTAACTTAATATTATATCATGGAAATATATTTTTAAGAATAAAAAAGTATTTTTTGTTTTTATTTAGTGAATTTCATTATATTATGGTGTAAATAAAAAAAATTTAAGTCTCTTGTTTGTTCCATCGACATAATTTTATTCAATCACTAAATAAAGTTGCCCATCAAATATGAAATAAAATTTTTTATTCAATTTAATACCGTAAAAATTACGTAATCAATAAAGTTTCTTTTTTTATATATCATGTTAGATTTAAGCCCATTTGTAGTCTATTTTTTTTTTATAATGTAAAAAAAAAATAATTGCTATAATATAACGTAATGTAGATTGGGAAATAAAAAAAAAATTCAAAAATCAAAAAATGAAAGAAGAAAGAAGAGACAACAGCGACTACCGCTTCTTCTCCTCCTGGATCGTCTTCCCGGATATCTCAATAATTAGGTGCGTTCCACTTAGTACGCCAAGCATCGGAAGTCCTTCTTCATGACGTCACTCTCACCGTTCTGGCCCAATCTCTTTCTACAGTGGTAAGCTGCCCTCATTTCTCTCTCTCTTTGCTTCATTTTGCTTGGAATTCTAATTTTGTATAATTTAATTGAGATGTTAGGGTTTTGTCTTTCCATTGTTCTTTGAGAATATGATTCCAATTACTCGATTAAAAATCTGCAAAGTTCTATTGCCTGAAAGCAACTAAATCGCGGTTGCGTTGTCTATACTATTTTGCAACAAAAGGATGGATTTTAGTAGGGCAAGATGTGTGTTGCATGTGAAATTCCAGTTATTCATAAATAAAGTGGAATGTGGTTCTTGTATTACTTGAGGAAATGGTAAATGTTAAGAGGCTTAATAAAGAAACTTTATCACCTTTGCTTGCACCTGGAGTAGTTTGTACAAAACCTCAAGTGTGTTTGGGACAATCTTAATGAAACCTAATTTGAATTGCTAAATCTGTTTGGTCGATACATATATCTTTTAATGTTTTCATTGCTGATTAATCCAGTTTGCATGTGGGAATTCTGAAGTTGTTTACATGGAAATGTGAAGCATAATGAGTGATGACTTCTATTGTTATATAATATAATTGGTAGCAGGATGTGTGTTTGCCTTCAGGGATCCTTATGCAATTGAAGGTGTACTTGTGAATTAATGAGAAGGAGAACAAGAAAGAGCAGAGAACACCATTTTACAAAGCAAAAGCATCAAATAATCTTCCATGAAGAAGAAGAAACACTTGAATTTTGATTGCATACAAAGGAAATGCCTCTAAAGAGCTCCTACTCCAACGCCCACACCCATTTTAAATCCTTTTTCTCAATTCCCTCACTCCTCTCACTCTTTCTCCTAACTGTTCTCGTTACTTTCTTCTTCTTTCTTCGCTCTCCTTCTCCTCCTAATCCTTCCTCTTTTTCTCTTTCCACCTCTGTTTCAACTACCACTGACTCCATCAAAGTCTATGTAACGCCACTTCCTAGATCTCTCAACTACGGCCTCCTTAGAACCTATTGGTCAGCATCCTATGTTGATTCACGTGCTGCAACCGACCCAGACCATGATTCCACAGAAATGCATTCTTTTAAGTCCTCCCAATTCCCTCCGTATCCTGAGAACCCTTTAATCAAACAGTACAGTGCTGAGTACTGGATTTTGGGTGATCTCATGACACCTTCAGGTTTTAGAAGTGGGTCTTTTGCTGAAAGGGTCGACAGGGTCGAGGAATCTGATGTCATTTTTGTACCCTTTTTTGCCACACTGAGTGCTGAGATGCAGTTGGGGAAAGATAAGGGAAGGTTTAGGAAAAAGGATGAGGGGAATGAGGATTATGTGAGGCAGCAACAGGTTGTGGATTTTGTAAAAGATTCTGAGGCATGGAAGCGATCTGGTGGTCGTGATCATGTTTTTGTCCTTACAGGTATGCATTTGGATTCAAAGATAGTATCTTTTGATTTTGTGAAATATATAACATTCATGAGGAATCATGCCCAATTGTTGATATCTTTCCTGATGCAATTATATTTCCAATGCTTGTAGATTGTGGGTGGGCATTGTAAGGTAATGAGTTGTGCGGAGTAGAGCTAGTATAGTCTGTGGCACATAAGATGTACAATCAAAATGCTTTAGGACTCTTCATAAGCATGCAGTTTATTATTTTTCTGGAGTCAAGTAATTAGTATCTACCAAGTACCAAAAGACTAATGTATACCTAAGCATAGATAAGGAGAAACCAAGTTGAGACAGGACCTATGTGATCGATCTTTTCTAGGTTAATAATTGTATGGTTGATTTGCCCAGAAGTAGTCTCGGCCTCCATGTGCAAGCTGCATATCTTCCTTCTGTTCCAGCTTGATTCTTGGAAAGAATTTCCTATTCACAATTTTCTGGAACGTAGAGTTGCTGTATAGACAGGAGTGCATCCTTCTAGTTGGTGAAACTTTGGGTGTTTAAGTGTACAGTACTCCATGCCTGCTTGGCATAATGACATTTAGAATATAGATGCTTGAGATTATTGCTCTGTTGAGATAATTGGAGCATCAAACCAAGTTAACTGCTCCTCAAACCCACAAGTTATCTGTGTATGACAGCCTTCATGCATGATTGCCTCCAAGACACACTACCTGTTTAAACCTACCTTATCCTGCAGGGGTAGAGTGGTCCACGTAGAAATTACGACGGAAACTTACCATTTAAAGCTGGTTTTCTCACCTTTCTTGCACAGTTTAAAGAGTGTTTCTCCACTCAGATGACCTGCTGTGATGCCCCTTGATCCTTGCCGGATGTGCTTGACAGTCCCCCATAATACGCTCACTTGGGGACTTCTTACTCCAGCTGTTCCAAGAGTCTCCGCTAGTTGAACCCCGTCCAGCCGTATATGTATCCCCTAGTCCTACAAAGATGAAATGGATGTTAATTTGGAGACCTTTAGCTTCCATATCTTGTTTAGTCTTACTTTTCCGTTTCATTTAGTCAAATGGACTAATTCCTGTTGTCATTTCATGCAAAGTCATGTTCTAGTCTTGCTTAATATATGGGGAAGATTTTCGCTATTTTCAACATTAAGTTGTCCTAGTTCCACATTTTGTTCTTTCTCTTGCTTATTATTGGTTTCATTTTTGTCTACCTGATCTTTGCAAACCGCTTTTGTGCTAAATGCAGTGAGGTGCTACATTTAACCTAAGAAGTACTCAAAATCAAGAGTACTTTGTGGTAAAATTTTGAGGAAGGAGAATTGATGGTTCCATAACTCTTAGGTTTTCTCCCTAATTTAAAAAATATAACATTTGATGGACTTGTCTTGATGCATCTGTTTATAGTGGGTATTGGCTGCCAATATTGACTATTCTTGTGCAGGTAAGGAGTTTCAATTACCTTAAACAAAGAATATAAAAAATAAAGCAGAGTTTTGTTTTCCTGGATCGAATTCTTAAGCATTTCTATTATTGCTGGAAGTGTTGAAACCTGCTTATAACATTACCCTACCTACCAATGGCATAGCATTGAGGTCAACTTATATTATATGCTGCAGCAGCTTATTATGTAATGTGTGCATTGTCCGGTTATGTTAAATCTTTAAGCATCCCTTTCCAGACCCAGTTGCAATGTGGCATGTCCGAGCTGAAATAGCCCCAGCAATTCTCCTGGTTGTAGATTTTGGTGGATGGTACAAGCTTGACTCAAAGTTTCAAAATGGTAATTCGTCAGTCATGATACACCATACTCAGGTTTCACTGCTCAAAGATGTCATTGTTCCTTACACCCATCTACTGCCGAGGTTGCATCTATCAGAAAATCAAAGACGACACAACCTTCTTTATTTCAAGGGAGCTAAACATAGACACCGGGTGAGTTTTAACTTAATTTAATTCTCGTTTTGTTTGAATTAGTATTAGTGGCGGCATTATTTGTTTGTGCACACTTCTGATGACCAATAGCGATTGAGATTCTTGATATAGGTAGTATTGGGTCAACTCAATCATTTCCTTTGCTTCTATTTAAGATATTGCATTATATAGAGTAGCTTTGTGACATGTCCTTGTCCACCTTGTCACATGGCTACCAAACATCCTTCATTGATACTCGTTAACTTGGATGTCTTGAGGTGAATTATTAAGGATATTCCTAACTGTCATTTCTTTCTTTTTTCTCCTTTTGTTTATATTAATTTGCATGACTTTTGCCCTATTCTTGAGCAATTAAGCTACTTTTATCACTCCCTTCATGCATGTGCTTTCCATGAATGATCTGTGAGAACTATTTCAGAAGATGGTTCTGAAGGTCACATACTCTCTCCCCTTTTTTACTACAAATCTTCCATGTTTAGATGGTTGCTTTGACTGTTGATGCTGCACAAGGGAAGTCATCTCTGTGTTACTTCCAAGAGTATTCTTAGTTGACTTGCCCAAAAGATATCCTTATTAGTTTATAACTTCATATACTAATAGTCTATCCTACTTTTTCTGAAGTTAATTGTGCAGAATTGGGAGGAATGTTTCTGTTCCTTTTAAGCTATAAAGTGAACATTTTAAACATATCAATGGTTTTAAAGGAAATAGGTTGGTAATACGTCAATAGTAACATTAGAGATTTGGACTTCTTTCTTGGCTTTAGAGAAGCTTTCCCGCTTCTTTGTCACCAATACCTTTTTGGCTATAAACTGAGTATTATTTTAAGCATATCAATTGATTTAAAAGAACTAGGTTGGTAACATGTCAATTGTAACGTTAGAAATTTGGAATGCTTTCTTGGCCTTAGAAAAGCTTTCCTGCTTCTTTGTCACCAGTAACTGTGTTAAATTATAAGATAGCAATTATTGTTGACTAAATTCCAATATATTGGCTCATCTTCACTGTCACAAATAACAAACATCTGTGAAAAGTTTTTAACCAAAAAAAAAAAATATCTATGAAAAATTTTCAGATCAAACCTCATCATTTTTGTCTACAGGGAGGCATGGTTCGAGAAAAGTTGTGGGATATGTTGGTAAATGAGCCTGGTGTCATCATGGAAGAAGGCTTCCCTAATGCAACTGGCAGAGAGCAGTCAATTAGGGGAATGAGAACATCAGAGTTCTGCCTGCATCCAGCAGGGGACACACCAACTTCATGCCGACTTTTTGATGCTATCCAAAGTCTCTGTATACCTGTCATTGTCAGTGATGACATTGAGCTACCATTTGAAGGGATGTTGGATTACACGGAATTTTCAGTTTTTGTGTCTTTTAATGATGCATTAAGACCAAATTGGCTTCTGGGCCACCTTAGAAGCTTTTCCAAAGAACAAAAGCAGAAATTTCGGGAATCGATGGCTCAAGTCCAGCATGTTTTTGTATATGATAATGGCCAACCTGGTGGCATTGGCCCTATACCTCAAGATGGAGCGGTGAATCACATATGGAGGAAGGTGCATCAAAAACTGCCTATGATTAAGGAAGCCGTAACTCGGGATAGGAGAAAACCACCAGGTGTGTCAATTCCCAATCGTTGCCATTGCACCTGATGGTATATCTTGTCGTTATGATCATACAGTGAGCTGATTACGTCATATATGTGGATCCTGCATTGCGATATCTAGGTCTGAATTTTGCAATTCAATCTCAGTTATTCCTTCATTCTTTTTTTACTTATTAGCCGTCCTCAGAACTGAGTTGTACATGGTTCGGGGTTTCTTTTTCTCTGGGTGATGACTCAACTTTAATTTAGAAAGAGGGCTCGGAACATTAATGAAATTGCTTGTTTATGTATGATATTATGTAAAATAAAAGATGTTTTATGTGCTTTTTGGCCATTATTGAAATGAAGGTGGGACAAGGAGGACCTAGTGATGATTCCTGTAATTGTCTCTTTTGATCATCGTAGTTTTACCCATCCAACTGATTCTTTAAATCAGTCTATTTTCCTTTCCCTTTGATTTTGTTCATTCTTTCATATTTCGAGTGTACTCAACAAAATATGATGATAATGAATTTAAAATCGATGACTTTCATTGGTATTTCTAGAAGTGGACACATACAGAAGGCAAAAGCAAGATGTTATGTTGATGGGGAATTTGCAGTTTGTCCTCTCGATTGCTTTTCCTATTTATCTTCTTTGCTGAGCCATTGACAACCTTGACACAGTGCGATTATACAAATACGGATCCAGTACGATTAGAAGTATGATTTTAGAGAACTGAAAAGATTGTGGTATTAATGAACCCGATCATAACTTAAACTAGTTTTTATCTCTATGCAATTTTATATATATTTGGTAATTATATGAAACCCGAGGCGAACGCAACCCACTAAAAACGATTGCCGCCGTTAGCTTCATATTTGTAGAATAAAAGAGCAACTTGCTGGATTGACTCCGTACATTTCTCCAAATTGCTTACTGTGAAAGAAATGCTGAAATTTTATTTCTTGATACCTTTTTAAGGTTCCTTTGCGATCCCAAGAACTAATTTTCATTTTTTACGTAGTTTTTTCGTGTCGTCGGAGAACATTGCTTAACATGTATAAGTTTTACACAGAACAAATAAGTTCTACTTTTGCATGTAAACTCATGCAATATCCCATGGAAACAGTAAAATTTGTCATCAATTTCCACCATCCTTCTTTTTCCTAGACGTAATGAGCATGTATTATTTTGTACCATATGTTATTTAATTGTTAGCTGAACTTTTTATTAATTGTGAAATTCTGCAACTTTTAAAAATTATTATTATTATTTACCCTAAATGGAGAATCTATGTACAATCAAGTAAATATTTTCTTGCCAAACAATCATAACACTGGAATGAATTTAAACTTTAGTTTTGAAAATCATATCTTCATATAGGCGAAGGCATATTACCATCTATAAGTACTTAATTTTAGTACACGTGATTAATATATAGTTATTTGATCCTGTACATTTTTAATGCATGAAAGATCCATATTTGGAGGAACTAATAATTTGGTAACATTCTTGTATTCCATATTTTATGAATCAGTAAAAAAATAATTAAAATCTTATGTTTTTAGAGCTATAGTAGGTAGTTTGTGAACCGGCATACAAAAAGATGGGGCGACTTCGAACCGGTCCGAATCGTCAACTCATCTGCTGTCATGGAAATCCTTGTGCCCTGCGTAAAGATGTTCAACTCACAGGCAACGCAACGCAAAATGCAAAGCCTTTGAATTTCATTATGCTTACTTCATCTTCATACTCTGCTGCAAATCCGTACTAGCGGTTTTGTGTTCCTTGAGTATGGGCATAAACGGATTGAAAGAACCAAAACCGTGTGCCTCCAAGACTTCCCAACTTGAACTATTTCTAATTTGTCGTGATCCAATATATCCGATCCAGTTATTTACTTTTTTCCTCATTAAGCCTATGTCTTAATTCTATGTGGTCCTTTCATGAGCAGTAACTAGTGGGCCAGTGAAGCCATTTTCCATCTCCCAAACCATCGGCTTACCATTCATAAAACCACTCAAAATCACATCATAGCTCCTTGTTTTTCCCTAAGCTTAGGCCTTCCCATTCATCTACTTGCAACATGCCACTCTTCTATTCACTCACAACCTATATATAAAAGCAAACCCATAATACCATACGCTCAACAAAGCACATTCACTTTAAAAAAGACAAAAATATTCATCACTTTCACATTTCTACTCATTCATAGAACATTCTCTTCATCTACTCAGAGGAAAGGAAAGGATCAGGATGAGTTTGTCAAGGAGAGCTTGGATTGCGGCAATGAGCATTGGTGCTGTGGAGGCATTAAAAGACCAAGGGTTTTGTAGATGGAACCACACCATAAGATCCATCCATCAACATGCAAAGAACCATGTGAGGTCTGTTTCTCAGGCCAAGAAGTTGTCTTCTTCATCCTCTGTTGTGGTTTCGCAGGTCCGAGAAGAGAAATTGAAGCAAGCTGAGGAGTCTCTGAGAAAAGTCATGTACTTGAGCTGTTGGGGTCCTAATTGATATAATACAACGGTTTCACTAGAGCCAAGTGAAATGGGAAATTTTGTAAATGATTGTAGAGAGTAATGTTACGGAAAAAAATGAAGATGTTCATATTGTCTTATTGTTCTTGTACAAGCAAAATGAGTAAAAATGGAAAAGTAAAGTGGAAGGAACCCTTTAGTGGAAATGAAATGAGTATATAACTTTCCATGCTTTAAGAGAGGGTTCTCATCATCCAATATACATACATACATATATGTATATCTTTTATTTCCTTAGTTTTCTTTTTATTATGTTAACTAAACAGGACGAGAAACATGGAAACTTCTTCTATTTATATTGCTTTTCCTTTTTTCCTTACCTTCTAGTCATTTTTAGGACTAGTAATTTGCAATGTGATTCATCAAGATATATTTATAAACTAATTTGTAAGGAAAACTTGGATACATTAATTAAGATGCTAGATCCATTTAATCATATTATAGCTCAAATTCAATACCTAAACCCTTTTGATAAATGCTCTCATTCTTTCTATCGTTCTTATTCACTTTAACTCCAGATCTGGTAAAAGCAACAATTTTAAATCTGATTTCTTATCATAATTAATTCCTAACATTCTAAAACAGGAAAAAAAAAAAAAAGATAGAGAGAGACAGACACACATATATTCAAGCAATTCCAAACTTCGTTCTCTTGGCATATCATTGTTCAAACCAAAATTTCATCAGTTGAACCATGCACAGCTAACTTAGATCTAGGAATTAAGTTTTGTTTAAGTTAACCGTAGGTACTGTTCGTTAATCTCAGAGTGCAACCATGCATAAATTTTTCTCTTAGTCCATCACTAAGCACTTAAAATTTGAATCTATGGTTGATCTTTAGAGTTATTGTGTTGTTTCCACAAAAAATTCCATAATCTTATGTTAGATATAGAAATCTTTGTGGATTATTTTTATAGGTTTTTTTTACAGTTTAGTCTATCTTTATGGTATTCATTAAAAAATAATACGAAAATAAGTTTTGAACAAAAGTTAATATTAAATTATAGTATTATCCGAATTTTTTTATACTGAAGTTGCATGGGGATATGCGAATTCAAAGTAAATTTTTTTAGTTTCAGTATAATTTTTTTTTTAATTTTTACTTCATTACAGTTTTTTTATCATATTTATACGAATATGCAACGGAAATAGTATGGTCCAATATGACTTCAATGCAATTTTGTTATACATATATATTAGTTGTAAGCATGTGATTGTAGTGTAAATCAATTAAACACAGATTTTGAAAATACAATAATAGTGTGGGTGTTTTTTATTCTAATAGGAATGTGATACACTTATATTTTAGATAAAAAATGTATTCATATATCGATACTATAAGTAAGTACAATATAAATATAATAAAAAATAAAATTTAATCACTATCTAGATACACCAATTGTTATTACAAACAAAATATTAAAAAAATAAAAATAAAATAAAATCTAATGTAAATAAAAAAATGCTCTATATCTAGATAATAGTGATTGTCATCTCTTAGAAAGACCCATAAAAAGCTCAACTGACAAGTTTGAGAAGTAACGAATCTGTGTTTAATTGACTTTGTACTATAATCATATGCTTACAACCATTATATACCTATAACAAAATTGCATCGAAGTTGTATTGGACCATGCTATTTCCGTTGCATATTCGTATGAGTATGATAAAAAAAACTGCAATGAAGTAAAAATTAAAAAAAAGTTTACACTAAAGCTGAAAAAATTTACACTGAAGTTACATGGGAAAAAAATTCGGGTAGTGAAGTACCATAATTTCGTATTAACTTTTACTTTGGACTTATTTTCGTATTATTTTTCGGAAAATACCATAATGATGTTCTAAACTATTCTCTGTATAACTTTCGTTATAAGGATTTGCTGCTATGGATTTATTTTAAATGCTTTAAATTGATAAATGGATTCAATCTATAAATGTGTTTCCTAAGTAGGTGAGATTTAGATTCTCAAACACAATTGAAAAACATGTTGTGTTAGAGATTGTAGTTCTTAACCATATGTCTATTTATCATATGTCTTAAAATATATGATTAACTGAAGGAGCACTCATGTTGAACACGAAAAAAAGAAAGAAAGAAAGAGCTGTGGTATTGATAGGTATGGTCCTGATCATTTGTAAAATAATCCAGATGATTTCTTCCCGAGAGATAAGGATTCTCAATATTGTGAAATAATTTGGGTCATTATGAATTAATTGGGCTAACTTTGTCAAAACAATAAAAATTTTTAAGAAATTTATACAACAGTTTGAATGATTGCTACTTGTATTTATTTTGCAAAGCGATGTTTTCATTAGATTTGCAACTTGTGACATAACTTTTGAAAGGTTATTAAGTATATTTGTAATGCCACCTAAGATATTACAGTCTATCACGTGTCTCTATAATCTATCAACACATCAATCACCTAGAATCTACCTATACATAACTCCATATACTTTAATTATCATCTACCACCTATACTAACTTCCAGGCAATAATTCAGGGATGTCTTAATCCACCAATATATGTATAAAGATCAAAATCTGATGTTCCCTTATACAAAAGGAAAATTTTTAACATAATTCAATTTCATATGTCTCAAATTACTAAATAACAAAACTTAATATCTAATGACTTCAATGCTTGTCAACTTAAACTATTAACGAAACAAACTTGAGAAGTCTCAAGTGAATTCTTAACCACAAGTAACAACAAAAGTATATAAAATACCATCCCTTTGATAATAGAACTCAATTGAAAAAAAAAAATACAACTCTAAAATAGCTACATCGATCCATCTCCAAAGTCATAGTAATAGCAATTAGAATCATCAGCATCTTCACCAAAGTACCCATACTCACTGTAGTCCTGATAATCACTAGGACCAATACTTGCATCTAAAACTTTAAAACCTAGGGGATGAGTAAAGTTTAGTACAAGGTATTAAGCATAAGCACATGATCATATAGTAATTCATAAGCACACACACATTAACTAAATGCAAAACCATCGATTAGTATCTTCTTTAAGTCCAACGAGCATCACAGTTTTGGCATCTTGAAACTTGGAGTAACTTCTGACTCTAGCATATAAAATATAATACACACATAAGTATTGGTATTGGGTCTTTCCAGACACCTTAGTAGTCACGGAACATTTTAAAACTATTTGGATCATTTGCAAGCAAGACTCCAATCAAGACGCCATCATGCAAGAATCATTGGGGCACCACTCCAATGTTTGGTCTTCTTAATCCCTTAGGTCCAATCAAGCCCAAGCAACACACTTATTTAAGCTAAGTTATTAGTAAATCCATTTAGCGATACTAGTTCTACACAAACAAATAACATATAACCTTCTATCTAATTGTAACGTCTATAAGCTCCCAAAATTGAGTTTAGGACAACCGAGCTCAAATTTAGGGCTTTTAGGGTAACTTATCTAATTGAGCCCAAACTTTGCGACTAGAATGAAAAAGTTAGTCGAGATGTTACAGTGAAGTTAGATTTTAGTAATAATGACCCGAAACCCCAATTTTGCCCTTAGAAATTGGAATATTTAATAAAGCACTAAAATGTTCGGAACTCGTAAAATTGAACTTAGATTGCAACGAGAACTTAGAGATAAATTAATTAAGCTATAAATGAGATAATGTAGGATAATTTACTATATAAAAATACACGTAATTTTTCGAGTATACCATGTATAAATAATAATTATACCTGTAAATTAACCCAAAATATCGTAATTATATATTTATTGTGTTGAATTCATGAAATTGACTTTAAAATGTATCCTAAAAATAAAAGATATGCTAGAAACTTAATTATGTGAGTAAAGTTATATATTTCACATGTTATTTACATAGGGTATAAACTTGTAAATTAATTAAATAACTAATTCTAACATATAATATCTATATTCAAGTAATTATTTAATAAAAGAAAAAGGAAAATTAATTAAATAACATTGGAGATTGCTGGAAGGAGGCATGGCAGGAGAATAGGAAAGTAGATTGCTGATTCAAAAGTGAAGTTGTAACTTTAGGACACCTCATGCATAAAAAAAAAAGAAATTAGAAAAGAAAATATGAATTAATTAAAAAAAAATCCCTTAACCGACTTTGAGGCACTATAAAAAGCCAACACCATCAGATATAAGAGTTTTAGTAGTTTGGAATCAGAAATAATCAGAAAGAAAAGTTAGAAAAAATCGTAGAAAATAAAAAGAAATTTAGAAAAACAGGGGGAATTTCGTGAAAGTGTAGAACCCTAACCTAGAGTAGATTTGCTGTGAAACACAACCAACCCCACATGATCCACCCACTACGCCGGCCGTCCGACAACCGCCCAGCTGCCGCCGGCTACCGGAGCACCCAAGAACAACAAGGTCAAATTCTTGCTCTGTTTTTCAATAATTTCTAAAAAATAGTAAATCCACCCATAAAATTATGAAAAAAATTACAATTAGGTTATTTTAGACATGCTTTCATGTGATATTTTTATTTTTGAAAAATTCGTAATATTTAATATACTTTATTAAGAAATCTGTAATTCATCCGAATATATATTTATGAAATAAATGTACTATATGATGTTGCTTCTAGCTGAAAATTTTTGTGTAGGATGTGTATGATATATAGGTAATTGCTACGTAGCCCAAATTTTTATTTGAATAATTTTAATATTTATTGAATTTTTAGGCTTGAAATTAGCTCGAAAATAGGCTGAAATTATGAATTTAATAGGAAATTATGAAATTAATTGATGAAATGGATATGTACTGATCTATTATGAATAGTAATAGTAATGAGTCAGATTGAAATTAATTGGATGCTAAAAGAATTATAATTGGATAATTTATCAAATTTAGGAGTAAAATCGTCAATATGAAAATATAGGTAATAGGTCGGAAACTTGAAACCAAGTGATAACTGAATTCCCTATATTTTTAGAAGTCCATAGAAATTTTCGGGGAATTATTTGGTAACCCGAACTATTTATTACGAATTTATCAAGTAAAATAGCTTAAATTACAATTTAGGGTGTATTTGTAATATTAATAGGCTAAAACGAATTAACCAAAAGCTATATAAAGGATTGCTGATCAGATGGGATTAATGGAAATTTTTATTATAATTATTAATATTTTCTAATCGGGATACACTTTAGGTGTATTAGAACTGAATAATACTTATATTGTTACAATATAAGGACAAATTGGATAAAATATAAGTTAAATCTGTAAATTACACATAATACGACCGTTTTTATATAATTATGTATAATTGCATTAAAAATTCAAACTACTCGTTAAAATCCATCTCTAAAAACAGGACTCGTAAAATGTGTCGTTAGGTCTATACGAGCTCAATGACACTAGTTTTGTTGAAATCGAATAACCTTAAGTAATCTAGCCTATAACTATATCATATTCAAGAATATACACATTTCGGTAACCTTACCGGAATCGAAACGTGAATTAATAAATAAAAAGTACGTTTCGATACGATCAAAACGATATATAATACGTAATAGTATATATGATGTATAATATCAATAATTAATAATTTAATTCAATATATAGTAATGACATGGCTGTATATTATGAAAATAATATATATATATATATTTATATAACCATTTTAGATTAAACCCTAATGTTTTCGTAATTATTACGAAAACTGAATTTGGACCTTTTGTGTAATTAGGACCTTCCAAAGACGGTTGACAATTCAAGTCAGCAAAAGCGAACATCTAAACAAGTAAGTTGGGATTGTAGCTTCACCGCTGTTTGGGTATTATTTAAAGTATCCGGGGACCCAAGAGTACATCTGGTTGTGTTTGTAATTAGATGATTATACGCATGTTGTGTGTGTGAATGATACTCGGTTGTGATAGGAGTTTAACTCCTTAGTGTGCTGTTCTACATATTTGCATAGATTCTGTATTGTGTGAACTTGTTGGTCACCCCTGATTAATACTAACAGTTATTTGACTAAAATGTAATTGGACATGCATAATCACCCGTTAGGGGAAACAATTAAGAGTGTTAGGCCAAACACCGACTTCCTTCGATGAGGATAGCTGGAATGGTCCTTTCTCTATCCTTAGTCGAACTAAGTGACAAGCGAGGAGGTCGCGGCAAGGTTGGAGGCCGTGGTTCGAAGGCGGTCATGGGAGGGGGGGTGTTCTCCATTGCACAAGCCCGGGTTTGGTCTGACTTGAGTCGTGATGAAACTCCTCAATCCGGGTTGGAGCGGATGAAATTTCTCTAACCTCACAGTGGACCGGTTAACACTATGCGATGTTTTCATTTGAGTGATTGCATTGCATTTCATCATGATTATTAACCTTATTCGTGATTGTACAGTACTCTTCTGACTCCGTCCCACTTACTGAGCTAGTTGTGCTCACATCCCTATAGAATGTTTTGCAGGTGTTGAGTGAAGATAAGATGTTCAGGTACCACCGTTCCCAGGTTAGTGTGCTGCTGTGTGGGAAAGTGAGGATCGGGGAATTTAACTGAACCCGAGCTTTTGGTTTTGTCTTTAAGTTTTGAAGAAAACTAAATGGGAATTCCCTGGGAGCCCACTAGTTTTCTAACTTATAGTATATAAAACGCAAAACCTGTGGTTTTTAATAAATTCTGATTATAAACTTTACCCTTGGACAAGAAATGTTTGTTTAAATATTGTTGTAATACTAAACAGCGGGTTGTATAGAACAAGCATTTTGTAAAAGCTCTACCACAGGTTTGGATATTAACAGGTGTCAAAACGGACGTTTCAAGCTGGTTGAGTTACGCGCTTTGTGTAAACTGCGTCTACGATAGCAGCTATGAGGTCAGCTTCTATCTTAGATTAGTTTACACGGTGGGACTGTTATGACTCTTCTTGTTCGGGGCGTGACAACGTCTGATAAAAAATTGATTCAAAAGCCTCAACAGTTGTTCAAATGAGAAACACCACACTCACTCAAACTTAGAACCAAACTAACAATATTCTTAACACAATAACTCAATTGGCTCAAGTTAACTTTAGGAACCATATATGCAAACAAGGATCACTAGGTTGTTAATTTGATTTATAAACCATTAAAGCGATGATTCTTAATTTGAAAAGGTTTAGAATTAATAAACACCAATGAAAAACCCTAAAAAGCTCAAAGGAAAACTTACCATAGGTAACAAGAGTTGGGCGTTTGGATGCACTAGCTTGTCTAATGTCTAGATGCTATGCTCAAAACATCATGGTCACGACCTTGGCATTTGGACGCTAATGGAGGTGGCGTCCGGATGCTAGTTACAATTTGTAGAATTCTGTAGATTGCAATGATGTATTCAACCCTTCATACACAACCCACTCTTCACCGTTTTCAAAACCACCAGTCCTGAAATGATATCCCTACTACAAACAACATCTAACTTGCTCAAAATGCCAATCAAAATGTCCTTTCAACTACAAACTCATCTTAACATTATAGCCTTTCGAACTCAAAACCACAAAACAGTAAGAACAAGATGTGTGATAAGAAATTACTTGTTATGGATCGATACTAGCATGTCCATCCTTGCACAAACATCATAGGACATGCATAGGATACCTTAAAATTGTTTACCTACTTTCCTTACATTGAAAGTGAATTCTCTTTAGGAAAAACTTATCAAAACTCAAAGGAAATAAAATACACAATTTACCTTAAAGTTTTATACCCTTAGATGCACTTTCTCCACTCGTGAATCACTATAAGACACCTAAGAAAACTCCTCAAATTCGTGTTGGGGTTGTCTTACACAAAAAAGTAGGTATCCCGATAAGAAAACGTGAGAAAACACAATTATAATATATGGTACTATCCTTACCTTTGATCTCTCAACTCGAAAGCACTTAATCTTTGATGTTCTTGCTTTGTGGTTTCAACATCAAGCAAGAACCGTTAGTGGATAACTTTGTATGTGTATGGAAAAGTAGTGAAAATGGTTTTTAAAAACCCTAGCGACCCTTTATATATTGAGGGGTTTGCTAATATTTTTTCCATATTCGAAATGTCCTTACTTAACTTTTACAATACTGTTTATATCCTTGATTTAAACCATTTTATTTTTAATACTTTATCTTATTATCTTATCTTATTTTATACTTTTATATTTTCCATGTTTTGGCTTTTAAAGTATTTAAGTCATGTCATTGGTGTTGAAGAATATATTTTATAACTGAATTAGACAAATCTAATGGATGGGGTCTTAGAAATTGTAACATTTGCGAAGAGTTATGTTGTATGGGATGAATTGCTAAGATATTTAATTTGTTGCTGCTCCATTTTTTTCTTTTTTGAAAATTTTTTATTTGAGTTTTCAATAATTTTTTACATCTCTCTCTCTTTGAAAACTTACTAAATAAGCGTATGATTTGTACTTATAGATATATTATTAAGTAGCAAGACTTATCTATATCATAGAGAATTGTGCTTTCAATCTCACTTAAGACCATCTCTAATAAATAGAATTCCATTTAAAATTTTTAGATACTGCTTTAAGAATGGAAGGACCCATTTTCCTAAGAGCAGTCACAATTGAGCTCCTTAGCATGTATCCCTCGAGTGAAGGATCTCATATAGAGGTCCTTCTCTATTAGAATCAGATTCTTTGTCTTTTTGGGGTCTTTAGTTACTATTATTTTTTCTTCATTTTAAGTATTGATAATATTAAATGTTTCTATTATAGGACCTATTTATAATATAAATAAATATTAAGGATAAAGTTCAAACTTTTTTAGAGTTTAAAATTCCTAAAGAAGCTGATATGGTAGAGTAAGAAATCTTCAAAGTTCCCTCAGGACAAAAATGCTCTAAGAAAAGAGGTCATTAGGTTAATATGACATTTAAGGATTTTAAAATGGGTCTTTACATACGATAGTACATTAAGGATTTCTCGAGTTTGTTTCTAATATTCATAAATAAAGTACTTAATATTTATTTATATTAGTTAAGAGATCCATAATATAAACTTTTTAATAAAACTATTAAAACAACAACAACACCAATAATAATAATAACTTGAGCCAATAGAGAAAGACCTTTACATGGGTTCTCCACGTGGATTCTTTACTCCTAAGGACCTTCTCCGGTGTCCCTTACTCTTAAAATCTATACTAAGGAACTTCATAGAAGATTCCCAAATAAATTTTATATTTAAGGCGTATTTTTTTTCCTAATGAAAATAATTATATTCGTATCAAAGTTTTAAATCTTGTTGTTAAACAATTATCTAACATGCGACAACACAAATTCACAGCGTTACTCATTTTTATTTCTATTTCTCGATTACCAACTTTTCACATCCGACTTAAGATCCGTTCTTAGCTTGCTATTCATATGTGTATTGTTGTCTATGTGAGGAGCGATATAGCGGCGAATACAATTTGAATCCGGTGGATTAACGGTGAAGGCACAGCAAAGCTTTGAATATCATATGCTATTATATCCTTTTCAAGTATCAGTCATAAATCCAAACTGTCGGTGTGGTGCCCCTTAAGATTGGGCGTAAACGGATTTTAAAAACCAAAACCGTGTGCCTCGTGATTCCCAAATTAAAATATGTCCAGTCAAATCATAATATTTCTAATTTGTCGGTATATCGAGTATATATGGATGGATATTTATTATCACAAACTCCTTATCTCAAATGTTTTCCAATCAATTGCATGCGGATATCTAGAAAAAAAAAAAGATAAATTAATATACAATTATAAAAGTTTATTTTACTTATTCGTATACTAAAAATTAATATACAATTATAAAAGTTTATTTTACTTATATATAGAGTTTAAAAATTAAGTTTTGGCTTAATAATATACATTAGGATATAATTATTAAAATAGAAAATTGGACATTGTGATGCAGTCACCCGCTTTTGTCCTCAAAAAGCCAGTGTCTTTAATCTTGCGATGTCCTTTTCACATTTGCCAAACCATGGACTTCCCATTCATAAAACCACTCAAAATCGCATAATAGCCCGTTGTTTTCCCAATATATAATCCCATTCATGTACCAGCAACATATCATCCACTATTTTATTCACTCGCAACCTATATATAAAAGCAACCCCATGATACCACACAGCTCAACAAAGCAAATTCACTAAAAATATCAATCACTTTCACATTTTTACACTTACTTTTATCAAGCCAGAGAAAAGGATCGGCATGAGTTTGTCAAGGAAAGCTTGGATTGTGGCAACGAGCATTGGTGCTGTGGAGGCATTAAAAGACCAAGGGTTTTGTAGATGGAATCACACCATAAGATCCATCCACCAACATGCAAAGAACCATGTTAGGTCTGTTTCTCAGGCCAAGAAGTTGTCTTCTCCATCTTCTGCTGTGGTTTCACGGGTCAGAGAAGAGAAATTGAAGCAAGCTGAGGAGTCTCTGAGAAAAGTCATGTACTTAAGTTGTTGGGGTCCTAATTGATATATAATAGGATTGGATGATGGTGAATATAGAATTTTTGTAGAGGTCGTGAACTGTAAATAGGTATTTAAAAAAACAAAAAAAAGGGAATGTACTATGGCTCCATCTAATATAAAGATATTCTTTAATACCGGAGTTTTTTCTTATACAGAATTTATGCATCATTATCAATGAGACATTTATCCTCACCATTTTTCCTTGAAGAATCTACAGATAGATATATAGGAGTGGTTTTCCAAATCTTTACTGAAACGCGAAAGGATAAATACTATATAATCGATCACCCAGTAAAATAAATGTGGCCTTCTATTTTATTTTTTGTTTATCCTAAATAAAACCTAATAAGGTTCCTCTTTTCTAATGAATCTACTGTGTAATCTCACTTTTCAATCTCCATTTTCTAATCATCTCTTCTAGAATTTATTACACTATGATACATGTGAAGATAATTCATTTTAAACTGAAATGAGAAGAGGTCAAATTTTAAATAGGAAAAAAAAAAAGATAGAAATAATGGTTTCAAATTTTAAATTTTCAATTGAGCTATAGCCTCATATCATCCTATATTTTTTCGCATAGGACATAGACGCAAGACGCAACCAAATATACTTCAAGAATGGAATTCACATTACATTTCTAAATGTAGGAATAGATTTTTTGTGCTAATCCTAATTATATTACAATTCATTCAATTTATATTTCAATCCATCTTATTTTACATTTTTGCATATCAAACCCGATATAAAAATTAAAGAAAAAAGATATAATTCTCAAATTCCCATATGTAAATACATTTTTCTACTATTAGTAAGTGCAACTACATACAACAGAAAAATTCATGTTGACAGTTTGATACAATTCCATTTTTCATCGTAGTAAGATTAAAGGTATCTTTCGCAAATCATTTCTGCAAGCTTCAACGAATCATTTTTGAAAGCTTTAACAATTGAATAGATTTTTGGATTTTTCAAAAGTTAGCACTTATCAATTTATATAAAAATTTTAACTATAATATACACACGTGAACACTAAGATGAAATTTACTTAAGTACATTCAATTAATTATATTAATTTTTAAATAGGTAATAAATGTACAAAAGTAAAAAGAAAATTTAAAAAATAATAAAAAAGTATAAAACTAAAAAAGGAAAATGGCTATTATCGGACAATGAAGGACAAGGGGTAGCCGATGAACATACCCTCTCCCCCGCCCTCCCTCTACTTCTAGGTGATCAGAAAGACCAATTCTCCTTGTTAATTTTATTCTCTTTTATTATTTTCTGTAGTTTCATTTTTTTACGTACTTCCATTATTTTATTAAATTATTTAATTAAATATATTTAAGGAAATACCATGCTAGCATTCACGTGTGTCCATACAAAGTAAAATTTCCATATAAATTGCCATATTAGCTTTGTAAGAGGTAAGTGTTAACTTTTTTAAATATCAGACATTTGTACTATTAAAGTTTTTAGAAATATTAGTATAATTCACCTTGAGATTAATTACGATATGTATGAAAAAACTTATATAAGAAAAATAGATATCTTTTAAATTGACCATTTTTTCTTCTAGCACTTAAAAGCATGAGTATATAATTATAAAAGTTAAATGCCCTAGTGTTGCGTTTGGTTTTGAGGTATATAATTATAAAAGTTAAATGCCCTAATGTTGCGTTTGGTTTTGAGGTATATAATTTCTAAGAATAACATCTGTTACGCGATTTTATCTTTAAAATCTTAGAATAGTTATGATTCTGTTCATCTAATCTTTGGAATTATCCATTTTCTCGAAGTATATGAGAATCAACATTTTGAGTTCCATATGATATCCCTTAACAAAACCACTACCAATTAATAAACGATATATATATATAGTATATACAATAAATAAAAGTTGATAAAGTATATTAAAATATTATTATTGATAGAATATTTTGAACATAAACTCTTTAAATCTAAATTGATCGTAGACGTACCTATTTAGACTTATGAATGATCAATTTAAATCCAATTTAAGCCTTCAAAGTCCTTAGTTGAGCTCTTCCTCACGTACTTGAGCTCTCCTCATCTCAAGTCCCTTAGTTGAGGTTTAGACTACCTCTCCATGGAAAGTGTTTGGTCTCAAATAAGCTACGTAACTTATTGGAGGAGCTCAACTATGGATAGAAGCTCGCTTAAAAAGGAAGGATGACTATCTTAGAGGAAAGTCAATTGTCTCCATTACGATTTTGGATATCTAAAGATCTACTAGCAATAAGAGATACACTTTCCTATTAAGTTGGGACATGTTTATCCACTTTCCTTATTTATCTTAGCGACTCCACTATAAATAGAAGGTAATCCCCCATCAGTAAGGATATTTACATATGTATTGTAAACTTTGAAAATTTATCTTTTTAGAGATAGTGTCGAACTCTAGTGTTATAGATAATTCTCTAAGTCAACAAAACTGCATTAATTTAAAAATGCTTAAATTTAAAATTCAAAACCTGAAACGAATATGAAAAACCTTAATATACAATTTGAAAACCTTAAACGTTATGTACGCATACATAGAAAAACTTAAACCGACCCAAACTTAATGAAAAACCCTAAACACTAAACCTTAAGATCATTAAACCCTATCATTTATCCTAATGTTAATAAAAGTCCAGTTTGATAAAATTATTATTAAGTATACACAATCACGTAAAATCGCTAATGAATAGTTAGAGATAATTTTAAATAACGATAATTAGTTAATTTCAACTAATTAAATTAATAAATTAATTAACTGCAAATAAATCCTATTTATCCTACTTGTGGTGCCATTAAGGTATTTCCTTCTTAATGTATCATATGATATATATATATATATATATATATAGTGTAGAATATTACGTTATATTATGTATTGTACATATGTACTTTGTGTAATTACATACCTTAACTAGGGTTTTCTTTTATTTTTTTAATTAACCAAATTCCTAATGTAACTAAACTAGAAACTAGTCCTATCAACACTTAAGTCTAACCTTATATGATTTGATATGAAAAAGGAGATATGGCCTGCCTTACCCCAATTTTTGACAATAACCCCTTCTTTTCTCCTACTCACATCAGCCATGTTGCTGCCTAATTTACTCCATATTTACTTCACTTTTCGACGATTCAGCGCACTTAAAGATAATCCCTTATTATTTCCTATATATAATCCGAGGCGAACGCAATCCACTAAAAACGATTGCCACCTTTAGCTTGATGTTTAAAGAATAAAAGAGCAACTTGCTCGAATGACTCCGTGCATTTCTCCTGTGCATCTTTTCTTAAATTGCTTACTGTGAAAGAAATGCTGAAATTTTATTTCTTGATACCTTTTTAAGGTTCCTTTGCGATCCCAAGAACTAATTTTCAATTTTTACGTAGTTTTTTCGTGTCGTCGGAGAACATTGCTTAACATGTATAAGTTTTACACAGAACAAATAAGTTCTACTTTTGCATGTAAACTCATGCAATATCCCATGGAAACAGTAAAATTTATCATCAATTTCCACCATCCTTCTTTTTCCTAGACGTAATGAGCATGTATTATTTTGTACCATATGTTATTTAATTGTTAGCTGAACTTTTTATTAATTGTGAAATTCTGCAACTGTTAAATATTATTATTATTATTTACCCTAAATGGAGAATCTATGTACAATCAAGTAAATATTTTCTTGCCAAACAGTCATAACACTTGACTTTAGGTTTGAAAATGATATCTTCATATAGGCGAAGGCATATTACCATCTATAAGTACCTAATTTTAGTACACGTGATTAATATATAGTTATCTAATCCTGTACATTTTTAATGCATGATAGATCCATATTTGGACGAACTAATAATTTGGTAACATTCTTGTATTCCATATTTTATGAATGAATAAAAAAAAAACAATTAAAATCTTATGTTTTTAGAGCTATAGTAGGTAGTATGTGGACCGGCATACAGACACGATAATGAACCCGTATGGTAAATTTCTGCGAGCCAGTCTGTCGCATGCACAAAAAGATGGGGCGACTTCGAACCGGTCCGACTCACCCTGCAAAATGCAAACCCTTTGAATGTCATCCGTTATCCTTACTTCGTCTTCACACTCTGCCGCAAATCCGTCCTAGCGGTTTTGTGTTTCCTGAGTGTGGGCATAAACGGATTGAAATAACCAAAACCGTGTGCCTATACTGTTTCTAATTTGTCGTGTTCGAATATGTCCGATCCCGTTATTTACTTTTGTCGTCATTAAGCCTATGTCCTAATTCATATGTCTTTTACGAGCAGTAACCAGTGGGCCAGTGAAGCCATTTTCCATCTCCCAAACCATCGGCTTACCATTCATAAAACCACTCAAAATCACATCATAGCCCCTTGTTTTTCCCTAAGCTTTGGCCTTCCCATTCATCTACTTGCAACATACCATCCACTCTTCTATTTACTCACAACCTATATATAAAAGCGAACCCATAATACCATACGCTCAACAAAGCGAATTCACTTTTAAAAAGACAAAAGTATTCATCACTTTCACGTTTCTATTCATTCATAGAACATTCTCTTCATCGACTCAGAAGAAAGGATCAGGATGAGTTTGTCAGGGAGAGCTTGGATTGTCGCAATGAGCATTGGCGCTGTGGAGGCATTAAAAGACCAAGGGTTTTGTAGATGGAACCACACCATCAGATCCATCCAACAACATGCAAAGAACCATGTCAGGTCTGTTTCTCAGGTCAAGAAGTTGTCTTCTCCATCTTCTGCTGTGGTTTCGCAGGTCAGAGAAGAGAGATTGAAGCAAGCTGAGGAGTCTTTAAGAAAAGTCATTTACTTGAGCTGTTGGGGGTCCTAATTGATATAATACGACGGTTTCACATTTCCCTAGAACTAAGAGGAATGGGAAATTTTGTAAATGATTGTAAAGAGTACTATTACGGAGAAAAAAATGAAGATGTTCATATTGTCTTATTGTTCTTATACAAGGAAAATGAGTGAAAATGGAAAAGTAAAAGAAAGCAAAGTGGAAAGAATCCTTGCGTTTAACCTGTTTAGTGGAAATGAAATGAGTACATAACTTTCCATGTTTTAAGACAGGGTTATCATAACCCTGTTTTTTTTGTTTTTTTCCAATTTTTGTATACTATGTTTGGATGAATAGAAACGTATGGAACAGAGTTCTAATGAAATGGAAGGAAGATAGATGTTTGGTCGTATTTATGCCCAACAGAAAATGAAGGAAGAGAGTGGAAACCGAATGACATTTCCACTTAAGGGTCCATAAATTTTCTCTCTAAATTTACGCAGAAATTGATGGAAATGTGTAGATATCTTCCAATTTCCTTCCATTTCCACTTTACATATCCAAACATCCATAAAAATCCTACTTCCTTTTATTTCATTTCCTTTTTTCCCATTTCATAACTTTCCATCAATTTCTACTTTGCAAATAAGTTGCCAAATAGAGTGGTAGTTTTCTTTTTACTACGTTAACCAAACAAGAGAAACAGGAGCAACAAGAAAACTTTCTACTTATCTTGCTTTTCTTTTTCCTGACTTCCGGTCATTTTTAGTATTAGTAATTTGCAATGTGATTCATCAAGATAAAATGTACAAACTAATTTATGAGTAAAACTTGGATACATTAATTAAGAGGTTAGATCCATTTAAACATATTAGAGTTCAAATCCATTACCCAAATCCTTTTGATAAATACTCTCATTCATTCTATCGTTCTAATTCACTTTAACTCCAGATCTTTCTATCGTTCTACTTCACTTTTAACTCCAGATCTGGTAAAAGCAACAATTTTAAATATGATTTCTTTATCATATTTAGTCCCTAACATTCTAAAACAAAAAAAAAAAGAAAAAAGAAAAAGAGAAAGATAGAGTGAGATAGATATACACATATATTTAAGCAATTCCAAATTTTGTTCTTTTAACATATCTTTGTTCGGACCAAAATAGCTAACTTGGATTTAGGAATTAAGTTTTGTTTAAGTTAATCGTAGCATACTATTTGTTAACCTTAGAGAGCATCCATGCATAAATTTTTCTTTTAAGTCCATTACTAAGCACTCAAAATTTGAATCTATTGTTGATTTTTAGAGTTATTATGTTGTTTTCACAAAAAATTCCAGACCCTTATGTTAGATATAGAAATCTTTGCAGATCATTTCTATAGGTTCTCTATTTAGCTCTCATTATAAGGATTTGCTACTATGAATATATTTTAGATGCTTTGAATTGATAAATAGATTCAATCTATAAATCTGTTTCCTAAGACTGATGTTTTTAACCTTACGTCCATTTATCATATGTCTTATTGAAATATATGATTTTAATTAAAATGGCACTCATGTTAAACACGAGAAAAAAGAGAAAGAGTTGCAGAATTAATAGGTATGGTCCTCCTAACATTTGTAAAATGATCCAGATGGTTTCTTCTCAAGAGATAAGGATTGTTAATATTGTGAAATAATTTAGGTTATTATGAATTGAACTTTGTCAAAACAATGAAAATTTTTAAGAAATTTATAGAATAATTTGAATGATTTTTACTTGTATTTATTTTGTAATTTTTTTTTTTTTTTTTTTTTTTGCAAAACGAGGTTTTCATTAGATTTGCAGCTTATGATATGACTTTTGAAAGGTTATTAAACATATTTATAATGTGACCTAAGATATTACGGTCTATAAGATGTCTCCATAATTTATCAACACATAAAGCACCTAAAATCTACTTGTATTAACTTCCATACAATAATTCAATGATGTCTTAATCCACTAATATATGTATAAAGATCAAAATACGACGTTCCCTTATACAAAAGGAAAGGATTTAACATAATTTAATTTCATATGTCTTAAATTACTAAATAACAAAACTTAATGTTTAATGACTTCAACGCTTGTCAACTAAAACTGTGAACAAAACAGACTTGAAAAGTCTCATGTGACTTCTCTAATCTTAAGTAATAATAAAAGTATATGAATACCATCCATGGGATACTATAACTTAATTGAAAAAAAAAGTACAACTCTAAAATAGCTACACCGATCCATCTCCAAAGTCATAGTAATAGTAATTAGAATAGTCAGCATCTTCACCAAAGTACCCATACTCATTATAGTCCTCATAATCACCAAGACCAATACCTACATCTAAAATATTAAAACCGAAGGGGTGAGCAAAGTTTAGTACAAGGAATTAAGCATGGGTGCATGATCATACATTAATGCACAAGTACATACATATTAGCTAAACATTAAAAGTAAATGCAAAAACCATTGGTTATTATCCGTTGAACCTAGAGTTCATTAATTGATTTTGATAAGAATAAAAAGTACATATCTAAACATGTTGTTTTTAACCAAATAAGTGGATAAATAAATTAAGTATTATTTGTTTATATTGAGGTAATTGAATAGGATCGATTAATTTGTTTAATGAACAAATATATCAATCATCTTTATAAGAAATTTAATTTTTTGAATGGTGATCAAATGATCTTGAAGTTAGATTGCAAAGTATATTTGTTTGTTATATGTTAAAAGAATTTTCAGGTGATATTTGATCTACCGGATTAACGACTTAAGGAAGAACTAGGCTGATAGTGTAAAGGCTTGAAAAAACACTTACTGGCCCAAAGGAGTTGGCATGCCGATTCACTTGTTAATATTCATGCCAATAGAGCATTTTGTTACCAGCTTATTGGTAGTACAAGGAGTTGGCATATCAGTTAGTTTGATTCAAGTAGCCGTTTGAGCATTTGATGTGCAGTAACGAGAAAAATTCAATGAGTTGATATAAAAGCTCAACAACTCGACCAAAGACAATTAAGATATGGTATTCTACTACAATTAAAAGACATTCTCTTATATTCTTGAGCTTATTTTACTTTTCTTTGGTCTCTTATACATTTATTTGATATCAAACAAAAAGAGATATAGTTGTGGTGCTTGAAAGTTCTTACATTTGTAATTTTGAGTGAAGAAAGTGATATACTTGAGTAAGTTGTCTGTAAAAAAGATTGTGTAAGCTTATGTAGCTCTTGGAGCATTGAGTTGTGAAATTAATAAAGTGAAGTGAAATCCTCGGTTGGAGGCATTGTAAGTCCGTGGAAACTAAAGAGTGGTCCGAACTTTACGTTATATCTGGGCTTAAATTTTTCTATCCCTATCTTCTTTAATTTTTGTATTTATTATTGTTACTTTGATTATTGCATTTATCTGGTTATATCGAAAAGAATTACATATTGTCCTAGAACTCAATTCGCTCCCCCCTCTTGAGTTTAGCTTAGTGTTTTTCAATTGGTATCAAAGCTAGTCTCCAATCACTTGTGTAATTGTATATTAGAGTAAAGATCATATCATTCAATGCATTAAGCTTTTTGGAAGGACAAGCAATTAATAGGCATCTTCTCTTAACTAGTAGCAATTATTCATATTGGAAATGTACGATGTCCATATTCTTGAAAGCTTAAAATAGACTACTATGGCATGAAGTTAACCAAGGATCATTTAAGATAAAAGGAAAAGAAGAAAGAGATTACTCGAATGATGATTGGAAATTACTTAATTTAAATGAAGTTGTTATGAATATATTACATTATACCATAAATGAAAATGACTTCAATAGAATATGTACATGTAAAAGTGCCAAAGGAATATGGGATAAATTACAAAGCACATATGAAGGAACTAGTAGAATAAATGAAACAAAAATAAGTTTATTATGTGAACAATTTGAAAATTTTAGAATGGATTCTAATGAAACAATTAATGAGATTTATAATAAGTTTATCAATATCATTGAACCTTTGAATGTTCTTGAAAAGACATTTACTAATCTTAAGATAAATTTCAAAATTCTTAGATCTTTACTAAGAGATTGGAAAGTCAAAAGAATTGCTATTAAGGAAGCTTACGATCTTAATGAAATGTCAAAAGAGCAACTTCTTTAAACACTTAAGACTCATGAGATGGTAAAGAGATAAGAAGAGGAGTTTAGAAAGAAAATGTCGAGTCTGATTTTTCGGTTTTCTATTTATTAAAAATTAATTTCTCTATTTTCCGATTAATACTAAACCTTAACCCATTTAATATTAATCCTCGACTAAGGAAATTGAGAAATTCTAGTTTTTTATTGAAAATAATTTTTGGAGTCGCCACCCGACCAAAGTCAGGAAAAAAAAAAGAAATTGTAACTAATTGGTTAGTTTGATTACGATTTAGCTACCGGTCTTTAATTTCAATTTAAATGAAGAATCAGAGGGTTCCGAATTCGGAGGCTAACCTATTAAACCTTAATGGGTACCACTATCTATTTACCAAAATTAGGAATATTTTTCTAATTATAATATTTAAAAATAAATAAATAAATCAAAAGAAAAAAGAATCTTAAGAGGATAGCTCTATATGTGTATGGAAAAGTAGTGAAAATGGTTTCTAAAAACCCTAGCAACTCTTTATATAGTTAGGGTTTGCTAATATTTTTTCCATATTCGAAATGCCTTTACTTAACTTTTACAATATTGTTTGCGTCCTTGACTTAAACCATTCTATTTTTAATACTTTATCTTATTGTCTTATCTTATTTTATACTTTTATATTTTCCATGGTTTGGCTTTTATAATATTCGAGTCATGTCATTAGTGTTGAAGAATATAGTTTATAACTGAATCAGACAAATCTAATGGATGGGGCTCAAGTTTTAGAAATTGTAACATTTGAGAAGAGTTATGTTCTATGGGATGAATCACTAAGATATTTAATTTGTTGTTGCTCCATTTTTTTTCATTTTTTCATTTGAGTTTTCAATAATTTTTTACACACACTCTCTCTCTCAAAACTTGCTACATACATGTATGATTAGTACTTATAGATATATTATTAAGTATCAAGACTTATCTATATCATAGAGAATTGTGCTTTTAATCTCAGATAAGACCATCTCCAATCTATAAAATTCCATTTAAAATCTCTAAATGTTATATCAATAACTGAAGGACCTAATTTACTACGATCATCGACAATTAAGCTCCTTAGCATGGGTCCCTCGAGTGAAGGATCTCTTATAGAAGTCCTTCTCTATGGGAGTTGGATTCTTCGATTTTTTAGGGTTTTTAGTTATCATTATTTTTTTTTTTGTTTCAAGTATTGATATTAAAAGTTTGTGTTGTGGATCTTATATATAATATTAATAAATACTAATGATAAAGTTGAGACTTTTTTAAAGTTTAGAGTTCCTAAAGCCGCAAATATAATAGTGTAAGGTACTTTTAAAGTTCCTAGGAGACAAAAATGCTTTAAAAGAAAAAGTCTTTTAACTTAATATGACATTTAGGGATTTTAAAAGGAATCTTTACAGATATAAATGCACTAAAGATCTCTTAAGTTTATTTTTAATATTTATTTATATTATTTAAGAGACTCAAATATAATCTTTTTAACAAAGCTATTAAAACAATAACTATAATAATGATGATTTGGTTGATAGAGAAAGACCTTCACATGGTCCTTTGCTCTTAAGGACCTTTATGTGTCCATTACTCGTTACATCTGTACTAAGGACTTTTAAGGAAGATTCCTTATAAATTTTATGTTTAAGGTGGATTTTTTTTTCTAACGAAAACAATTATATTCGTATCAAAGCCCCAAATCTTGTTAAATAATTATCTAACATTCGGCAACACAAATTCCCAGCGTTACTCGTTTCTATTTCTGTTTTTCGATTACCAATTTTTCACATCCGACTAAAGGTCCGTTCTTCGATTGCTATTCATATGTTTATTATTGTATATGTGAGGAGGAATACAGAGGAGAATGCAATTTTAATCCGGTGGTTTAACAGTTAAAGCACGGCAGACCTATGAATATCATATGCGATTATATCCTTTTCCAGTATCAGTCATAAATCCAAACCGTCGGTCTGGTTCTCCTTAGTTTTGGCGTGAACGGATTTTAAAAACCAAAGCCGTGTCCCTCCTGATTCCCTAATTGAAATATGTCCAGTCAAATCATAATATTTCTAATTTGTCGGTATATGGAGTATATGTGGATGGATATTTATTATCTAAATTCCTTATCCCAAATGTTTCCAATCAATATGCTCATATCTAGAAAAAAAAAAATTAATATACAATTATAAAAGTTTATTTTGCTTATTGGTATACTAAGTAACAACGCACCTGTAATACATGTACATAAAATAAAATAAATAAGTATTATATTGTTATTATGTCAGATTTGATTATAATAACTTGTTTTCTTTTTAATATAATAAAAATTTTATATTTTTAATAATTGATGACAAAAAAATCTATAGTTTATAATTTTAAACTCGATGATTATTATACACTACTTAATAAGTTCATTCAGTATTTTTAGGTTAAATGGAAAAATATAGAGTTTAAAAATTAGGTTTTGGCTTAATAATATACATTAGGATATAATTATTAAAATAGAAAATTGGACATTGTGATGTAGCTACCCGCTTTTGTCCTCAAAAAGCCAGTGTCTTTAATCTTGCGTTGTCCTTTTCACATGTGCCAAAACCATGGACTCCCCTTTCATAAAACCACTCAAAATCGAATAATAGCCCGTTGTTTTCCCAACATATCATCCCATTCATGTACCGGCAACATATCATCCCATCCACTATTTTATTCACTCGCAACCTATATATAAAAGCAACCCCATGATACCACACAGCTCAACAAAGCAAATTCACTAAAAATATCACTCACTTTCGCATTTTTACACTTACTTTTATCAACCCAAAGAAAAGGATCGGAATGAGTTTGTCAAGGAAAGCTTGGATTGTGGCAATGAGCATTGGTGCTGTGGAGGCATTAAAAGATCAAGGGTTTTGTAGACGGAACCACACCATAAGATCCATTCACCAACATGCAAAGAACCATGTTAGGTCTGTTTCTCAGGCCAAGAAGTTGTCTTCTCCATCTTCTGCTGTGGTTTCACGGGTCAGAGAAGAGAAATTGAAGCAAGCTGAGGATTCTCTAAGAAAAGTCATGTACTTGAGCTGTTGGGGTCCTAATTGATATATAATAGGATTGGATGATGGTGAATATAGAATTTTTGTAGAGGTCGTGAATTGTAAATAGGTATTTAAAAAAAAAAAAAAAGCGAATGTACTATGGCTCCATCTAATATGGAGATATTCGGTAATACCGCAGTTTTTTTCTTACAGGGAATTTATGCATCATAATCAATGAGACAATTATCCTCACCATTTTTCCTTGAAGAATCTACAGATAGATATATAAGAGTGGCTTTCCAAATCTTTACTGAAAAATGAAAGGACAAATTCTATATAATCGATCACCCAGTAAAATAAATGTCGCTTTCTATTTAATTTTTTGTTAATCCTAAATAAAACCTAATAAGGTTCCTCTTTTCTAATGAATCTACTGTGTAATCTCACTTTTCAATCTCCATTTTCTAATAATCTTTTCTATAATTTATTAAACTATGATACATGTGAAGATTATTCATTTGAAACTGAAATGAGTAGAGGTCAAATTTAAAAAAAAAAAAAAAAGATAGAAATAATGGTTTCAAATTTTAAATTTTCAATTGAGCTATAGCCTCGTATCATCCTATATTTTTTCGCATAGGACATAGACGCAACCAAACATACTTCAAGGTTGGAATTCACATTTCTAAATGTAGGAATAGATTTCTCGTTTAGAATGAAATTTCAATTTATTCAATTTGTATTTTAGTCCATCTTATTTTACACTATTTTTGTATATCAAACCTGATGTAAAAGTTAAAGAAAAAAGATATAATCCTCATATTCCCATATATAAATACATATTTCTACTATTAGTAAATGCAACTACATACAATAGAAAAATTCAGGTTGAAAGTTTGATAAAATTCCATTTTTCATCGTAGTAAGATTAAATGTATCTAATTTTTGAAAGATTTAATAAATCATTTTTGAAACCTTTAACAATTTAATAGATTTTTGGATTTTTCAAAAGTTAGTACTTATCGATTTATATAAAACTTTTAACTATAATGTACACACCCGAACGCTAAGATGAAATTTACTTAAGTATTTTCAATTAATTATTTTTAAATAGGTAATAAATGTACAAAAGTAAAGAGAAAATGTAAAAAATAATAAGAAAGTATAAAACTAAAAAAGGAAAATGGCTGTTATCGTATGAAGGACAAGGGGTAGCCGATGAACATACCCTCTCCCTCGACCACCCTCCACTTTTAGGTGATCAGCAAAGACCAATTCTCCTTGTTAATTTTATTCTCTTTTATTATTTTCTGTAGTTTCATTTTTTGACGTACTTCCACTACTTTATTAAATTATTTAATTAAATATATTTAAGGAAATACCATGTTAGCATTCACGTGTGTCCATACTAAGTAAAATTTCCATGTAAGTTGCTGTCCATACAAAGAAAAATTTCCTATAAGTTGTCATATTAGCTTTGTAAGAGGTAAGTGTTAACTTTTTAAAATATCGGAAATTTGTACTATTAAAGTTTTTACAAATATTAGTATAATTCACCTTGAGATTAATTACGATATGTATGAAAAACTTATATAAGAAAAATAGATTTCTTTTAAATTGACCATTCTTTCTTCCAGCACTTAAAAGCATGAGCATTAGTATTTATTATAAAAGTTAAGGGTCCTAAAGTTGTGTTTGGTTTTAAGGTATATAATTTTTAAGGATAACATCCGTTACACTATTTTATCTTTAAAATCTTAGAATAGTCATTCTAAGAATCATGTCTGTTCATCTAATCTTTGGAATTATCCATTTTCTCAAAGTATATGAGAATCAACATTTTGAGCTTCATATGATAGCCCTTAACAAAACCACTACCAACCAATAAATGATATATATATATATATCATTTGAATAATATTATATTATAGAGTATATACAATAAATAAAAGTTGATAAAATATTATTGAAGGGACATTTTGGACATGAACTTTTCAAACCTAGATCGATCATGGACATACCTATTGAGACTAATGACCGATCGATTTTAAATCCAATTTAAGCTTTTAGAGTCCTTAGTTAAGCTCTCCTCAACTTAAGTCCCTTAGTTGAGGTCTAGACTACCTCTCCATGAAAAGTGTTCGGCCTCTAACAAGTTAAGTGACTTATTGGAGGAGCTTACCAAGGGATAGAAGCTTGCTCAAAAAGGAGGGATGACTATTGGAATAGAAAGCCAACCGTCTCATATCTTAAGATTTTCTATTAATAGGTGATACACTTTCCTATCAAGCTAGGACATGTTTATCCACATTCCTTATTTATCTTAGCGACTCTCACTGTAATAAAAGGTAACCCCCCATCAGTAAGGATATTTACACATGTATTGTAAACTTTGGAAATTTATCCTTTTATAGATAGTGTTGAACTCGAGTGTTGTAGTTAATTTTCTAAGTTAACAAAACTGCATAAATTTAAAAACGATTAAATTTGAAATTCGAAACTTAAAACGAATATGAAAAACCTTAATATACAATTTGATAACCTTAATCGTGTAAGAAAAATCTTAAATGCTATGTATGCATATTTAGAAAAACTTGAACTCGAACTTAATGAAAAACTCTAAACACTAAACCCTAGGATCAATAAACCTTATAATTTACCTTAATGCTAATAAAAGTCTAGTTAGAGATAATTTTAAATAATGATAATTAATTAATTTCGCTAATTAAATTAATTAACGGCAAATAAATCCTATATATCCTACTTGTAGCACCATGAAGGTATTTCCTTCTTAATGTATCATATGATATATATATATATATATTATGTAGAATATTCCGTTATATTATATATTATACATATGTAGTTTGTCTAATTACATACCTTAATTAAGATTTTCTTTTTATTTTTAAGTAACCACATTCCTAATGTAACTAAACTAGAAACTAATCCCATTCTGTCCCAACTAAACCATAACAAAAACCCCATCAACTCCTAAGCCTAACCTTATATGATTTGACAAGAAAAAGGAGACAAGGCTCGTACCTGGTCCAAATTTTCGACCAATCCATGAAGCTAAACAAAATCTCCAAGTTTCAAGTACCAAAAGCCATCAACACCCCCTTCTTTTCACTTATTCACATCAGCCACGTTGTTGCCTAATTTACTCCATGTTTGCTTCACTTTTTGATGATTCAACGCAATTAAAAATACTCCCTTATTCTTCTCTTGTTGATTGATGGTGGCTTCCTCCATTTCTCTTACAATTTTTCTTTTTTTATTTCACTTTTACTCACATATCTCACTTTTGCACCTCATGCCATAAGGAAAAATACTTAAAGAATTAAAAGAGTAAAAGAATGTCACTCACAAACTTCACAAGACTAACTCCAACTTCCAAAAGAGTAATATAAAAATACTGTTTTCATTTTTCTTCTTGTAACTTCCTTTTTATGTTTTTTTTTTTTTATCTAGTTTTTGTATTCAAAGCTTTATGTGTATCTCCTTAGCTTTTTTTTTTTTATGTATTAATATAGCTGCTATAAAAGCCTTAAGATTTGTATGTATATGTGGTTGATTTATTACATATAAATCAAAGAAGGTTGTATATGTTGAAGTGTTTGTGTACTTCTCCTTTTTATTTTATTTTTTTGGAATACTAAGTTATGTATACATATATATACAGTTATATACACAGAAATATATGTATTTGGGTATGTATATATATTTTACGAAAAATGTTACATGAGTATATGTATACTACGAAAAATATACATATTTAAGTATAGATATATTTTACAAAAATAACATATATATATATGTATATATATATATATACATACATAACACACAAAAAAATTTCACATAAGTGTACTTATATGTATAACCGTACATGTGTTACATATATATATGTATGTATATATATATATATATTCCTTTTCTATTTTTTGAGATTTAAGTATATATATACATATATAAAATAATATATGTATTCCGAATATATATAAATATATACATGTCTATTAGTATTTCATTTTTGTAAAAAATGTCTATAAATACAAAATATATATATGTGTGTGTCTATTGGACGTGACCTACAATGGAAAAAGCATAATGTTATTTCTATTTTGTTTTTCTGTTATTTAATTATTTTCTTGTAATATGCATATATATATTAATATTATAGTTTAGCAAAAATATTAAAATTAACAAAACTAGAAAAAACCCACAAGAAACCCCCAAAATAAACTGTATTTTCATAAAAAAATAAAAATAATAAATTAATTTAGAAGAGTTATTATATTAATAATTAGAATAATTAACAAATTGGGGCTTAAAAATGCAAATTGATGAAAATAGAATAAAATGAACTTAGAAATTCCTCCCAAGGCCTGATATCTAGATCCAGTTTAAGAAAAAAAAAGGAGCTTAAAAATTTTATTTAAATTATTTAAGAACAAAAGTGTGTAAATAAATTAAGCTTATAAAATATAGAATTGAAAAACTTACATAAAAGGCCCATTTTAGGCTAACAACCCAGATGTCAACTTAAAATTAAAAATAACTAGCAACTATAAAAAATTTAGAAAATTAATTAGGCTCAAACGTAATTTTAGAAAGCCCAATTATCATTAAAACAAACTCAATTTAAGTTTGGATTAAAAAATAATATAATAGGAAATTATAAAATTCTCAATTAGGCCTGATAGAAATAAAATAAGTAAAAGTCAAGTCCATATAATTTTAGATCCACTAATAACATTTAAATAAAGATCGATTAATAGAGTCAATAAGGAAAGCCCTTAAAAATAATTAAAGAGTAATTAGGCCCAAAAATAACAAAATTTCGTAATTAATTATGCTTGTATTAGAAAATGCAGGTCTTAGGTTCTAAAATGGACTTCATTACGTGAAAATGTATTTAAAACAATAAAGATTGACTATAAGATTATAAAAATTGAATTTAAAATAAAAATATTATATGTGATTAAAGATTGACGAGAAATTGAGAAAGATAATCTAAATGACTAAGTTATTTAGGTTATTTTAACTTATTTAGGTAATTTTGACTTATCAATAGATAATTAAAATAAACTTATAAATAAATAAATAAATGTCCAAATGTAATTTTTTACAAATATATATGTATATTTCCTATATAAGGAAACCAATAGACATATACCATGATGTACACAAAAGGAGTAAATTGTCAAATGTAAAATTATTGGAAAAAGTAATGTATAAACATTTTGAAAAATGATATGCTTCCATTCATATAAATAATTGAATCTATAAAACGTATTAACAATAGTATGAAAATATGAAAATAATGATAATAAAAATAATAATAATAATAATGATAATGATGATGATGATGATGATAACTATAATAAAGGATCATACAGCTATAAGAATCAAATTAAGTATATATATGCATACACACATGATATGCTGTTATACCAATAGATCACTATATGATTAGACTAAAGTTTAATGACCAGGTTATTGAATTAACAATATAATTTTAAGTTTTCTATTTAACTTTAAAAACTCTACTATGTCTAACTCATATCATAACTCTTGGTCACACCATTATTTTATTGCACTTCTGTAGGTATTATAATTAAATTATTATATTATATAACAATACCTCATCATGAAAACTACAAATAAGATGTTGTATCATATCCACTAAGTTATATGTTGTTACCTATATATTAAAATAATATGTCCTATTTATCGTAAGTTAAGCAATGTGAATTGTTATCGAAAATGTTAATTAGAATCCATCATTGAAGAGTGCACTCGAATATGATAAGAATCGACTAAGAGAACACAAAAATTGAAGATAAAATGAAAAAGTTATGAGTGATTCAAAATCTAAGTGAAAACGGGAATCATAAGATAGATTGTTAGACAATTAGGCCGTTTAGCATTACATCTAGCTAGTCATTAGTTTTCATTATTATTTATTAGGAGACATCGACTAGAAAGGCAAGGTAGTCTTTGATTGTTGCAACTTGTAGCGGCTTCGGTCAAGTAAATACTCTCAATGACTTTGTACTTGTTTTGTACTTATAGATAGTGCACTTAACTCATATATATTAATAAGTTGATGCTTGGGGTTCGAGATGTGCATATGCCTAATATTGGTTGTTGTTATGCAAAATATTATTAAATATGATAACTAAAGATTAGGTTGTATGATTGATTGCTGTATGATTTAAATGGTTTGTTGATATTGGTTGATTGTCTAATAATTTGACTTAACTAGATTTGGTTTATCTTAAATTAAATGGATTATGCATCAACTATGTATTGCGTTACTTATTTTAACTATCACCTTATATAAAGGCAAAGAAAGGCCATACGGGGGTTATTTCTATATATTGAATTAAAGTGTTTTAGTACGATGTACCTGTATAGCATAACCTTACCTTTAGCTCGTAGACTTACTTAGCACTTAAAGATACTAACTGTAGGCGATTGAGGGTTGTGTCTAAAGACTTTCATTGTAAGGCATTGGTGTGGATTGAATCACTAGACCTGGAAATTTGTGTACTATTGGATTTTTGGAAATGGAAATATAGTTTGTGAAATATAAAATTTCATTATATGGTTAAAAACTCAGATGCTAAAACTTGGTTGTAATTGGTATCGATGAATCTCTAATCTTTACTTCGAAGGGTGTTAAATCTAAAGTTGTAGATAGTATGTGGTCAACTGCATACATTGTTTGGCATACTATTTACTCATGTATTTATATATATGTTAATTAATTATTTGATAACCTACTTGCCAGTATAGTAGGATGGATATCTTACTAAGCTCATGTAGTTTACTTTCCAATAATCTATTTTGTAGGTTTATTTAAGTTAAGACTCAGATAAACTTTGAGTATAGAGTACAACTCTAGAATTATGTAAGAGAAGGCTATATTTAGTTGGGAAATGTATAGCTAATATAAGAATACCCTATATAGGAAGTATTTATGAGTTAAGGTTTTTGTATCATTTAGTAATTGTTATAATTTATAAAATTAATTTACCTTGTCTTATTATTTGATAGGAATATTGATTCTCTATCATTTTAATGATTTGTAGAATATTGGATATCTATAGTTATCTATATTTCATGCTAAATTAGTTAGTTGAAAATCAAAAGTTCTAGTGATTAATTAATAAAGTTTTGTAATGTTTGATTTATAAGATGATTTTCATATCATAGGTGTAGTGATATGAAAATTTTAAATAATTCTACTAGCCCTTTAGGGTACTAACACATATTATCTTGCTATAATGTTGTTACTCTTTCTAATTCCTCTCCTACCAATCTAACTGAAGTGTTAGATTGCTGTTGTGAACACCCCTAATCATTTCACTAATGATGGTTTGTTTTGCAGGCCTACTCTCGCATTCTTAAAGGCCCATTTAATTCAATCCACTACCAACGAGAGTTCTAAGATGATAATTATAATATAGTTAATTATAATTCATAATATGATATATACAATAATTTTATTATGAAATGTAAAATAGTTATATTGTTAACATATATGAGTAATGTGTTGCAGTTAGCAAAAAATATATAAATAAAAGTTACAATCATTCTAAGTTGACTAATTTATATCTTGGAAAATTGGGACTACTTTTCTAATCCATTACCTTCTAAAGGCTTCTACTTGTTTTTTTGACTACCCCAAACTAACTTCTAATTTTTTTTGCATCTGACTAACCGTGTATCTAACCTGTTTGTGTCTCTGGTTCTAATTCGCCTTGATTATTTAAATAGTTGAAAATTAGTAAATAAATTCTAAGAATCAACGTGTCAAAACTAGGAAGGTTAAATTCGATAGTAACACCCTATTTTCAACATAAGTTATATTTAATATCTTTTATTCAATACATATGTATTATAAGTTTGCATCTGTGTAGTATTGACTAAAGGAGTTTCAGCTAGCTAATTCCGTCTAATATTCAATAAAGTTGTTTTAGCTAGCTAATTAACAAGGGAACACCAAGGCAAAGCAATTTCCTTTTACCATTGGTTTTGAACTCCTTCAAGTTTAGGAGGAAATGGTTTTAAAATACCTAAACCATGTGCCTTCCTTTACCCAACTTACGATACTTCTTTGTCATGGTTGAATATATGCAATTTTAGTCACTATGTCACATGGTTTATCAGGGCAAGACTACCATTTTACATCTCCCAAACCGTTGGCTTTCCACTAATAAAACCGGTCATAATCATAAACAGCCCCTTGTTTTCCCAATTCCTTGGTTTTCGGTTCATGTACCTTAAATAATGAACCATCACTTCTTGTCATTTTCACTCCTATATAACAATCCATATAAAAGCAAATCTATCATACCATAGAACTCAAACTAATCACTTTCATATTTTCTGCTCACTTAGCAAATTTTTACTTCTCAAAAGATCAAAATGTATATGTCAAGAAGAGCATGGATGGTGGCAATGAGTATTGGTGCAGTGGAGGCATTGAAAGACTAAGGGTTTTGTAGATGGAACTACACCATAAGATCCATCCAGCAGCACACGAAGAACCATGTCAATGTTAGGTCTATTTCTCAGGCCAAGAAGTTGTTTTCTTCATCTTCTGTTGTGGTTTCACAGGTCAGAGAAGAGAAATTGAAGCAAGCTGAGGAGTCACTGAGAAAAGTCATGTACTTGAGCTGTTGTATAATAGGATGATGGTGAAGTCATAGCATATCACAAAAAAAAAAAAAAAAAAAAAAAAAAAACAGAAGAATTGGATGCTAAATGATAGAATTTTTGTAGAGGTCATAAATTGTAAGTAGGTATAAAAGAAATGTACATTGGGTCCATCAAATAGAAAGAAATTCAGTAATTTCCCTAGTTTCTTCTTCCACAGAATTTTTGCATTAATTAGACATTTCTCGTCTTTACATTTGATAGGTGATGTTGATTCGATAAGTTTGCTTGTTATGTGACGCTGCTTAGTCAGGGATAGCTGGCACCTCAACCTTACTTATTAATAAATGAAATATAAATATAATTGTTCCTCTTACAAGATAAAGTTCCTGACAATTTTTTTTGAGCATATTTGTTTATCTGCTAGTATTTCACTTTTCCTATGAACACTTTCTTTTTCCTTTGAAAATAGATCTTCTAAAATACTTGAAATATTTAACTAAGCGAGACTGTTTCCTAAAAGTCTTTCTCAAACAAATTTCGTATTATGATTCTACTAAAAGAAAAAAATATTAAATATTACAATTATTATATGAAGCCGTAAAAGTAACAATGCAAACGGTTTTTTCCTATTTTAAGGCTATTACGATGAGGCTTTATGTTATAGAATTACAAAATTGATCCGATAAATGGATGGGTAATAGAGGACTTTCAATAAGTATGGTACTAAAATCATACTTGACATGAAGTAATTCTAAAAACTAACATTATGATATTCAGATTTAGGTCTTTTTGGTTACCAACCATTGAGCTAACACATTAATTTTATGATAGATGCAATTAGAGATTCTGATATATGAGTTTTTACAGAGAGAAAAAAGTTTAATGCGCTCTATTTCAATCGGTTTCTGATTGGATTGCCTAATTGCCAGCTATTCAAAGATTCGTAAGACTTATAATTTACAATTCACTCAACACAAGTTAAAAAGGGATGTAAGATTATGTTATTTACGACTTAGCATGTTAGTTAAGTTAGTTATGTAGTAGCTCATTTTAGTTAGCAGCTTTGTTGTAGTTCTAATAGTTTGTTAGTTTCGATTCTGATTAGCTAAAGTCAGTTAGAAGATATAGATGTTTAAATAGACTTGTTTGCTCCTTGTATAATACAATTTTCCTGATTCTTATTTACAAACGAGATTGATGAATTCCTTCTATTATTCTTAGTCTTGACCCCCTTTTTCCTTTGAACCAGTTCGGGTAGTCAATTATTTGGAAACAACTCTTAATACCATGCCTTTCTTGCTGGCAATGCTTACTAATTGGCCTACTGATATTACCTTTAAACTTGCGCCTATCATCCATTACCTTTCCACTACTATGGTCTTTATTAGAATAAAAAGCCAAGTTCTCTATTTCCCTTAACATTGTGATCTGTTTCTTTTTTTCAACCTGTTGGATGATGTAGAATGCTTTGCTCATGTTGAGAAGAGGATCCATGGCAAGAACTTGGTTACGAACATGTTCAAAATTATCATTCAAGCCCATTAAAAATTGTATTAACTTGTGTTGAGACTCAAAATCAAAAAGTCTCTCTTTGAACTCACAAGTACAGTATTCAAGTCTCCCACAAGAACATGAAGGATAAGTATTCAAAGTATTCATTTTGTCCCAACATCTTTTCATTTTATTGTAATACATTCCTATACTCATGTTATTTTATCTAAGATTACGAATTTCATGTTGAAGCTGAAAAATCATTGGTCCATTCACTTGACCAAACTATTCTACAATCTCCTTCCATAATTTTGCTACAGATTGTGTATAGAGAAAAGTTTGAGATAAATCCGGATTCATAGAATTAAGAATTCAGTATCAAGTCATGTAATCACACCTTGTCCATTTGACTAAGTCAACTGAGTTCTCCTTAGGTTTTGCAATAGGACAATCAACAAATCCAATTTTTTGTTTAGCTCCTAAAGCCATCCTTACGGATCTACTCCAACCAACAAAATTAACACCATTGAAAATTATATTTCCTAGATTCATACTAAGGTTATCAGGTCCAGACAAGCAATAAGGATCAAAAGCTACAATCTGACCTTGATCTTGCTGATTCACCATTTACTAATAGCTATGAGAAAGAACTTATAGATGATTAGGAATGTACTAGATCTTCAAACCATGTGCTTTCATACCATGTCAAGTTTCTAGTGATAACATTGTGTGCATATTCAATTAGGAAGAAGAAGAAATTGTCGTGGTATATTTTTGCTTATTGAACAACGAATCAGGAAAATTGTATTATACAAGGAGTAAACAAGTCTATTTAAATGTCTGTATCTTCTAATTGACTTTAGCTAATCAGAACTGAAACTAACAAACTATCATAACTACAACGAAGCCACTAACTGAAATGAGCTGCTGCACAACTAACTAAACTAACATGCTGAGCTGTAAATAACATAATTTTACACATTCAGTCAAGCCATCTGCGAAACAATAGCTTCTCCTCTCTTATTCAAAAGAGAAACAGAGAGTGAACTTGCCCTATCTGATACTTGAGGATCATACTTATGTGTGTTGTCGAATAAGCGTATTGTGCATGTTGTGGGAATGGTCAGATATTGGCATTAAGTTCATCGTTTGGTGATTTAGTATACTATTTGTATGTGTGAGTCAGGTCCCTTTGGTGTTAACATCGCTGATAAAGGATAATGTTACAGTGGAATGAGACACTAATTAGACCGTTGCAATTGACTTGATGATTGATTTCTAGATAGTGTTTCAGGTTTATTGATTATATGCTATCAATAGATATTAGTCTGTGATCCGTATATATTTATTATACGTTATGATGACTGATAAAGAGCTGCATTTTGGGTTATTGTATGTTTGGTAGATATTGGGTTTCGGTTCCAAAGGTTCCAATTCTATGTCTAACACCCTTTGGAATGTAATTTTCTTTTAAAAATTTGGACGGTTTTTGCAATTTTCCATTTGTTACAAGTACGTTATTAATATAGAAGCAATGATTGCTAAGTTGGCCCACTCTCGTTCAAGTGGAAAAACAGAGTCTTTCTTAAAAGAGAAAAAAACAAGTGTTGGACACTACTTTCTTTAAGAAATACAATGTTGAGAATAAATAAAATATTACTATTACCTTAGATAAAGTAATAAAAAAGGAAAATAACAAAGTCACTGCAATTTGAAAGTTCTTATTGTATTGTAATGTTAGCATTTGTCATATATTATGAAAATTTATAAGTATATTTCTATAACTCATATAACAATCACTATTGATATCCCTTTACATGATACTACTTGTATATATTATATTAAAGTAATCATTGTTAGGTCCTTTTTTAATTCTTAACTATATGCTCCAACTTTCAAATCACTCAAGAATACTTGAATTGTATACATGTTCAAACATATGATTGGTGGATTTGAGCACAGTGCAAGCGTCCAAAACTAGAGATAAATGAAGGCAATTAATACTTTTATCTAATGTTGATTTTAATATTGGCAACATAAAATACCTAAAATTATGGTGAAATGTATGGAAATATTCGTAGTTAAATATATATTGCAATAAGAAACACTATCTCTTTATGTGACACTACTTGTACCAGTTAGATGCAAGTCATTAGCATCTTCATTATTCATCAATAATTTTTGTTTTTCATATATATATATATATTTTGCTTTTGTTAAGTTGCTTGCTTAATTTTCAGTATTAATTAAATCTTTCTCAAATGGAATATATGTTAAAATAAAACAAGCGACCAAAAAAAGTGGATTGGATGCAAAACAATTTATGGAAGGTGGAAATGGTGAGTGGATACACTTAATTAACACAAATAGCCATAGAGAAACAGATAATAGCATTAATTGCAATACATATTTAACCTTAACTATTTTCTATATATATTTTGAAAATTTACAAGTATGGTATAGCATTGAAAATGAAATCAATATTAGATTAAAAAAAGTAACGTCTTTTTATATTTCTAATTCTTTAAGTCCGTATTCTACTTCACTCCAATCATATATTTAAACATTTGTGTCACAATTTTAAACTTTTCCTAAGTTACAATGTGAAACTTTTCCCCGCAAATCTCTTCATAGCTAAGGCCTAAGGGTAAGTTTTCAGTAGCCGTATTTTTAATTATTACAGCTTAGTCTCTCAAGTCACAAGACAAACAACACTATTAGACCATTAGCGGTTTTCAAACTCCCTAATTGTGGGTGCAAATGGATTTTAAAAAGAAGAAACTGCGTGCGGTGTGCATACGAGCCGCGGCTGGTGCTAGCCGCTGTATCAGTCATTATCTTTACCTAATATACATGCACTTTTGTACCATGAAGAAATTAAAAATTAAAAATAATGGAAAATAGTTTTTCAGTTTCGTCCCCACTCAATCATGCATGCCTGATGTGGTGCTTAAGGGTAGTGAGGCCATTTGACATCTCCCAAACCATTGGCTTCATGATCCCAAACTGCCCGTTGTTTTCCCGAATTTCAGGCTTATCTTCCATTCCGTCTATCGCTATCCACCTGAAACAGTCGTGCGACTCATTTTCCTATATATAAAAGCAAAGCAACCCCCCAGGACACCAGACTACTGAAGAAAAACCAAATTCACTAAAATTCACGAAACCTAATAATCTTTTGATTCAGATAAAAAGGATCAAAATATGAGTTTGTCAAAGAAAGCTTGGATTGTAGCAGCAAGTGTTGGTGTTGTGGAGGCATTGAAAGACCAAGGGTTTTGTAGATGGAACTACACCATGAGGTCGATCCACCAGAATACAAAGAACCATGTTAGGTTTATTTCTCAGGCCAAGAAGCTGTCGTCTCCATCTTCTGCTGCAGTTTCACAGCTCAAAGAAGAGAAATTGAAGCAAGCTGAGGAGTCTTTGAGAAAAGTCATGTACTTGAGTTGTTGGGGTCCTAACTAATATATTGTAGGTTGGGTTCACAGCAACAAGTGAAATGGGAATTTGTGTAAATCATTGTAGAGAGTCATGTTTGCCTGATATATATAAATCAATCAGAGCATATTGTGACAAAAAACGAGGATGTTCACATTGTCTTACAGCTCTTCTTATACAAGGAAGTTTTTAAGATTCGGATGTTGTTATACTTCCGAGTTATTCTTGCATTCCATTTTCTCGAATCCAAAGAATACGGTTACCGACCATATGAGAAATAATGATGTATGAGGACATAGACCAATGTTAAACAAATGGATATTCTCAATTTATTTTTTTGTTAATTTTATTTTTTAGTTTACCTACTTAATAAATTACCGTGTCCATTGAAAGTTAAAATATTGATTGATAGAGATTTAGGTAAGATTGAGCTTTGCATACTTAAATAAGCATACAAAACAGAGGGACCATTTTGATACTTAAGTTATACGTATGTACGTGGAGAGTAAGACTATACAAAAGTAGTAAATAGGCTCAAATATATGAAACATCAAGCAATTTACTGTTAAATGATGGTCCTATGTTTTTAGAGAAGTAGAGTCGGCGACTGAAAAAGTGTTAGTGGGTTGAAGTCTCATATGTAAGAGTCAAGGTTTTTCGCAAATATCGAAGACAATTATTAACTTAGTTATTCGATCTTATCTATATTAATGAGGTAGGGCCATAAGGGAGAAGGCCAAGACAATCTAGATCATAAGCCTTATGAAGTTAAAGTCAACACAAGCATGAGGATCTACATTCAAAATGTCCTATCAATAATTATGATATCTAATTATAAGTAGAGATCATAAAAAGTTAAAATGATGTTGTAATTGCAGCAATGCTTGGCAGTATCCAAATTCCCATTCAAATTCATTTATTTATCAACGGCTTTATACATGTTATAGTCTAGCATCGAAGCCTTTCAAAATTATACGTGTCTATAACGCAATTACGTAACTATCTATTGATCACTCCTTTTTATACTTTCGGAAAATATGGTTCCAAATGTGACACTTCAAATGTGCCTTATTAGTAAAATTTTGATAAGTTAGGTTAGGATAAAATGCAAATGCATTTGAAGTAACGATTTTATAAGATTATCTCGATATATCAAGGCAAATGGAAAATAGGATCCAAGATGACTTTTGATGCTCATTTCCTTTAGAGCTATGCATGAAGGTTGGTTTGTTTAACTCGAAAAAAATTGATTGGATTAAAACTTTTTAGCCCCCTTTATTGGAAGAGTATAATACAAATTTTATGCTGCAACTTACCGTATCCTATTATACTTAGAAGATAGTGTAGTTAACAAATATAACTAATTGTGCTATAGTATAAATAGTAAGTTGCTGTTAGTTAACAGTTAGAGAAAAAGCGTGTATGCAAAATAGTGTGCACGTGAAACAGTGTAAGATTGTGTATGTACAATGCATTAACAAGTGAGTGTATTGAAAGTGTGTATAAAAAAAAGTGAGAAATAAAGTGTTGAATATAAGAAAGAAAAGAGTATAATGCAATCTTATGTTGCAACTTACCGTATCCAATTACACTTAGAAGATAGTGTAGTTAACAAATATAACTAGTCATACTATAGTATAAATAGTAAGTTGCTATTAGTTAACAGTTAGAGAAAAAGCGTGTATGCAAAATAGTGTGCACGTGAAACAGTGTAAGATTGTGTATGTACAATGCATTAACAAGTAAGTGTAGTGAAAGTGTGTATATAAAAAAAGTGAGAAATAAAGTGTTGAATACAAGAAAGAAAAGAAACGTGAGGCAAATATACATAAATCTATATATAGTGTTACGTGTTACTGTTGTTCTGTTTCTGTTCTTGTTGATTAAGTCTACAATAATTCTCAACATCTACAGCAATTCTTAACAATGGTATTAGAGCTACTATTCAAAGATCCATTGTGCAAGGGTGAATCAAGAACAATTATTATTGCTTTACTATGGCAAATCAGTTAGGGACTTTGACAACGTCTTTTCTAATATTAGATGGCAAGAACTACGAGAAATGGAGTTTCCAGATGAAGGTTGTTACACCCCGAAGTCATAGAGTTGCAACAGTTCCGCCGTGTAAACCATTCTATGATAGTAACTGGCCTCACAGTATCTACAATAGACATAATCTACACAAGGTGTTGACGACTTCTCACTTTGAAGTAAATAGTCCAATTAAATGTTTAACTACAATTATGGTAAAGTTCACAAATTTTAAATAAACCTATATAATTATATGTAAAGTCCACAAAAATTCCCAAGAAATTCTACATATATACAATAGTTCACTAATTTACATAATAATTATCAGTCTTTCATCCTCAAACTACGAAGGACATTCTTGCTATACATCACTACTAAGTAAATTGCTCCTCACACTCCTGATTTCAAAAGGATTAACCTCTGGATAATTGTAAGGCAGCATAATACTTGAAGTGTTCAAAGATCAGGACCTGCAAAAGGATCTATAGGGGTATGAGCAACTATAGTTCAGTAAGTTGAATTGGAGACTCATGAATGCATACAAACACAAAAAATATTATCAAGCAATTATTTTCATGCAATGCAACAATCAAGTGTCATCGCACAATGTAATTTAGTCCGTTGTGAAATCAGAGAAATTTCATTCGCTCTAATCCGGGTTAAGGAGTTTCCATGTTATGCAGCAGCTCACAACCAAACCCAAGCTTATGCAACGGAGACCTTACTCTTCTTGCGATTACCTTCGAACCATTGACTTCACCCTCGCCGCGACCTCCTCTCTTGTCACTTAGTTCGACTAAGGATGAAGAAGGGATCATTTTGCAATCCTGCGTTATCCCTTTCGAAAGGGTTAGTATTTAGTTGGAGAATCCTATGATCCCCTAACGGGTTGTAATGCATGACATTTTTTATTATTAGAGTCGAATAAGATTAAATTTCGTTTAGAGTGTTCAAACAATTTCACACCAATTCAATCAATCAAAAAATCACTTACATTACAAATTCAGCACGCATTCAAATACATCAAACACATGCGTAGACTACTTACAATCACAACCATATACAATCATAAGTCTCTGAGTACTGTAAAATAGCATTCTAATACAATAAGTAATAACCTAACTTACTTGGAGTTTCTCAGTCGCCCGATCACACGATTACAAGCCGATTCGTCTCTAGATATCCTATAATACAAATAGGTCCTTTTTAGTTCTTATACTTTAATGATTTATATTATAAGTTATGATTTAGCTTATTTTTTCCATGTATAACTATTATTTACTAATGATTCATTCTATACTAGTTCGGGATTCGGTTCCTAAATTAGATTCTAGTTTTGATTCTGAAACCTTAAATATGCTCAAATCCTAATGTGAAATTAATCACATTAAGCTTGAGTATTCTAATATCCCATTGGGTCTAAATTTAAGATTCTAAATTATTTGATACACGCTAATCCTATTTTAGGTACCAGATTTATTCCTGATGTGAGAAAATCTTATATTTTTTATATAATTACTTAAAATTAAATTTTATTTCAGATTTATTATATTCCGACTTTTATTATTATATTATCTAATTAAACCTAATTTTTTTATAATATTCCTAATTTTCTATAATTTGTACATAATGCCTTCATTACTTATACTTAACACTCCAAAGGCTATGATTAAGTTTCTCCATAAGAGATTATCATCCCTAAATATCTAATTACTATCTAAATCAGTAATTAGTGTCTTAATCACCTAATTAACCCAAAATTACCAAATTCTTCCATCATTTTAGGGCTAAAAATTAACTTAAAATTTTCGAAAATTAATTTTAAAAAAATGGCTTCATAGCACTATTCTATATTCCTTAAGCATTCCACTGAAAAATTTTGAGCTCCAAATTACACTCCTAAACCTATTTATTTTTAATTCTAATTATGCTTGGTTTTGCTTAATCTGTTAAAAACCTTATATTTTTAGACGTGATTAAACTAAATTACTATTTTTCCCTAAATCTACATGTAATAAAACCTCAGAATAACAAGTTTCATAGTTTTCTGGTCAAAATAATTAATTTTAGGAAATTATACAAAATCAGAATAGATTAGAGACTTACCCGGTCCGATAGCTTTTGGCCTTCTAACGCTGGTCCAGGTGTATCAGCCGATCCAGGCAGTGGGTCTGGCATAGTGTGGTGGTGGTGTCTTGGTCCCAGATGGTGGTGGTGTATGGGTTTGGCTTACTAGCCCTAACTGCACAGTTTTCCTTTTTTTTTTTTCTAGTTTTTCTCTTGAATTTCCGGGTCTCTCTATTTTTCTCTAATCCCTAACTGTCCAAAGGAGTTTTTTGAATTTTTTCAAATTTTTTCCTATTTATAGACGTTTTTAGTAATTAATATACATTAATTAGATATGACATTGCCTCATTCCCTTGATTTTTGGCTTTTGTGTTGCTTAATTCTAATTGGATAATTTTTCTTCTTTAGCTCCTGACTTGCCACGACTAGATTTGCATCATTCCATATCCTTTTGATTTTTTAATTAATTAATAATTTTCTTTAATTAATTAAGTTTTTAGCCAATTTAAGTAATTTCGCCTATTTTTACCTACACGTAAATACATGTGGAATACATGTGAACATTTCTAATTATTATTTAGGTCGTTCTATGATTTTTAGTATACATATAATCTATCTCTAGTAATTTATTAGTTATTAGATTACACTTTTTGCCTTTTTGATGATTAACAATTATTATACTTAAAATTTGAAAATTTTGTAGTCTCCTATTTTATTACTTATTTTCTTAAATTTAAGTTTACGGAGTTATTTTTACTAATATTTTTCTCTATAGTTTATAATTCGGGTTTGATCGGATCCTTTAACCGATCGCCCTAAACCTTGTGCTCTATGTTCAATTCTACGATCTCTTGGCTTAACTTTAAGGCTTACAAGGGTCATTTTCAGCTACCAAGAGGTTCAAGAGATAGTTACTAGTAGAGTTCAAGAACTCCCTGAAGATCCATTTGATGCTTAGCAATTAGCTTATTGGGAAGCAGTGAAGAGGAATTGTAAAGATCATTTTTACATACATCAATGTGTTGATCCAACAAATTTTGAAAAAATTGCATCTATAACCTCTACAAAAGAAGCCTGGGATATGCTGGAAAAATACTACGAAGGAGCTAACAAATTAAAGAAGGTAAGGTTACAAATCTTGAGAAGACAGTATGAACTAATTCAAATGGAAGATAAAGAAAGTGTAGGAGAATTCTGCTAAAAAGTGATGGCATTATCAAATCAAATGAAGTCTAATGGAGAAACCATCACGCGGGTTATGTTAGTGGAGAAAATACTGCGATCACTGTCTCCTAAGTTTGATCATGTGGTTGTGGCTATTGAAGAATTGAAGGATTTGAACTCCCTTACATTAGATGAGTTACAAAGCTCACTTAAAGCATATGAACAGATGCTGAATGAGAGGATAAGTGAAAAAGGGGTTGAACAGGCACTGCAGGCTCAAGCAAAGAGGTTTGCAAGTGAAAGTTCTAAAGGGAGAAGAGGAAACTATAAAGGCTAGAGTAGAGGGAGAGGTAGGAATGTATCTTGGAATTCAACATATTAGTTTAGAAACCAAGACATTGCCCAAGAACAAGTCTGAACAAAAGTGGCTCTAAGAACAGGAGGAATGCGTAAGAAAGGATTAAAAAAGAGGTTTGATAAGAGAAGCATTCAATGTTACAAATGTTAGAGATTTGGGCACTTTGCGGATGAATGTAGAATTTCTAAGATTAGTGCTTCAAAGAATGAAACTGAAACAATAGGATTCGCTCAAGAAAATGGTTACGAGTTTGAGATAGTTCTCTTGATGGTTACTGCTCCACTAGAGAATACAACTTTAAATTCTTGGTACTTAGACATCGGATGCTCGAATCACATGACAGGTAATAAGGATTGGTTTATAGAACTAGATAAACAAATCAAAAGCAAAGTAAGATTTGCAGATGATAGTATGATAGTGGCTAAGGGATTAGGAAAAATTCTAATTCGATAAAAGAATGGAAAATTTTCACATATCTCTAATGTATTGTATGTTCCACGCATGAAGAACAATTTGCTAAGTGTAGGTCAGTTACTTGAGAAAGGATATACCATGAATCTTGAGGATCGACAGCTGATGCTATTTGATAATCAGGACAGATTAGTGTTGAAGACACCATTTTCTAAGAATCGTACATTTAAGATAGATATACAGCTAGGTAAGTATATGAACTTTGTTGCAGCAGTACATGATGATAATTGGATTTGGCACTTACAATTTGGGCACTTGAATTTTTGGAGTCTTTGTTATTTGAATGAGTCCAAATTAGTAGATAGATTACTTGCCATTCAAATGCAAAATAAAGTGTATGAAGGGTGTTAATTTAGAAAGCAATTTAGAGTGTCATTTAAAGGAAAGATTACTCCTAGAGTCTCTAGTATGTTGGAGGTAATATATTAGGATGTTTGTGGTCCATTTGAAGTAGCAACTTTAGGAGGGAATTAGTAATTTGTTACATTTGTTGACAATTTTAGTAAAAAAACTTGGTGTATTTGATGAAAAGAAAATCAAAGGCGTTCGACATTTTCAAGAAGTTTAAAGTATTAATTGAAAAGCAATGTAGTTAATTTGTTAAAGTGTTGCGAACTAATGGTAGAGGGGAGTACACATTAAAAGAGCTTAAGAATTTTTGTCAGAATGAAGGGATAATACATGAAGTAGTGGCTCCATATACTCCATAATACAATAGAGTAGTGGAAAGAAGAAATCATACCATACTGAATATGGTTAGAGCCATGTTGAAGAGCAAAGGTATGCTACATTACTTTTGGGGAGAAGAAATGGATACTGCAGTATACATTCTGAATCGATATTCGATGAAGTCACTTATGGATAAAACTATTGAAGAAGTATGGTTTAAGAAGAGGCCAAGCGTTGCTCATCTTATGGTGTTTGCTAGTTTTTGTTTCATCTATGTTCTTGATGCAAAATGAAGGAAATTGGATGATAAGAGTGAAGAAGCCATTCTTTTGGGATATCATTCTACTAGAGCATATAAAGTCTTTAATTCAAATTCAAGAAAGGTAATTATGAGTAAGGATGTGGTGTTTGATGAGACAAAAGGATGAAAGAGGGATTGTAACAATGGTGAACAAGGAAAAGAGGTGAAGTTGGTTGTAAATGACGATAATTATACTTCTGATGATCAAAATGGTTAGAATGGAAACAGTAGGATACGAATCACAAACACCATCAATGTGGTTTTAGACTTCAAAGGAATAGACAAATTCTAAGGAGATACATAGATTATGAAGTGTTCCTTGATCATGCTATGAATACAGAAGATGACTTAATGCATTTGGCATTATTTTTCTGGATTAGAACCAATGGGAATTGATCAAGCACTGAAAGATTTTAGATGCTTGAGTGCTATGGAAGAGTAACTTAAGTCCATTGAGAAGAATAAAATTGGGTAGCTTGTTGAATTACCAAAAAATAAGGTTCCAATTGATGCAAATAGATTTATAAGACTAAATTAAAACTTAATGGTGAAGTTGTAAAGTACAAAGCTAAGTTAGTGGCAAGAGGATTTCTTCAAAGACAGGGATTGGATTATTAAGATGTGTTCTTACCTATGGCTAGAATAAAAACAATAAGGTTAATGATTCCTATTGCATGTAGTAAGTCATGGCCAATGTTTCAACTAGATGTGAAGTCAACATTTTTTAATGGACCATTAGAGGAAGAAGTTTATGTAACTCAACCATCGGGCTTTGAAGTTAAGGGGCAAGAACATAAAGTCTACAAATTATGGAATGCCTTATATGGTTTGAAACAAGCACCAAGGGCTTAGAATAAACAAATAGACTCATTCCTAAATAAGGTTTTCAAAAATGTTTACATGAGTATAAAGTTTATGTGAGGGTTAAGAATAGTGAAGGGAGTAAGAGTATGATTGTGGTGTGCTTGTATGTTGATGATTTGCTAGAAATAGGCAGTAATGTCCAAGAGATTGAAAAGTTTAAGGGGGTGATGAAGGCAGAATTCGATATGACAAATCTGGGTGTGTTATTTTATTTCTTAGGACTTAAATTTGTGGAAGTGAAGATGGGAATTCTGATGCATTAGAAGAAATATGTATTGGAAATATTGAAAAGGTTCAATGTGTACAATTATAAGTTAGTTGATACACCACTTAATGTTGGAATTAAACTTGAGAAGTCTGAAAGTGAGAAGGTCGTAGATCTTACTTTGTTTAAACAAATTATAGGATCATTGAGACTTGTATGTAATAGTTGTCTTGATATATGTCATGTAGTTGGTTTGGTGAGTAGATTCATGGAGGATCCTAAGAGTTTACACTTGATTGTTGCAAAATGCATATTGAGGTACATAAAAGGGACATCAGACTATGGTGTTCTATTTTACAATGGTGTTAACACAATTGAAGATGAGGTAGTTGGCTATTTTGATGTTGATTGGTGTGGAGACAAAGTGGATAAGAGAGTATAGGTGGTTATTGATAAAGGCATATTTTTCATGTTTTAAAATGCAAATTAAGATGGAATTATTATTGATTTTATAGAAATCATTAAGAAATGATATTTAATTATTTTCATTTGAACATTTCAGGAATTAGAGGATTCAAAAGTGGAATTATGGATCATTTAGAGAAATTTTAAGCAAAGGAACAAAGTTCAAATCAACACACACAAGATGGAATTGAAGGCGGCTGGCCTACAATGAACACTGGCGGCCCTTGATGGCTACGCTACCAACCTTTACGCCTCTAGCCTACAAGCTGATCTTACACTTACACAGCTGGCCTTCATGAAAAAAAAAAAAGAGAATCTTACAAGTCAATCTTAATTTTTCTTATAAATAGCTTATGTTTCACAGTTTAGAGATATGAGTTTTTTTTTTTTTTTTTTGTAGAGACTAGAGAATACACTTTCCTTAGAATTAGAAAGTCGTAGAATAGCCTTTAGTTAGTTATTGAAGAATTCTTCAGGAGAATTCATTAGATCATTGAAAAGAATTTTCTTTTGTTGTGGAGACCAATTTGAAGTTGCAATTGAAGATTATCTTTTTTTCCAATACAGAATTAATGACATCTATTTCAATTATTCTTAAGCAATTTTGTGAATTACTTATGCTTTTAATTATGAATTTCTTTTCAATTTCAATTAGTAATTGTGTTTTTGTTTATAAATCCATGGTAGGTTAAATTTATTAATAGGAATTGATGAAATCCTAAATAGCTAAGATGATGATTGTGTTCATGTTATAAGATTAAGAGATATATGGATAATTTATGATTGCAATTTCTATGATTTTGATTATAATTGTTTAATTGATTATAATTGTTAGAAACCCTAATGATACGGGAGTTGATATAGAGTTTGTTAGAAATTCTTAGTTGATTTGATTAATCAATGTGGAAGTAGAGTTAATTGAATTAATTAGAAATTATCTAAAAATTAATGCGATGTTCGGCGATTGATTATTCACTAAGACATTAAAGATAATTGATTTAGGATATTAGACAATCATAGTATCGGGAGATATATGACTGTAATTTAGAGTCTACTATTAATTAGAAGATGTGGAAGTTAACTAATTAATTAGTAGTTAAATCCTTAAGTTCTAAGGTATAATAATTTCACTTAAGTAATCATATAGCTATTAATCTATCTAACATAATAACAATTTGATTGGCACAATTTAGGATAGATTTTGTTTTCTTATGATTCTCAATTGATTGCTTAGATTTTAGATATTTTTACATAGTTATTTTCTTTTCAATAATTTTAGAATACATATTAGATTAATTAATTTAATTTTGATTGCCTGAATATTGATAAGAACTAGTATAAGATTAGTAATTTTTTTAGTCCTTGAGAGATTGAAAACCTTACCTTCTCTATATTACTTAATTCTGACCCAGTATACCTGTTGGAGTATTCGCAATTTATATATATATATATATATATATATTTTAAGCGAATCAGTTATGTGTTCAAATATAACAAGATAGTGTTTACTTGGAGTTTAAAGAAACAACCACTTGTAGCTCTATCTTCATGTGAGCCAAAGTATGTGTTTGCTACCTTCACCGTATGTCAAACTATTTGGTTAACTTCACTGTTGGATAATAAGAAAGTTAAAGTGAAGCGATTACTAGTGATTTTTGTGGACAATAAATCAGCAATAATGTTAGCTCAGAACTTACTAGCACATGGGTGAAGTAAACACATAGAAACATGGTTCCATTATTTGCATGATCAAGTAAACATTGGTAATCTTGAGTTGGAATATTGTTCTATAGAATAGCAAGTGGCTAACATTTTTACAAAAGCATTGAAAGTTGATTGATACAAGAAGTTGCGAGAGATGCTTGTTGTTAAATCGTTGATGTCTTGCGATCTATATTAAGGGGGTGTATTGGAAGAGTATAATACATATCTTATGGTGCAACTTATTGCATCCTATTATACTTAGAAGATAGTGTAATTAATAGATATAACTAATTGTGCTGTAATATAAATAGGAAGTTGCTGTTAGTTAACAGTTAGAGAAGTGTGTACAAAATAGTGTGCACGTGAAACAGTACAAGATTGCATGTGTATAGTACATTAACAAGTGAGTGTACTAAGAGGATGTATATAAAACAAAGTGAGAAATAAAGTGTTGAATACAAGAAAGAAAAGAAATGTAAGGCAAATATACATAAATCTATATATAGTGTTATGTGTTATTGTTTTTCTGTGTATGTTCTTATTGATTAAGTTTGCAGTAATTCTCAAAATCTATAGCGATTCTTAACACCCTTAACCCGCGAGTTATAGTGGGCTAACTTGCTATTGGGATAGTTGGCTTGCTAACTCATAAAATTTTTTAAAAAATAATAATAATTAAGTTAATAAATATATATAGAAAGTTGTTAGAAAGTTAAATATAATTAGATATCTTATTGCTTGTCTCAAGATATGTCCCATCATCGTCACTTTTTTACAATTAAAGCCTAAACTTAAATACCTTATCCCTAGATAATAGATTATGAATGTTTAAAGGAAATAAGTAAAACTTGATCGACATCGTGCAAGTCTTGACTCTTTTCTATATTAGTTCAAATGTTCTAAAATTGTACATCCTTGTTACTATAAAAACTTATATATAATAATTGTATTAATAATAGTAGATTACATAATAATTCACTTCGATTTCTCCAATGGGATTAATAATTTTAGATTTTTTAAATGTTGGGAGTATGTGTTGAATGTGATCTGGTTAAAATACATGTCCATATAAATATGGGACATTTGTTCAGATATAAAAATTACTTATTAAATTACAAATTTTCTATTTTTATTTCTTAATATGTATTCAATATTTAATCTTTTTCTTAAGTTATAACTTCCTGTTCGATTTTTTCATATGTCAATTTTATTAGGCCTTCTTATATGATTAGGTTACTACATGTGAGTTAACTCACTTAACTTGGCAACCTGCAGCAGGATAGGTTGGGCTAGAAATTTTAATCCATATTTGTAAGCAAATCAATGTAGGCTAACCTACTTAACCAGCCGGTTAGGATAGGGCAAATTAACCCATACAGCCCGCTTGTATAGTTTTAATTGCCTCTATATGTATCTGCATTCTCCTATTAAATTTCCCTCTCTGTATAGTTTATATATATATATATATATATTTCCTAGGAACGATATTATAGATGATATGTATGGTTGAAATGTACGGCTAAATATAGTTGTAGTTTTTTTTTTTCCTTAAAAGGTGTAAAATATTCCATTATTTATAAGGATCGATTGTCTTATGCACTTGTAACATGATGTTGAAATAATATCCATAATGTTTTCTTTTTATTTTTTTTTCCAATTATTACATTTGCATGAAAATAATCGAACCTCTCTCCATTATTCTTGTGGGTCTAAACCTATTTGGAAGTTGAGAAAAAGAACTGACTACCTAATATTAGATTTGTACAAAGGCCAATTTTGAACTATGAATTAGTTCGGACCATGAGAGGCTAGACTGAACTCTCCTTCTGAATTGTCAAGCCCTAAAGGCATAGGCAGTTCAAGAGGGTGTAACCATCGGGCTGCCCTACCAATGAATCGGCGGCTAGGCTTGATTGGTTTATTTTCTAAAAAAAAAAATAATAGAGAGAGAGAGAGAGAGAGGAGGTCATTAAGTAAAAAAAAATAATAATAATTAAATGATATCTATTAGGTCATGTCATCACCGCCATGGTATGTTAAAACCACCTTCTTTGTAATAGCACTAATAATAAATTAATTATGTATTCATGATAGATCAAAAATTTAATTTAAGTTAATGTAAGTTATTTTTATAAAATTTATCGAATATTAAGGACTTGAATATGAGGAAAAGATAAAATTTGAAGGGAAAAAAAATAAAAAAGTGAGAATTATATTAAGTCGAAAATTTTTAAAAAATAGAAATTATTAATGAATTAATACACTTAAAAAAAGAAGAGAAAGGAGATTATATTATTAGAATTTATTAATGTATTTAAAAAAAATTAATAAAATATTAAATATAAATAAAAAAGGGTTTAAGGGCCAAACTGGCCAATGTGCAAAACTACATAATATAATCACATATGAGCAAATGCAACAAAATATATGTATTTTCATATAGGGCATTCGACTCAAACTAAAGTGGTTAAGGCAATAATTTGACTGACTCACGATTTAACTACTTTTTAGAAGTGTTTTATATTTAACTAACAAGAAAGATTTTCTTTCCTTTTTCTTTTGTCTTCTTCTTTTTTTTTTTTTAAAAAAAAAGGTTAGTGATGAAAGAAAGCACAATGTAGTGCTTACGCCAACGCCAAACATGACTTTGTAATTTTGTTAAGACATTTGTTAAATGGAATTGCAAAGCATTGATTGAATGTGCATCTACAACTATATTGAAATAAGTAAAGAGATAAACTATACTAACTCAACATGTGCATTTTATTGCATTTTTACTTGTATATCTTGCTTGTTTTTACCTATTATAAATATGTGTTATCCATCTACTAGCTTTTAACTCTATCATGCCCTTACAATTAGTTAGGGATCTATTTTCTTAAGAAGCCTATAAAACCTAATTCTAATAGGCTTAAATCAAATTTATGGAATAAAGTTGCCTAGGATTTCATTAATGCAATTAACTTAAGATACCGATTAATCAATAATTATTGGAAACGTTTAATGTCCTAAATGGTATCCAAACTTTCCTAAAATATAAAATATACCACATGTAATTTGAAAAGATCAATTTACTACTTAATTGAAACTTTTATAGCCTTTTTTACTATCTGAATTAGTTTTGTTAAGTTCTTTTATTGATATAGACAGAAAGAAGAATTAGAGATTGAAGGTTCTAACCAGTCCAAAATAAAGGGGTAGTCAATGGCCATTTGTAAAGAGTTACACAACCCCCCACCAGGTGGTCACCAATCATACTCTTAACCTTAGGATGGTTGTAACAGCATGTTTGACAAAATTGATTGTGATTTACTTCAAAAAATAAGTTGTTTAACCATTGTTTACTATAAGTCAATTCTTAATTTGTCATTATATCTATCTTAACAAACGAACTTAACAGAGTTATTTCAAGTAGCAAAAATGATCATGAAAATTTCAATTAGGTACTAAATTAATATTTTCAAAATATAGATAGTAAATTGCATATATTGGCAAAGTTTATATCATTTGTGACATTTACATTTATTGTAAATGATTGATTTATGGAGCAAGTAACCAATTTTGCGACATGGAAACTTGATAACTAAGGCATAAAACATGGCTTTTGACATCTATGAGAAAAGAAAACTTAAGTTAAGACTTGGAGGGTCAACTTTACAAACTAAGCCCAAATGACCCAAGCTCATAAGAGACCTAGTAGTTATGTTAGATGATTGATTAGTCAACCCCAATCAATTGTACGTAGTTGACAGGCTCTCCTAGTTTATCCCTAAGTCGAGAAAGGTTATCCTAATAATGTCCAATTTCACTTATTGAGTAGGAGTTCTAACTTAGTAAGTGGGACGAACCTATAACCAAGCTTCCAACATATAATCTATGGTATGTACTATATTAATTAGTATTATATAATAAACTCAAAGTTTGATTTAGATTTTACCAACAGTCAAGTGAATATTGACAAATGTCTTATCAATTTTTCCTTATATATATATATATATATATATATATATATATAAGTAACTAAAGAACTGGTCGAACTTATCGGGCCCAGTCCCATGTTTAGGACCTAGGCTACAAGTTAAGATAGGACTCGCTCTCGGTTGTAAGTTTATGTACAAGCATAAGCCTTTGCTGGCACTACATTTGTGATCTATCTTTATCTTTACCAATATTGTATACATAGTTTTGATCTTATGTGGTCCCCATGCCTCAAACTTAGAGGGTAATGACGCCATTTCACATCCCTTAAACCATTGGCTTCACAATACCAAATCTACTCCCCTATTCACCTACTACTCATTGTTTCCCGAATTTCTAACTTAATCTCCATTCCTTCATCTAAAGCAGTCATGTACTGGTAATAACCTATACATAAAAGCAAAGCAACCCCTCGATTCCATAAAAATGAACAAACCAAATTCATAAAAATTCAATTACCTCCATATTTGATATCTTTTCAGGCTTACCACACATAATAGTGTTCTTCAATAAGAGAAAGGTATTAGGATGACTTTTTAAGGAAAGCTTGGATTGTAGCAATGAGCACTAGTGCTATGGAGGCATTGAAAGACCAATAATTTTGTAGATGGAACTATACCATGAGGTCAATCCATTAGCATGCAAAGAACCATGTTAGGTTTGTTTGATTGTTTCTCAAGCCAAGAATATTGTCTTCTCCATCTTTTGCTGTAGTGCTATAGCTCAAAGAAGAGAAATTGAAGCAAGCTAAGGAGCATTTGAGAAAAGTCATGTACTTATGTTGTTTGGGTCTTAACCGATATATATATATATATATATATATATATGTAAGGGTATGAATGGAAGGACATATGTATGTCGTGTGTTTAATTGTGCTATATGTGATTAGGGAAATTACTTGAATGGTACATATGAGATGATCAATGAGGCTCTAACATATTTAGTGACAAGTAGAGGAGCACATGTTCAATCATGCTCACGTGATTAGAGAAATAACTTGAGTAGCATGTATAAGATAATCAATGAGGCTTTAACATATTTAGTGACAAGTAGAGGAGCATAATGGAATTAAACTCTATAATCAATGAAAAACGAAGATCGTGTTCTTGAAATGTTTAAGTATTTGATCTTTTACGTTGGGAATCTGATAAAGTAATGATGTTTATTTAAGATCTCTCTTGTTCAAATGACGAAGGGAAAATGGTATTTGTAGGAGTTAGTCATTGATCTTATTCGTTAAATCGTAATGATTATCAATGACCAAGATCTCTCTATTCCCTTAATGGATCTTAGATAGGCTTCTTCTTTGGATCAAAACCCAATAAAAGCCTTATTCTTAAAGTGAGCCAATATTGAGAAAGACCAAATCGAATAGATTAATTTAATGGACCATATTCTAAGCTCACCATGTCAAGACTTCTTTAATCATCTCAAGTACATGAACTCAATTCTTTAGGCCTTATCATCTTAATTCAAAGATTTTAACCCAATCGATTAGTGGGTTTAAAGTCGAAACTTGAATTTAGTTCTCTACAAAATATATATATATGGTAAATTCATAGCAACAAGAAGTGAAATGGGGATTTTTGTAAATGATTGTAGAGACTAGAGAGTTATTCTTGCTTGAAACATCTAATTAATTAGAACAAATTGTGAAAAAAAAAGAAGTTAGGATGTTTACATTCTCTTATTGTTCATACACGGAAAATTTTCAAGATTCAGCTGTTTTTACGGTTTCGAGTTTTTTCTCTGCTCAAATTTACTTGTCCAAGTTGTCAAAGCTTGAAAAACGTGAGGATGAAGAAGCAAGGGACATGACATAGTGCAAGTGTATATTCCATGAGAACTAGATATATACTTTTTAGGCCAATTGACCCAATGTTCGTCTGTTTCCTCAAGCCCGGCCCACTGATAGCTCTTACGAAGGCTCGCACGTCCGCGATATTTGACATTTTAGTCTCATGCGACTTCTTGGAATACCATCGTATGAGTTATTTATTTGTCGACGGTTATATAAAATTATCCCACGCAAAGATTAGCATGGAAATATGGGGGAATACCTTGTGTACTCATTTCCTCCAAATGTATTGTATTTTTCTATTATTAATCTCCTCGTGATGTTTTTTGGTTTATATTCATTTTTTATTTAAAATTTATTGTGAATGATATTTCAAATGTCCTACTTGAAATGTACATGGCCAAACGAAACTGGATTTTCCAATTGTACTTGTTATTAGGGGAGTGCATAGTATAAGGTCATATTTGTATCATATTCTCTAGGAATAGGTTTCAAAATTTCAAAATTGAAATCTATTCCACGATATACAAGAATCATCATAGAATATCTATCATGTAAAACCCTTAGGGTTTCTCTAAAACCTATGGAGTTTTTTTTATTATTATATTTTTATAGTATTAATTTTTAAAGTTACTATAAAGGGTTAAACAATTGCTACATTAATTATTAGCTAAGCTTATTATTTATTTAGACTTGACTTTTTGAGTTAGGTAATAAGATATTCAAGATTTGATCCATGTTGGGATGATTTAAAAAGAATCGACTTGGATTTAAGAGAGGGATCGTTGGACTAATACATCGACCTCTCACTTCTCCTAGGTAAGCTTATGCACTTATGGAAGAGGGTAATAATCTTAGGTAAGCTCATACACTGATGAAGGAGGGTAATAATCTTGAGCTCATTAGCAACCTTATTTAGGATAATCATAAATTAAGTTTATTTCATCTCCTTTGTTAATTCCCAAGATAATCTTATGGAAACTATCACACTTAAGAGCTTATAAACAACACTCTTCCCTCTTCATTTGCAATTTTTGGAGAGAACGAAGAAACAACATTGCTTTGTGAGAACTTTGCTCTCTAAGATCAAGTAATCAATTTAGGTAAGGAATCAATCTCACTCCATTAAGTTATAAGGTGGATGTCTAAGGCACCATAAGGACCTCTTACCTATTGCTTATGCATTTGAGATTCTAGAATTACTAGTTTTTCCTTTCTACCTTATTCCATCCTAGTTATTTTATCAAGTGTCGTTCTTATATCACTTTTTTAAAATTACATGTAGCACATAGCTTACATTATACATACGTGAAAACTCTAGTTGGCACTCCCAACATTTATAGTTACTTAATAATAAGCTCATTAATTTTTTTCCATACATTTGTATGTAGAGCATCCATCAATCTAGTAATATTAAGTAATTTAATCGCATAATTCTCATAAAGCCACATCATGAATTTAATTATATAACTCTAAACAATTCATCAGAAAATTCACACAATCGTATTTAATCATAAGAGTTATTAGTCACTTATTTAACATAAGTAGCTACACCAAACTCATTATTGTATTTTTACTAATAAAAGAACATAAGAAAAATATTATTTTAATTCTTAACATTTATCTACTTTTCTATTTTAGTTTTTAACTTTATTAGTCTTTAACGTTTACCTCCATTTCAATTTAAAAATATTATCGTTTATTATATTTAATATCAATAATTAAGAGCCTTTATAGGTCATATAATGGTGTTATAGAACCTACATCTCATATCGCATGCCTTAAAAAGCAGGGTTGAGGTCAGGTACACAATATGACAATACTATATTCTATACCACCTTATGGGAGTAAGTCTAGAAAATTGAAACTAAAATTCACTTTATAGTCATTAATACTTGGAATCACTCTAATTATACACATGGTATAACAGGTTGCAGGTTTTGGTAGGATTATTTGTTCTTCCCTCGGTGTGACATGACATCATGTAATATCTATAATGATCATCCTTTCTTTTTCCTCTATTTATATTGTGTATAATAGAATCAAACATACAATTGAACCAATTCCTTCCGGAGGGAGAATAATATTTATATTAATTAGGTTGCAAAAGCTTAACATATCTATAATAATTAACAACGCTTACGTGTCGAAACCAATTGGAGATCGGAGAAAAAAAGGACGGATTGCCTTTAATGATGCATAGGCAACTATTAACGATGACGTATAAGCAATTGTAAAGAACACGCGCATGCTAATACAGGCCATTCAACTCAAATTAAAGTGGTTAAGGGGATAATTTAACCGACCCACTATTTACCTGTTCTGTACAAGTATTGCATATTGAACTAACAATATCGATGGTCGTATAGCTCTTATACCCATGCCAAACACGATATCGTGATTTTGTTCAGACTCTGTTAATCATTAATCGACATCTCGACACGCTAATTAAACATGCTTAATAATTCCTAATAAACACATCCATATTGGAATAAGGAAGAGGATAAAATATACAAACATATCATTTACATTTTATGCTTTCTTATATACTTGTACATGTGTGTTGTCCATTAAAACCTATTAACTATCAATTAGTTTTAATTTAATAACTAGATGTGCATATATGCCAGTAAAATACTTATAATAACCCTGAAACCATCATTATATATCATTCATACGAAAAAAAAAAATCAACTTTTATGTTTTATAACATAACGATGCCATATTGGCTTTTCGATTATGAGACCTACATATATACTGGAGGAGGCAAGCTGCATAATATTAAAAGTTATATGGGTTTTGAAATTTTGAGGATTAATTGAGGCATATGCATTCATTTGGAGTAGAGTTTGCAAAAAGTAGAGGGTCATCTTGTTGTCTTATTCATTGCTGTACCCTCGTTATAGCATCTAAAACAAGCTCCCTTTGTAGCGCATATAGATACATCATGATAATTTGGCGTGCCCTCTTCTTTTGTCATGTATTAAAAAGTCTATCTTTATCCACTTTTAAGGTAAAAAGAAAATGTTATAAAATTTTCAGCTCGCAAACCAAGGAGGAAAAGTGGGTCTTGTGAGAGCAAAAGCCAATAACATCGGCGATGATTAACATCATTGCTTAATACTTTTAGCCATGTCTAAATTGACAATAATTGTTATTTTCTCATTTCGTCCTCATCCACAAAACCTTCAATTATAAATTTTCTATATGGGTTGGTACACAACCAAACGAAATCATAAACCGAACTCACCTATATTTATATCATTTTTTTTTCAATGTGAACAAAAAAGTTATAGTTGGTTTTCATGTTTAACAATAAATATATATATATATTATAAAACCAATATTTGATGAAATAACATATGAAAATATCAAGGTTTTATCCTAAATTTCAAATGAGATAATTTATTATAACACAAACTTCTCCATTTTTCTTTTAAAATATATATGCATGTTTATTAGTTTACATGTGTTTTCTTTTATTTGTACTTTGGATTTTGGTGTATATCCTTTAAACTTAAAGTTGCTCTATCACCTTATATATATACCTAAAAAATAGCACACATGATGAATTTAAAAATAGCTCACGCGATGGATAAATCTTTTATCTCCTAGCCTTCAAGCTAGGATCCTGCTGTTACTTATATAATCAACTTGGTTAATTTTCAATTATTTCACCTATTTGATAGAGAATTCTTTGTAATTATTCAACGTTCAAACTAAAGGTGAATGAAAACATCGTAGGTAGGTATAAGAAGTTATCAAATCTTGGAATCAAAACTTGTCACTCCAAAAACCATACCTTGCAAAGCATATATAACATGGGATATCTTGTAGAACTTACCAAAGTTTTTATTACATTCTTATTACAATACAAAATTTTGAAGTAACTTATCAATTTTTTCATGTATTTGTCATTAGTACATTCGTCAATTCATAATTTCTAATAATTTAATTACATATTTTCAATTAGACATTTCTTATGAAGGCATATGTCTAGTAATAAACTTTAAACAGTTTTTCATGAAATGTTAATACAAAATTGAACTTATCATAATGTTTATGCTTACTTTTTCAAATAAATAAGAGCACCAAATTTGCCACGATAATTTTATTAATACATAGACCATCTTATGAGAACATATAATACAACAAAATAAACCAAGTTTCAAATAATTTTGAGTATGGTTTTATTTAGAAATATTATATTCTATTATACTCAATATTATTAATTAAGAATTTTTGTTAGATGGGTATAGAATACCCTAAAACCTCTATCCTATATACCTTTGGTTATAAATTCTAGGGTGTATGTAGGAAATGGAATTGTTGTATCTTACACCTCAAGTTGGTTCTAGATAATTGAAAGTGAAACTTATCTTGTGACTTCAATATCTTTCCAAACTTATCTAACCATAAAAAATAAAATAAATTTTAAATTACAATAGGATTATTCGTCCGTTTTAAGTTAAGAGTTAAGATAATAAAATGAATCTATTTTTTTAATTCAAACAATGAATCAAACATACTTATTATGATACAAAAAATTTTAAAACAAAATCATAGTCATAAAACAACTTTTTAAGGTTTACTTAGATTTAAAAGGATGAACCATATGAAACTGTTTAATCAAGTCGGTTAATTCAACCAGCTCAACTTAAACTATTCAAATTCCTTGAACTTATAAACTCATTAATTCAATATGCTTAATTCGAACTAGATTACTTGAGCCGAATACCCAATAGTCTACTAGTAGGACCGACTCAATGTGCATGGTTGATATTGTTTCGAAATACAAAAAATGAAATGATATTTCGGAATTTTTTCTCCGTGAATACCATGTGGAACGGGACTTTGTTATTGTGCTTGTATAACGCAAGAGGGAAGAGAGATACTAAGAAAAGAAAAAATTATATAATCCAGAAATAATTATGGCAGAGCTGTCTTGATCTGAACAAATCCGCAAATGTCATGGCATCGGGTGCTTTCTTAATTGCAATTTCACCTAATAACCGGACATAGATATAATATAATATCATTTGTCGGCATGACACATCGTTCACTATGAGTATGAGTATGAGATGCCTTTTCTTTCTTTCGTTTTTTATTCCGCTCCCCATTAATACTATATATGCTTATTTTATGAGATGCCTGATTTTTTCTTTTTAAATCATAAAATATCTGATATATTCGCTTAAGATAATATCACTGCTTATACATCACTTTCGTTATTTTTTTATAATTAAATACTTAAAATTTTAACTTATTTAATTATATACTCAATTAAAAATTTAATTATCATCTCTTATATTAATTTTAATTTATACCATTAACTCAATTAATATAATTTGTTAATGGGGTGACCTTCCACAGCCTCTTAAGGGGAAACTAATAACATTAACTAATATTTTAACGACTTTTACGTGTTAAAATTTTTTATGTAATTAAATGCTACTCATCAATTTACGTAATATATTAGTATCAGTGTTGTCAAACTCAGACTCTGAATAGTTGACTTAGACATACGAAGGAGTCAAAAATTAAAGGAAAGACTTGTTTTAATCGATACTCAAATTGGAGTTGAATTAAGATCCAATCGAGTTCGAATCAGCTTGAATTATAGAGATCAATTTAGATTTAACAATACTAGTTATAACCATTAATTTTTTTTTTCCACGGAGACCAACCACATTAACTAGTCTCTCCACAACTTTTGATTCCTCGAGACATTATTTCGTTCCAATTATTACACCAAATCAAACACCTCTATAGTAATACACAAAACAATACAACTTGTAAGTCGTATTTTATGACACACATTTCACAGAAACATCTCCTTGCCACCTTTACGAAAATGACTATTATATAACACACACGCATATATTCGAAATTCTCCTTCACACAAGAACAAAAAGCTCTTCCACATTTTCTGATACAAAAATAATACTTCGAATTTCCAAAGCCCCTCCGTATTATGGCTATTGATAATGAGAAAACAGAGAGTGACAAGAAAGCTTGGATCTTTTGCAAATTACCATTTTGGCAATCCAGTGATAATACTAGTAGTAATGGGGCATCTGGGTCTGCGGGGTCTAGCTCTACGACGTCGTCAAATGGGCCGAGTAATAATAACCACCACCATAGTGCAGTTGCTGCAATGGCGAAGTCCTTGATTCCCACTAGAAGAAGACTTCGTCTTGATCCTCCGAACAAGCTCTATTTCCCATGTATGCAATTTTACATCTGTTATGTGGGAAATATTTCGTCTTATAGATGGACGGTCAAGTCATCATTCAACTATCGAGATGATTATAAAAATTAATGGAGCAAAGATTTTGGTGGTCTTATGATGGACCATCACGAACCGTTGAATAATCCCTGTTTCTTTATACTTCCTGTTCTATTTTCAAATAAAGCTGAACCGGCCCTTAATATTGTATTGTTATGGTGTTAAGAGTTGGTTCTTAGTTTCTTGTTGACATGGGTTTTATAGTATTTCTCCTTGTTTCTTTTTTTTCCCCCCCTTTTTGGATTCATTTCAATTTTTTTCGTGTACATTACTTATTTCTATAATGGGTTTATTGTCGAAAAACAGGTTTTTGATATATCACTATACAATTGATTTTTCCAATTTATATATATATGTATAGATATATATTGCATGCGTATATGTTTGTATGTGAAACATCCGTCCTAATCTTACTGTTAATGTTACTAGTGTACATAAAGTTGAACTACAAAACGACTACATGTTTGAATTTACCTTTTTTTTTTTTTTTTTTTTGCCCTCAATTTGATTTTCAGAACAAGTTGAGAACTTAAGTTAAGATATTGGACAAGAAATAAAATATAGCACATAAATGCTTGCTATGTTACTGGTTGTATTTTTCAAGCTTGGATTGATAAGTTCCTTAATGTTTTGTTCTTTTTGAAATTTCAGATGAACCTGGAAATCAGGTTAGGAGTGCCATCGAAATCAAGAATGTTTCCAAGACTCATGTAGCTTTCAAGGCAAGGATATAACACAAATCGGATGCTTCGATATTATATATATATATATATATTTATTTATTTATTTATTTTGTTTCTGTAAAGATGTTTACATCCCTCATCCCACATTTATAGGCTGCCACGGCGTAATTTATTCAAATTGTGTTGGTATAGTTGATGGGGTTTAATTTATTAAAAGTCAAATGCAGTTGATAGATTTTTTTGCTATAGCCTGGCATCTAAAATTATTCAGATGGCTGCCTTGCTTAAGAGGCCAGTGGCAACTACCACGAACTTCCCATCATGATAATTACCCCGTAAACTTAAAAAATCGATTCTCCTGCTTGGAAATGGATGAAGAAATTGGTGTTAAGATGTTGAACTCTGATTTCATGTTGGTCGATTTTCCTGAAAGAACTTCGGTGATATTGATTTTTCTTTCATCGTCTGCATCGTGCTGTCTCTGCTTTTCTGTTTACTAGACTGCAATCATCAATCCAAATGGATGTGATTATTTGATCTCTTTATTATTGTTATCTTCAGTTCCAAACCACAGTTCCAAAGAGCTGTTATATGCGGCCACCCGGGGGTGTACTTGCTCCTGGAGAGAGTCTTATCGCTATTGGTAATCCTGAATTCCACGTTGCTCCAACTTTCCTGCTTTCTTTACTATTAGTACGCGTCGAGTATTTTTGTTTTTACTTTAGTACAATTCTTTCAGACCTATGAATTTTCGGTTAATAGATGTAAATTCATGATTTTGAATTTTCTACTTGATTGCAGTTTTCAAATTTGTGGAGCCACCAGAGAATGAGGAGAAACCGTTCGGTCAGAATAGCAGGGTTAAGTTTAAAATTGTGAGCATAAAAGTAAATGGAGAAATGGAATACATACCTGAGATGGTATGTTTATCTTCTTGCAGTTACTATCTACTATGACTCCTCATGTAAAGTTTCCATGTCGGTGGATTCTTACCCTCCTTGATCCGCTTCTAATGCCTCTTCAAACTGAAAGATTAAGATTTAGTTATTCTTTTCAACAATCAGAGTTTGCTTATGCACAGGAACAACTATGTTAATTGTAGTCATCACGAACTCGGTGATGTTATGCTATTATGTCCTTTGTTGAAATTCAGATTTTCTCTGGTTGGTCACGAAATTGATAAAGAACGGTTGTTTTATCATGATCATATACAGTTCGAAGAACAGAAGGACCAAGCGTCAGTGGAGCAGATATTGCGGGTTGTATTCCTTGATCCTGAGAACCCAAATCATGTATGTTCAATGCAATTCCTGTTCCAGTGTCGTCAACATTTAAATGTTCCATGTCTATTCCATCCTGTCAGAACATCCAGTTACTCACTAGAATTTTTGCGTCGTATCCTTTTCTAAGTTGATGGAGAAACTTAAGAGACAACTGGCTGAGGCCGATGCCGCCCTTGAGACGAGAAAGAAACCTCCCCAGGAACCTAGTCCTGGAATTGTTGGGGAAGGACTTGTGATAGATGAATGGGTAAGGCATCCCATTTTTTCCATCTGGACCATAGAGTTGATACTCGGGCATATTCCCATTAGCTCATACATACCCGTTTTCTGTTCTAATCGCATGCAGAAAGAGAGAAGAGAAAGGTACTTGGCGCGCCAGCAAAGTTGAAGGCATCGATTCCGTCTGAAGCATTTTGCCTATTTTAGTCATATTAAGCGATGCCTTAAACTAAATATCGAGTTAAACTGAACCGAATTTGTATTGGTTTAAGATGCACCAGAGTTGAGATGCATTGAATTAATTAGAGCTGCCTGCGCGGACTCATGCTCAATAACTTGTAAATATGAGATTTTACAGGGGATGAAAACGCAGTTATTGTAGTTTAATTATTCTGTAGAACTGTTCATATCAGCTGTAGATTTCGGACAGGTCCTCCTGCTTGGATAATGAAGTTATGTGTAACGTGCAGATTTCTGTTCAAATTTCCAACAAACGCGAATAATTCTTTGAGAAATCTCAATTTGTGAAGAATAATAATCAAATCAACTTTGAAGAAAGACTTATTGTAAAGAGTCTTGCGTAGTCATTCATACGATTAAAAAAAAAAAATGAAATTGTCTTCAAACTCTTAGAATTCTAGAAAGAAGGAAAAAAGAGCTATAGATTAATAATTTTTAAATTTTATTATGAATTCAATGATCTTTTGGCTTATACAATTACTATTTATAATATTTCCAACAATATTTAATTTTCTAATAAACTTTATTAATTACAACTATTTACTGTGATTTTTAACTAACAATTCTATTAGTTGTAACTATTCATTAAATTGCGTAATCAATATCTAAAATCAAAACAATTTCCTTTACTCTTGACAAAAACCTTGTCCTCAAGATTTGAGGGAATAAGATAATTAAATAAATAAAAATTAACTAATATTATTTAATAGAAGTAAAAATTTATCAAAAGCACTCAAAAAACTTAAAGTATGCATTGTTGGTTTGTCTTTATAAAATGACCTTCTTTATTTATGACTTGACCCTTCAATGCCCTTGAATATTGTCTTTAAGATTAAGTCTTTCCAAAAATGTATTGCTCATGAGAAACGCAAGCAGTAACGTTAATCACTCCTACCATTGTACTGGAGTCAACATTAAGGAGATTATCATTAACCATTGTACAAGGCTAAAAATTATTATATTAGTTATTGAGATAAGCTCATTATTTATTTAAACTTGATCCCTTAGGCTAGGTGATAAAACTTAAGGAGTCCAGTCCATATTAAGATGATTTAGAGAAATTTAGCTTGGTCGGCTTGAGATAAAGATTGTTGGACCAATTCAACCGCCTCTAACTATTCTTAGGCAAGCTTATGCACTTATAAGGAAGGCTATTGGCTTTGAGCCCATTAATTAGCTCATTTTGGATAACTATAAATCGAATAGATTCCATCTCATCCGTTGATCACCGAAATAAATGTTGATAGGGATTAGCCTCCGACTACATCTAAGCCGAGGTAGATATGTTCGAAGCTGAGGCCAATCAATGCTTGTCGAGGTCGAGCTAAAGCTAAAAGGATGAGAGGAAGGAAAATAACCACTCGGCACTAAGTCTGTCGTTGATCGAGTTGCTGAGAGATCATGTTGTCGAAAATAGGATCCACTCGGCATGGTACAGAGAGACTAGTACCAACTAACTTTAGAACTCAACAATTATGGGATAACCTCTCTAGTGTCTCGGCCAAGCCACGTAAGACTTCAGGGACTCATTTCCGAACTCGTACACCCAACTGCCGAGCTCATTCGATTCAGATACTACTTCTTTTAGGACATGTTGAGTGACTGTATGTTGACTCCCTTGTTAAACGCATAATTTTGTATTCTTATACATGTTTTCCTTTATTTTATTTAGGCGCTCAATTCTTTAGGGTTTAAGGTCTTGTACATTATTTACAGTTTTACCATTAGGATTTAGGAGTTACTATAAATTACAACATTTGTAAACATTAAAGATAGACGTCAATAGACATAAAAGTATATTCCTATGTTTTGAAATCTTTCTTCTTCTTTTTTTTTTTTAAGTAAGGCTACTCTTGAGATGGCATTGTCGGATTATCGAGTATAGATCAAACTCTTTAATCTCTCCCGGGTCCTTATTGATCTTAACCCTAAGATTATAGTAAACCCTTCATTTAAATTTGTTAGTGAGTTACATCTAACCTTATTTGAATCCCAAGTGACATTTAATGTTCATGAGTTGTATCGAACCCTATTTTGACCTTAAACCCCTGATGGTGTTTTTTGCTTGGGTACGTAATATCCATTCACATTCATCGTCGAAATCAACCATTTCACTTCCTGTAACCCATTCTGGGTTTTCGAGATCTGCTGTCGTTTGTCTTGTATCATATTGACCTGCTGCCGTTGTTATGCATAATCTTAGTATCAGAGCTTTGGGGAGATACACGTACTAGTGTTCTTTAAAGTTAATTCATTGTTTGAACATTTCTAATAATCATCATACCATAGTTAGTGTGTCGTTCGTGTTTTTAGTAGTTGTAGTATAGTGTTGTAGTTGAGTTCAGTAACATTAGTTTCAGTAGTTGATTCTAGTTATTGTGGAAGTGATTGCCAGTAATAGTAGCAGTAGAAGCTGAGTAGTGGTTGTTTTTGGCCTACTATAATAGTATTTTGTTATTTGTTCAATTTTTTGGAAAATTATTGTATGTACAAGAATGTCGAAGGATAGTGTCAACAAAACTGGTGATAGTCCTCGCGGAAGTTTGAGACAACGTGTTGATAACTTAGAATGTCAAAGTCAGAATCTCATTAACTCTATCCAAGAACTCACTGGTTTAGTTAGAGGCCACAGATGTGATGGCCAAGAAGAAAGAAGAGAATGAACACTCACCAGTAGAAGTAGTTCCAATGAACTTAACAATAATGAGCGATAGCAAAGATTGTGCTGTCACTTATTGATCTCTTCTATGTTCTTATTGATCTTAACCCTAAGATTGTGGTGAACCCCTTTATTTGAACTGGTTAGTGAGTTGCATCTAACTTTTGTTTGAATCCCGAGCGACATTTAGTATTTGTGAGTTGTATCGAACCCTTTTCAAGCTCAAACCCATAATAGTATTTGTGTCTTGGTGCGTGATATCCATTCACATTCACCGTTGAAATCAATCATTTCACTTCCTATCCGTCATACTCATTCGACCCATTTTAGGTTTTCAAAATCTACTACCATTTATCTTGTATCATATCGACCTACTACTGTTGTTATGCATTAAATGCTATCTTGCTAAAGAGCCTATAAATACCCAACACTTTCTCCTCATTTAGAACTCTTAGATAGATTGAAGAAATAGTGTTCACTTTGGAAACGCTACTCTCTGAGATCAAATAGTGCTCAGGCAAAGAATTGATCTCATTCACTCAAGCTACAAGGTGAACGTCTAAGATTCCCTAAGGCTGCCTTATCTGTCACTTATGTATTTGAGACACTAAGATTGCTTGTTCCTTTTCCTTGCCTTATTCTCATCTGATCATCCTTTTAGGTGAAAGTCTTGCTTTACTTTTTTGAAGCTATGTGGAGTACATTACTTACGTAGCACGTACATAACCACTCTAATTGGGCCCTTACATCTACATTTTTGCGACTCCACTGGGAAAGAGTGACTGTAGAGACATGATACCTCCTAGGAAGAGAATAACTAGTACGTCTGATAGCACTTCCCAAGAGCCTGATACTAATGTTAAGCTTACTGAGTAGAATCTATCCCCACCGCTTGAGAATACTAGTTAAGACCATTTAGTGCTTAAGGTTCCTCTAGATCCCATGCAAATAATGCGGAAAATGCAATGGCTATAAGGGCTTTAAATCAATTCAAGGCTATGTTCCAACTCATTTTTACTGGGATCACTGCCATTGCTGTTGTGCAACAAGGTGTAGCTTTGCCACATCCTATAGTTGCTGTATAGCTAAGCATTACTACCTCAATTCAATCGATTAATCTTCTGGTCATTAAAGAAGATCTCCATTAGGGAGGAGGTGATGAAACCCCCCTTCCCCCTCATTAAGACTTGGAGAATGTAAGAGCTCATTTAGGAAGCTCTTCATCTTCACGGGTGCCTACTCCTTCCTTCAATCCTACCATCCTAATCTTAGGAGGATTTACTTTCCATCCCAATCTTGCCCCTGCTTCGCTACCTACGTCCGCAACTTCTGTTCTAAAGACTTCCTTTATAACAAAGGAAGAATTAGACGTTTATATGAGAGAAATATAAGCTAGGTTGTTTATGTGAGTACTAGAGTTGAAACTCTTATATCACAAACGCATTGTAGCGAAGCAATATCCTAATGACTATGTAAGTCTTAAGTTCATGCTATTCAATGGCAAGAAGGGAAGTGCGAAGGAATACCTGCTAAAATTTATCGAAACCCCTATAGCCTTATTGATGGGAATTAAGCTTCTGGCCTTTTAACCTGCAACTAAGCCCGAGGACTGGAAGGCTTAACAAGACGTATTTTTCTACTCCAGCCAACTCCTACTGAGGCTGAGTACTTCCTTGCCGAGTCACTCCTTATGTTGCACCAAATGATTACTAATCTCTTACAGATAGAATGTCGAGAAACAGATGGTCGAGACAACATCCAATCTTCCTTCATGCCTGACCACTTACTCAACATCATCCTTGCCGCCATGCCGAGAGAGAAAACCCAAACTACATAATCCATCCCTACTTGGACAAGCCAGCCGATTGTACTATTTTGTTCACATATTCTAATAACCTCACTAATACAACATCCCTACGTATACAGGACCACAGGTAGATTCCAACCCACTAGTTATTGCTTTTATGAATATTCATTTTTACCCTTTTGTATTGTTGTACATTACTACTTTGGGATAACCCCCATTTTATCTTTTTCCTTTTAGGCAAGTTACCTTAAATTCTTGGATATAAATACCCTTTGTATTTGTAAGTCATAGATAGATCAATTACAATTAATAAACTTGAGTATTTTTCCTTCCTAATGTAAACACACTATTGTTTTACGCCTAATATTGCTCTTATCCTTTCCCTTACGCAATGTTAGGTGGCGAGTAACCTTATTAGACTAATTTGTGCATCATATCGAATTGTGCCGTGAGTCTTCGGAAGTTCCATTGATACATCATATCTTTTAGAGCTGTTTGTGGGTTTTGCTTACTCTTCATTCATTGTTCATTCTTTTTATGCATTTCCTTCATTAACTCTTTCAAGCTTTCTACAAGTTCAAACCCATCTAGTAACTAGTCTTATTAATTCTTGGTCACAACTTACAACATCTTGGTATCAGAATAGAGGTTTTGTTTGAGTTGACTTGTGTTTTCGAAGTTCTATTAGACTCTGTCTTGCATGTGTAAAACAGAAAAAGTTACTGTGTTTCATTTGAGCGCTATGTTGTTAACTGTTAATTTCTTAAAGTGCTGTTTGAGCCTGAACCTGTGAGGAAAATGACTGACCCAAGTATGAATATCCATACTAGCAATGACAATGGAGTTATCTACTATGGACAACAGTCTTAAGGAACTCCCAAAATCACTAACAAGAGACTTGATGATGTAGTTAACTTCTTGGTGGATTTAACTTGAGTTATTCATGCATTGTCTTACCAACCCACTAAGGCTATGCAAAACACCCTATAAGTTGCTTAGCTTGTTAAAGGCTAGAACCTAGCTTGACTTGTTCGAGGTGGGGGAGTAAGCGAACGAGTAAGGAGAAGAATAGGCCTAAGAGCTCTTGATGAAGAGGACGAAAAAGAGTATTTTAAAGAAGAACGTGTAAGAATCTCCAAGGCATTTGACTACACGAAGTTTCAAATTTCGAGTTTCAATGGATCTAGGAATGCTAATAAATATCTAGAGTAAGAAGAGAAGGTGGAGCGTGTGTTTGATTATCATCAATATGAAGATTACGAGAAAGTGAAAACTATTACTGTTGAGTTCTCCGAATATGTCGCCATGTAGTGGAAGAATTTTTAGATGATAAGGAGACGAGAGGGCTACCAAGAGATTAATACTTGGCCCAAGATGAAGAGAATACTTAGAAATAAATTCATGCCGCAAACTTATCTTCAAGATACTTTCACTCGGCTTTAGGAGCTGAGATAAGGAGGCTGGACTAATGACGAGTATGTTCAAGAGTTTCAAATACTCATGATCTGTTGCGAGGTGGAAGAGCCACCAACTCAAACTGTGTTAAGATTTATTATTGGACTGAGAGGTGATATTCTGGACATTGTGGAGCTTCAAAGATTTACTACAATAGATGAAGCTGCTAGGATCTCCCAATGATTAGAGAGGCAGAGAAAAGGCTGAATGTCAACTAGCTGACCTAGATAGGGAAGTCATTGAACTCTGCCGAGTATCGAGCTAAGTAGAAAAGCTAACCCAATAATGAAGTACCGACCTAAACTTACGAGAAGGGGCAAGGGTTTGGGAGGAAGACGAGATAGATCAAATGTTTCAAGTGTTAGGGGTTCGGACATATGACTGTTCGGTACCTAAACCAAAGAATGATGGTCATCAAGGGAGACGTCCCGAAGTTAGAAGTAAATAGTACTGATGAGGAACTTGAGGAGGAGGAAGTCCCTATTGAGAAAGAAAATGCTGAAAAAAAGCTGATTGAGGAGGACGTGTTTGTTGAGGACTTGAACAAGTTACTCATGGTTGTCTGATGTACTATGAACGTAGGACCCTCACGAAAGGAGGAACAGAGAGAGAATTTATTCCATACCACCTGTAAGGTAAATAATCAAGTGTACACCCTCATCGTGAATAGCAGAAGTTTCACTAATGTGGTATCGGTAGATCTTGTATCAAAATTGAAGTTGTTGAATGTTGCACATCCGAAGCCGTATAAGTTACACTGGTTGAGTGAGAAAGGAGCATGAAATGTCACTCGGCAAATACTACTGCCGATCATTATAGGGAATTACTATGACTAGATTCTTTGCGAAGTATTACCTATGTACGCTTCCCATATGTTGCTGGGTAAGCTGTGGTTGTTTAATAGAAGAGTTATACATGACAGCTATAGAAACATGTATATGTTCAAGAAAGATGACCAAAAGATCACATAGAATCTGATTCCGCCGAGAGAAGTTAATAAGTTACAGATAAAACTTGCTTACGGATCCAAGAAGACTCTGGTGATGAGTAGATCCGAGTTCCGAGAGGACATCAATGTTGAGGAAATGACCCTATTATTTGTCAGGTGACTATTGGAAATGAAGGAGCAAGGTGAGCTTCCTTAAGAAGTCAAGAAGTTGCTAGATGAATATGTTGACCTGTTCTCAGAACAATTACTTGAGGGGTTATCCCCAACTAGCGGCATAGAGCACTATATTGACTTAGTACCCAGCGTCACATTGCCAAATAGGCTAGCTTATAGTATGAATCCTGAGCAAACTTCTGAGCTCTAACATCAAGTCAATGAGTTGCTGGAAAGAGGTTATGTAAGATAAAGTCTCAACTCTTATGTTGTACTGGCACTTTTGATGTTAAAGAAGGATAGAACCTGGTAGATGTGTGTAGACAGCCAAGTTGTAAACAAGATTATAATCAAATACAAGTATCCGATCCCAAGGCTAGAAGACATGGTGGATGAGTTGAGTAGAGTTAAGATTTTCAACGAGATTAATCTTAAATCTGGCTACTATCAAATCCGCATGAGGCTAGGGGATAAGTAGAAGACTACGTTTAAGACTCGACATGGACTTTACGAATGGATGGTCATGTCCTTCGACTCGTCGAATGCTTTAAGCACTTTCACGATACTAATGAACCATGTGTTGAGACATCTCATAGGGAAGTGTGTCGTGGTGTACTTTGATGACATCTTAGTCTACAATGCTGATGTGCCAAATCACTCTAAACATCTCAGAGTAGTCTTGGATATTCTTCGTACCGAGAGACTATTCGACAATTTAAAGAAGTATTGCTTTTACTAGGAGGAAGTAGTATTCTTAGGCTATGTAGTCAATGGTAGAGGCTTGCAAGTCGATGATGAGAAGATCCGAGCAATTATCGAGTGGTTGATTCCTCCTATTTGTACAGACATGAGAAGTTTCTACAGACTGGCTTCGTTTTATAGAAGATTCATTAGGAATTTCAATACCCTCACCACACCACTTACCGAGTTAACAAAGAAAAACACCAACTTCCGATAGGGAAAAAGGGAGGAGAGGAGTTTTACTGAGATTAAAAAAAAAAAAAAAAGATTAACCCCCACCCTGGTATTAGTGCTACTTGACTTCAACAAATTTTTTAAGCTAAAATGTGATGCGTCAGGCATTGGAATAGGCGCTATCCTAATGTAAGAAGGTCAACCAATTACTTTCCATAGTAAGAAGCTTTGAGGACCACAGTTAAATTACTCCGTGTATGACAAAGAACATTTGGCACTGATCTGAGCAATACACGTATGGCAATACTATTTACTAGTGAGAGAATTTATCATATATACTGACCATAAATCGTTGAGGTACCTCCAAAGTCAGACTAAGTTGTCGAAGTGGCAGGCAAGATGCTTTGAATTCCTTGAAGAATTTAATTTTGTAATAAAATACAAGCAAGGAAAGAGTAATGTAGTTGTAGATGCTCTTTCAAGGAGATGTGAGCTTTTATTTGAACTGCGGACTCAGCTATTTGGGTTCACAACTATCAAGAAGCAGTACTTTGAGGATTCACACTTTAGACCTATACTTGCACAATATATTGATGGAAGAATAATGGATAAGTACCATGTGGAGAATGGTTACTTATTTCAAAGTGGGAAACTGTATGTGCCGACTTGTTCCTAAGGGAGTTGTTGATCAGGGAAGCTCACTATAGGGGACTCTTAAGACATTTTAAGGAAAGAAAAACCTATAAACTGTTGAATAGCCAATTCTTTTGGCCGGGAATGAAGAGAGATGTACACCGAGTTATCAACAGCTGTGCCACGTGCAAGAAGGCTAAGTGCCAAGCCAAGCAAAGGAGGGCAATGCCCTTACCTATCCCAACGAGGTTGTGAACTGAATTGAGCATAAACTTTGTTCTCGAACTGCTGCAAACTGCTCGAGGAAAAGATTCTATAATGGTCATTGTGAATAAGTTCAATAAGATGGCGTACTTTGTGCCCTACACCAAAACTAACGACGCTTCGGCTGTTGCTTTTATTTTCTTGTAGGAGATTATGTGGATACATGGCATCCCGAAAAGTGTAGTCTTCGATAGAAACCTGAAGTTCTTAAGCTATTTCTGGAGAACCTTGTGGCATTGGTTGGGGACTAAATTACTCTTTAGTACCTTATGTCACCCCCAAATTGATGGCTAAACGAAGGTAGTTAATCGCACTTTGGGATCATTGCTCCGAGCTGCAGTGGGCAAGAACTTGGCTGATTGGGACGTCTGCTTGCCAGTGGTTAGGTTTGCCTACAACCGAATGGTACATGACACCTTTAAGCAAACTCCTGTCGAGGTTGTCTATGGATTCAACCTGAGTTGCCCCTTAACTACACTCCTGTACCAGTACCCACGTAAGAAGACCTTGACGCCTCAGCCAGAGCATAATCTCTTTAGCACATATATGACAAGGTTACTCAGTACATTAACCAAGCTACTAAAAGAATGCGAGAGAAAACCAAAGGTAGGACGGCTAAGCAATTTTAGCAAGGAGACTTGGTGTGCTTGCACCTTAGCAAGGAACAGTTCCTAAGCAAGAGGAAGAACAAATTATCCACACAGGCTGAGGGACCCTTCAAAATCCTCTAAAAGATCGATGACAATGCTTATAAGTTGGAGCTATCAGAGGATTATGGCATTTTTGACACCTTCACTAGTACTGACTTCAGTTTATATCACCTTGATAGAGAATTGACTGAAGACCATCCGGATTTGATCCTAAATCCAAATCAACCCAAAGGGAATGATGGGAATCGAGCTACTGGCCCTTTAACCCGCAGCTGAGCCTAAGGACTGGAAGGCTTAAGGAGATGTATTCTTTTACTCCAACCAACTCCTGCTGAGGTCGAGCACTTCCTTGCCGAGTCACTCCTTATGTCGTAGCGAATGATTACCAATCTCTCATAGATAGAATGCCAAGAAATGAATGGTTGAGACAACATCTAATCCTCCCTCATACTTGACCACTTACTTTGCATTACTCTTGCTTCCATGCTGAGAGAAAGAGAGCCCAAACTACATAATACATCCCTACTCAGATAAGCTAGTCAACCATACTGTTTTGTTCGTATATTCTAATAACCTCACCAATACAGTATCCTTACGTATACAAGACCATGTATAGATTCCACCCCACTAATTATTGCTTCTGTAAATATTCATTTTTACCCTTTTGTATTATTGTATATTACTACTTTAAGATAAACGCCATTTTATCTTTTCCCTTTTAGGCACATTGCCTTAAATTCTTGGGTATAAATACTCTTTGTATTTGTAAGCTACAAATAGATAGATTACAATTAATACGCTTGAGTATTTTTCCTTCCCAATGTAAACACTTTGTTGTTTTATGCCTGGCACCACTCTTATCCTTTCCCTTAAGCAAGGTTAGGTGGCGAGTAACCTTACCGGACCGATTTATGCATCATATCGAATTATGCTATGAGTTCTTGGAAGTTCTATTGGTACATCATATCCTCTAGAGCTGTTCGTAGGTTTTACTTATTCTTCATTCATCGTTCATTCTTTTTGTACGTTTCCCCTATTAACTCTTTTGAGCTTTCTACAAGTTTAGACCCATCCAGTGACCAACATTATCAATTCTTAGTCATGACTTGCAACACTTATAAGCTTAATGATGACCTAAAGCTTAGATAATTCTCTAAATCATTGATAAAGAAGGCATGCACTTGGTATGTCAACCTTCCCTTAAGATCAGTTGATTCATAAGGGACTATGTGCAAGCTCTTCTTGGAGAATTTTTTCTCCACTCAAGAGCAAGTCACAATTATAAATATGGGAAGAATATGACATAACTAGGAGGAAAATTTGATGGATTATATAGAGCACTTTAGAGAACGCACTCTAAACATTCAAGATATTTGTGATGAAAGAGAACTAACGAAAATCTATATCTAAGGGATGTTCTCTGAATATGTTATGCACTAGGAGAACCTTTTCCTGTATTCCTTTGCTGCACTCGTTGAGAATGTATGAAGGATAAACAACTTTGTTATGAGGCAACAGAAGGAAAGTAGCAAACTTAACAAACAAGTAGCATTAATGTCCTTGACCTGGAGTAAGAACTTTAATGCCAATAAGAGACCTAAGAAAGATATAGAAACTCTTTCATTTCCATGCCTAATGAGTAAGGTATATGCCATCCTCGATTGTTAGCTATAGGATGAAGTTATTAAGTTGCCAAGAGTTAAGAGCCAACCTACAGAGAACAAAAGAAGAAATCCCAAATATTATTAGTTTCATAGAACGGTAAATCATCCTATTAAGGATTATTGAATTTTAAGAAAGATATTCATGAAAGAATTCAAAATGGGAAGCTTGTCATTAAAGATAACGACATTCGCAACAACCTGCTTCCAAGCTATGATACCCATGTGATAGCACATGAATGCTTTGAAAGTGATTAGTGATTCGTTAGGTATTGAAAAAAAAAAAATGGGTTTAAGCTATGACAATACTTTTGTAAATAAAAAACAAATTTCACTACTCAATAATAAAACTTTTATTATCTTACTCATCTCTATGTATTATATCTTACTTTCTTAAGCCCAAGCAATGTCTTGGCATCTTGGCTCCCTTACCTTAAGCCCAGGCAGTACCCTGGAATCCCGGTCTCTATGCTTAAAGCCTAGGTGAAGCCTTAGCATCTTAGCTCCTACACCTTAAGCCCAAGCGATGCCTTAGCATCTTGGCTCCTATGCCTAAAGCTTCAGCAATGCCCTTGCTTCTTGACTCTTATGCCTCAAGCCCAGGTAGTGCCCTAGTATCTCGACTCTTATGCCTAAAGCCCAGGCAATGCCTTGGCGCCTTAGCATCTTAGCTTCTATGCCTTAAGCCTAAGTAATGCCTTAACATCTTAGCTCCTATGCCTGAAGCTTAACCAACACCTTAGCATCTTAGCTTTTATGCTTCAAGCTGGGGCAACACTCTAGCATCTTCACTTTTATGCTTTAAGTTCAGGTAACACCCTAGCATCTTGGCTTGCATGCCTTGAGCTCAAGTGACACGCCGGTATCTCGGCTCTCATGGTTAAAGCCTAAGCAATGCCTGGAATCTTGGCTTCCATGCTTTACATCCAGGTGATGCCTTAGCATCTTAGCTTCTATGCCTTAAGCCCCAGGCAATGCTTTGGCATCTGGCACTTATGCAGGAACTGTTCAAGTAGTGATGTACTGGTAGATCCTAGCTTACCATACTTTCATCTTACTTATGTGGGAACCACAATTGAGTGAAAGTAATGATGGTAGTAAGGATCTTAGTCTTCTTCAAGAAAAACCATATGCTATAGTTTTATGGTGAAACGATTCACTTGTGCACCCATCCAAGTTGTACCTTCATAAGGAAGGAAAACAAGGGATGAAAGAAAGGCAACTTTTTCCTCTTGATTCTAAAATCAGAACATTGACATCATAATGCTAATCCTATAGTCTTGCTAAGGTTCAATATAGAATAAGCTTGCTATACATAAAGCCTATTAGGGCTTGCTGTGTGCGAGTTTTATTTTTGCTTAAGGCCTGTTAGGACCTACTTCTTTCAAAGCCTACTGAGTGAGATCCTCTTAGTAGTTAAGGCTTGTTGCACTTGAGGCTTTCTTACTCAAGGCTCCACCATGTAAAGCTCGATGTTCTTGAGGCCCGCTTGCTTAAGTCCTATAATGACTTGCCATACTTGAAGCTTGCTCATTGGAAGTCAGTTCCCTACCAAGGAACCACTTAGCCCACTTTAGCTCTCAAAGCAAATTTTGAGGTTGATTAGGGGCAATGAATTATAATACTGTTCCTATAAGAATAATGGAAGAAGTCAACAAGACAAGACATACATGGTAGTCAAAGAAAGAACAATTAAAGCGAAACATCTAAATAATAAGAGAAGTCCTACCATACTTGCAATAGTGTTGAATTCTAAATATCCATAGATGATGTTTCTCGAAACTTTGGATGCTCTACCGTAAAATAATGGATTACCATTCTTCTATTCTACTGGCATATAGGAACCACAATCAAGTGGAAGTGGTAATAGAATAGAGAACTCTAGTCTTCTTTAGAAGAGTCACATGCTTAGGCTTCTTTATAATGTGTGCTACCCAATCATTCCATCCAAAGGGTAGCTTCTTCAAGGATGTGAATTGGGGTAGCACTCTCCTCTCGTTTCTAAAGCGCAATACTGAATCTCCTTTGATGGTGTTTTTAGACTCAGACTCGCATTCGATAAAATGGAGACCACCATCAGTGCGAGGTATTGTACAGGCTTCTCAACACTTAGCTTTGTCCCAAAACATGTTTTCAGATATAATCTCGTCCAACCATTGATCTTAAGGACTTGGGATGGGTGGTAGATATTTATCTTGATACACCAATAAGTCTTTCATCTTCGTAAATTCTATGCACCAACTTGGATTGGACTTCATCTCTTTTCCTGCAAGAGCGCAAAATCAATAAATTCAATATATGAAGGAGGGAAAGCATTATTGAAACAATTGTTATCATTACCCCTCTCATGCATGAAAGAAGTCTACAAATTGAAAGGCAATCACCTGACGTAGCTCTTGGAAGGTTTGCTAACAAGAGTATGATTTGAATGGTCGAATAGAGGCAACTATCTCATTGTGCTTTGTCTAACTTTTGACAAATCAAATCTATAAAAAGGGCAAGAACTATAAGGTTTAAATAAATAAATTCCTCAACATGCTACTTGTCTAAGGAATTGTGCTATCGACCTCAATTCAATGTAGCATATATGAGGATTAAGAGGGAAACACATATGTGCACATAGGAATAATAAAAAGGAATAAGGAACTTGGATCTTTGATCACCTGGCCACTTGTTGAAAAAACTTAAAATAAGAGTGTGATGATCGAGATCTGAATGTGCATTCTTTTCATATCAATTTGTCAACCAAGAATAAAACTAAAGAAATAGGAAACAAAGTTGGTGACAACACACCAGATACGAGTCATACTTCATACTACGTTCAAGAATTGCACATGTGGAGTAATGTAACAAGAAAAGCCTAGCAATTGTGATAAAATAATTCGTTAAAAAAAAAAGAGAGTTGAAAATGTGATCGAAGTATTACTTATGTAAGCATGGGCAAGAATTTGAGTCAAGTTATGCCCTATGCCACCTACGCAAGACTCAACCAAGACAATGAAAGAATCAAAAAGAAGGAAATTGATGAAAGAAATGTGATAGAGCGAAAGAAGTTGATGACCTGATATATATAGAAGTGATGGAGGCAAAAGGATAAAGATTAAAAATCTAGATTTGGTGTTTTGATACACTTTGATGATATTGTTGGATTGAAGCTAGGATTTGAAATGACATATTATTGATAATATTTAGTTATGGAAGAAGATTTGACAAGAGCATTGAAAATAAAATAGATTTTAATCAGTTAAGGAAGATTTAGAGAAGGAAAATAAGATTTGGAATAGATATGAAAAAAAAAATCTATTTGGTTACGGAAGATATGTTGTTAGAAAAAGAAGATAATGGGTGGTGTGTTTTGAAAAAAAAAAAAAAAAGATTCACTCATGCAAGGATTAAATTCAAGATTTCTTAGATTCTATTGCCCGTCCATTACTAACTAGGCTAGTTCTTTTCTTCAACATAAACTATATATGTAATTAATTAATTAATATGTACCCTTAAAAAAACTGTATCATTCACTCTGGAGCTCTACTCCACTTTACGACAGCATTGCCCTATTTACTGGTATGAATAAGGCACATACACATACACATACACACACACACATATACATTTAACATGGCCAAATAGGATGTTATGAAAGCTCTAGATTTCTTGTAAATACTCTAATTATTTTATTTTATTTTATTTTTCCGATGATCGTAAAATGAGGAAGAAATACCAAGAACAGTCACCATACACACATTATTTAGCGAATCAATGTCATGGGAGCAATAAGTCAATAGTGCGATACAAAAACATATTGAAATATGTGTTCTGTGATAGCAAAATGAATATTAGCATATCATGCTCAGCTCACTAGTGATCTAAAATAAGCGTTAATTTCGTAAATATTGGAAGTAATTAAGTAAGCAAAGTCAACGTTCAGTGCGTCTACATAACAGTTGAAGAAATAACTTTTAGAAATGCCCAAACCCCCCTTAAATGTGTCTAAGGGTCTTTTGGTTAGTAGGTAAAATGTAGAGGGATGAAAATTATTATACTAATTATTGAGATAAGCCCATTATTTATTTAGGCTTAAGTCCTTAGGCTAGGTGATAGGACCCAAGGAGTTTAGTCTATATATTGAGATAATTTAGGAATATTTGACTTGGTAGACTTGGAATAAGGATCGTCAAACCAGTTCATCCACCTTCAACCTTTAGGCAGACTCATGCACTTATAAGAAAGGTTGCTGGCCTTGAGCCCATTAGCTAGCTCAATCTAGATAACTATGAATTGAGTAAACTTCATCTCATTCGTTGATCATCGAAATAATCTGACAGATACTATCTTGCCCAAGAACCTATAAATACCCAACACTTTCTCCTCATTTAGAACTCTTAGATAGATCGGAGAAATGGTGTTCCACTGTGAAAACTCTGTTCTCTAAGATTAAATAGCGCTCAGGCAAATATTTGATCTCATTCGCTCAAGTTACAATATGAACACCTGAGGTCCCCTAATGATACCTTGTCTGTCACTTACGCAGTTGAGACACTGAGATTGCCTGTTTCTCTTCCATGTCTTGTTCTCATCTAATCATTTTTTCAGGTGATAGTTTCACTTCACTTCTTTGAAGCCATGTATAGCACATTACTTACACAATACACACGTGACCACTCCAATCGAACCCTTACCTCTACAACCACTTTCATATTTTGATTCTTTGAAAATCCGAATAATTGAATTGCCAAAATTTATTGATTATACTGGAAATTATCTTTGATATTAATCATGGAATATTCTTGTTTTACAACGACAACATTTTCTTGATTATTTTTTTGAACAGTTTCTTGAAATTTGTCTTCATTTGTAGCTTCTATGGTTGGAGTAATATCTTTGTTATACCATTTCATTAATTTCTCTTCTTTAATATATTCAACAATCAATTCTTCCATATACCTATTACTTGTTGTAAGTTTACTTAGATTGATGGGAATCAGCCTCTAACTACATCCAATCTAAGGTATACTTGTCTGAAGTTGAGGCCGAGCTAAAGCTAGAAGGACGAGCAGAAGAAAAAATAACCATTTGACAACAAGTCTATCGTCGACTGAGTAGCTGAGAGACTACGTTGCCGAGAGTGGGATCCATTCGGCATGGCATGAAGAGACTAGTGTCAACTAACCTTAGAACTCGGCGATTGTGGATTGACCTCTTTAGTGTCTTGGCTAAGCCACGCAAGACGTCAAGGACTCTTTCCTAAACCTATATAAACAACTACCGACCTCATCCATTTTGGATATTACTCCTTCTAGGACATGCCGAGTAATTGCATGCCGACTTTCCTTGTAAAGTATATAGTTTTATATTCTTGTTCATATTTTCCTTTATTTTATTTATAAGCCCAATTCTTTAGGGTTTAAGGACTTATATATTATTTACAGTTTTGCTACTAGGGTTTAGGATTTACTATAAATAGCAACATCTATAAACATCAGAGATATATGTTAATAGACAGAAAAATATATTCTTGCTTTTTTGGAATCTTTTCCTTTTTGAGCAAGGCTACTCTTAAGCTAGCATTATCGGATTATCGAATGTAGATCAAACTCTTTAATCTCTCTAATGTTCTTATTGATCTTGACCCTAAGATTATGATGAAGCCCTTCATTTGAATCGATTAGTGAGATACATCTAACCTTCATTTGAATCCTAAGTGACATTTAGTATTCGTAAGTTGTATCGAACCCCTTTTTTTAGCTTAAACCCCTGATAGTACTTATGTCTTGGTGTATGATATCCATTCATATTCACCGTTGAAACCAATTATTTCACTTCCCGTCCGTCATACCCATTTGACCCATTTTGGGTTTTCAAGATCCGCTATCGTAGTTTCGTATCATAGATCTTTTTACACTTTGTCAAATGATATCATCATTTTCTGTCTTATTGCTTCTATTTGTATCATTATTTACTTCAACGAATTTTATATTTGCACCAATGCAATAGAATCTTACAAATTGATTGTCATTAGAAATGAAGAATGAAATTGAACAACAAACAAAATGTTGATAATAGCAAAAGAAAAGAAAAGAAAAAACGAATGGGATCAAATCAATGAGAACAGATCAATGATATGAGCAATGAGAGCACCATTGTTAAGATCTCAAGTACCTCATTTATACGAACAAGAAAAAAAAATGACATTATCTTTAGTTCGAATTAAAAATAAACTCTTAGAAATTTGAGAAAAAGGAAAGAGAGAGTTATAGAATAATTGTTTTTGAATTTGATTATGAATGGAATGATTTTTGGTTTGTACAATTGATATTTATAATATTTTCTATAGTATCTAATTTCTTAACAAATTTTACTAATTACAACTATTTACTATCTTCTTTAACTAACTAATCATATTAATTGGAACTATTTATTAAATTGGCTAACCAATATCTAAAATCATAACAATTAATTTGTAAGTGGAGCCATAGGCATAAAAAAAAAAGTATTCAATTAGATGAGAGGGATAATTTGCTTTTGGTATTTAAAAGAAAGAATAAAAATCATTGTTTGTACATATTGTCATTTCCCAAATTAATATCATCAAGAAATCACCTCTTAATAATCGTTGATACCACTTTAAAATTAGGGTTATTCTAAGGTCCCTATCCAAGAGATCTTTTAATCCATTTCTTATGTATAACCATCTCATGAGCAAATGATAAAACCGAATGATTCTGTGCACGATTCAATAAAAGTTCCCTTAAAATTGTCTTATTATTATATTGTTCTTCCCGGTTAATTGATTTGTTGGAGTACTGAAAAGTAAATGACAATGAAGAAGTGGCCTCTGATACGGATGGTAACAAACGATAAATTTCTTATGTATATCTTGGTAAAAGGCACCCACCATTTTGGACCAAAACGCATGAGAAAGAAAAGGAAGATGTCTTTTTGGATGCGGTTCGAAGGGATTACGGATATCTTTGGCTTCCTTCACGGTATTATGATAATACAAAGGTTGTGATCATGCACGTTACTATCAGATTAAACTCCAATCCAGATAGACCATGCTCCAACGTGAAATCGGAATTTTAAGATTATCTTGAGTTAAAGATATGGCAAGAAGGCACTTACTTAGCATATATATTGAGAGAGATATTTTATATAGGTAGATACCTACTAAAGTATGGTTAGGATCAAATTTTTATACTCTTATCTTGTAGAGAGCTAAAAATTATTATATCATTTATTTGAATTAGACTGCTTGGATTAAGTAATAAGGTATAAGGAATTATTAATATTTAAATTGACATTGAGGGCTTTGGTTTAATTACCTCAAAATAAGGATAGTTGGATTAATTTATCCACTTCCAACCTTTTTTCAAGTAATCTCATGCACTTTTGAGGAAACCTATATGTCTAACCCATTAATAAGTTTATTTAGAATATCTATAAATTAAGTAAGCTTTATTCCATCTTTTATTTACTGTTTTTTTAAAGTTGCCTTATTTATTATTTGTATGTCTGAAATATTGAAATTGTTTTTTTATCTTTATCTCAATTTTCTACTCATTGCACCAGACTTTTTTTTTTATATACCACTTCTTTAAAGTCATACATAGCACGGTATTTATACAACATGACTACACAAGTTGAATCCTATCATGTATAGTATATTTCTCTGTTTTCCTACCAGCTATATTTTGTTAGCTTGCTACGTGACAAAGAATATTTGTATATCACTTTTTATTTTTCCTCTCATATATCACAATTTGTCATTAATGGTAAGGGAAATGGAAACATTTTTTAAGAATACGAAAATTTTGTTCATCTGGACACTACGCTACGCCGGGCACGAAAATCTGTTAATAATGGTAAAGGGCGTGCTTTGTAATAACCCCGTTTAGGGGTTTTGTAATTAAGACTCTGTCTATGTACCTTGTGTTTATCTAATCATACTCCCTTAAATTACCCAAAAAAAAAACAAACATCAGGCAAAATAAATTTTACGGGTTTTTTTTTTTATTCTTTCAAGACCAAAATATGAAAAATTACATAACTGAAAATATCATATGCTAGAGTCTAGTATTTGTTTTTTCTAGTTTACGCAGAGCAAATTCATATATCCATTTGATGGCAGTAGTATGTTTTCCAAGCAATTATTTTAGCTCGATTGGCTGCTTAGTTATGGAGTGGGTAGATCACGTCCGCTAAATCATAGGAAAAATGTAAGTAAACCTTAGGAAAAATGTGAGTAAACCGTTTAAATTTTCAAAATATAGTTTTTGATATCCTAAATTTTGATAAATTGGTAAACAATTTTTATAAATCGAGAATAATCTCTTTAAATTTTGATTTTGATATATAAGTATTTCTTAAACTTATAAAAATATACTTTAAGACCTCTAAATTTTAATTATAGTATGATTTTTGTAACTAAAAAATAAAATATCTTTTATGTTACTAATTTATCAAAGTTTAGAAAATTAAAAGCCACATTTTGAAAGTTCATAAGGTAAATCCATTTTAAAATAAAAATTTATGAGGTTATGCGCAATTTTCCCATTAGATTCGGATTTGCACTTTTTAATTTAATAAGAGAATTTTTATTTTAAAAGAAATGTTACAATCTATATTTTATAAAAGATGCGTGTCCATTATTGATAAGGGTACTTAAACTCCCGTCTCCTGATTTTATAGTTGGTATTTTCTTACAAGGTTACGTAAATAAATTCCCGATTTTTATAGGAAAAAAGCCAAAAAGCATAATATCAATAAGCACTAGAAGATGCATTCATTTTTTAAGTTGGTCCACAATATTTGAAATGAAAATTATTAATCATTTGGCACCAGGAGGTGCTAGCTTTTGGTTACATTTACATAGTTTATACACATTATTATTATTATAAGTTCCATTCTAGCATGCCATGTGGGTATTCAATCATTTTCCCGATCGTTTCTCCATTCATAGTGCTAAGCCAGTCTGTATTACATAAACATATGACCAATTTTATATCTCAATCATTTTTTTTTTAAAATAATTTCAGCCTCAGAATTATGAGATATTGGATGTTGACTCTTTAGAGTGCCACAATAATTGTGGCTTCAATCATAAAGATTCAGTACGGCCTCTTCATATGGGATTGTACTTTTTCAATATTTCATCCATTTTTGGACACATTGATTTTGGGGGAAATTTGAAAAAATTGTTGTTGATTTTAGCCTCAAGGCTAAATAATTTAAATGTTGTAATCCATCCGTCGGAAGATGGAAAGGTATAAGGCACAAGCCGTTTGGCGTGAACAAAAATATTAATCGATATTAATAAACTACATATTTAATATGAAATGGAGAAATATTAATAATATTTATACATATAAATAATAATATATATAAATAATAATATATTCATGTTTTTACATATTAAAATTTTATTAATATTTATTATTATTCTTGATGACACTAGCTAGCTAGGGATAAAAAGTAAAGCACAAGTTGGAAAAAATTTTAAAAAGAAAAATAAGAAAAGAACCTTAAAAGTTGCCATTTAGATTGGTCAAGCCCATTATAACGACCATTAGCAAGGACAGACCTAGGAGGCCACAGATAAGCTTGATTAAATGATTATAAGGAAAGACATACATGTATATATTATAAAGTAAATCTTTACATAATTGTAACTGTAACACTCACTCCCTTCACTCCCTTCCCTATTGTGTGGTTTTGAGTCCATCCCTATCCATAAGGAAAAGGACTAATCTTGATGGAGGGTCCCAAAAAAAGGGGATAGGTCAACTTAAAGTTCCATCAACCTGCATTCTATTGATGAGGGGTCTATTGATGAGGGGTGAATTGGAACATACACAGCTATAATAAGTAAAGGAGGGTATCGTAATCCTAATAAAAAAGAAAAAAAAAAAGGAAGATAAAAGAAGCATTATAAAATTGACAACGATGAAGACAAGACAAACAACTGGAATCGATAATCAATTAAAGATTACAAAAATCGTATGATACAAACTATAAAAATTCTCTTTTATTTTAATTTTTAGTCAATTTATGTTTTTCTTTTTTGTTATTCAAAGGCAATAAATAACTCAGCACATAACTTAAATTCTTTGTATGGGTGTGGGTCTGATGCACGCCTATGGGTGTGTGTGGATCATGGTGGGATGTATGGTGGTGGTAGTGAGTGGATCCACAGCGGAGGTGTATGCATATAGTTCTGCTTTGGTGTAAGCATGGATGGTTAGGAAAGGGGAAAAAAAAAAAAAAGAAAAAAAGAAGAAGAAGAAGATAGGCTAAAGAATATGAAGGGTGGTCAGGAAAGATGAGCTATGAATAGTTGTTCATGACTGAAGATTATGAATAAGAATTTAATATTTTTTGCGATAATAATTTTTTGTGGAATTTTTATTATAGGTATAATAAAAAATTTATAAGAAATAAGAGGAGAATGAAATTCCTGCTACAAAATAAACAAGTCATTAATTGTTATTTATGGCTTCAATAGAATCCAATTCGATAATAATTTTTTTAGGCCATTATCTTAGACAAGTTTCAGCCCCTTGAAGATGCTTCGACTCAGATACATGATTGAAAATGGATTTTAATGATGTCGGTATGGCCTTTAATGTATTACATTTGAACACTTCCATTCACGAATCACGAGTATATTTGGACGTTAACCAGGGCCCATATTTGTAGAAATTACCAAATAGAGGTCTTGTAACAATATAGAGGAAATAAATTCGTGATATTAATGATCTAAGAATTATATATAGCTATGGCTCTTAGCAATTGGATTGCGATCGAAACAAATATTTAAGAATAGTTGTTGAGCTTCCATAATTTTTTTTCCCTTCCATATCCTTGAATTTTTAATTTTTAATCCGGTCCCCTCACATTTTAGAAAGGTCTTAACAAGCCCTTTCATTGGTGTAGCTACCTTAGTTAGTAAGATTCTACCGTTAGAGTATAGAGTGACTAGGCATTATGCAAAAAGTAATGGGCTTGCAAAAGAGAACACAGTAAGAGGCGTTAAGGAATTGTCCAGCTTAATCATTTCAATACTTACGTTTGTATTTAATCATAGGAAAGTAAACAAGTAAGCAAGAGTATGCAAAGAATTGAAAGTAAGGTACCATTATAGCACGTAGGGCTATTTATAGAGGAGAGCCATTGCAGATCTTGGAGTATGTTTGACCCATTGGTACGTCTACATGATTTATGTAATGGGAATGTATAGTCTGGTGTATTTCGAAATCATAGGGATGTAGTTATTGACTAGTTCTTAGAGCCTTATCCACATATCCCGTAATCGTTAATGCCATCTTGTAGTCAGGCCGGTTGTTTAAGGGTGTTAACTTGTTTGGAGATCCTTCAACGAGATCATTCTTTAGGTAAACTAGGTCAGGTGCTAGCGGATGACATCGGTCATGAGCTCAATCAGGTCAACACAAGGTCCAAACAAATTGGCGTAGGCTTAAGGGACCCATGTTCAAAATATCCTATAAACACTTTCCCTAACCCCCTATGACAATCTCATTGCCGAAAAGGTGGTAAGGAGAGTAAGTAGCTAGATAAATTCCTTAGGCATACAGCCGATTCAATCTTATATTGAGAAACTACATACCCCATGGGAAGGATGGCAAGAGATATACGTCATGTTAAATGGCCGATTTGATCTGGTAGGAAGCTGCCTTGGTGACCATTAGGGAGAAGCCATTGTGTTTGGCCTGAAATCTACCTTAGTGAAGGATCTTATTGAGTCAATTGAGTTGTTCATATATTATCCATCTCGAAGCTTAGAAGGGCCATGTATTGGGCTTAAGAGGTGAATTACTAAGCTTATCAAGCATTAAGGAGTGCTGAGGCAAGGGATTGTTTACTATTGATGCTGTACACTTGTGTCTACTTAGGTCGAGGTCATACCCCTAGCGCTATACAAGTTCAAGTCTCTCGTGTTGGGCAAATAGATTACCCAAGCTGTTTGGATGGCAAGGTGCCATGGTAGGTTAAAGAGATGAGGAGTCATCGATAAAGCTTGTTGGGGAAGTTAAACCTTTTAAATTCTAAACTTAGTGTGCATTCTCGAAATGTAATTAATGCGATTTGATAGTTGTTGCATCCATGTAATTGTGCGTACAATTAAAGTCATTTTGTCACATCAATCACAATCGTCCAATTCAAACTATAATGACGTAAAAGACTTACAACAGCGCAAGGCAATTATACCTCTTCAAATCCTAACAATAGTTAGGTTTTTTGCCCAATGCTTCGAGTCTATGAGTACCCTTATGGTGGCATTTTGCATACTTAATGCACTTTATACTCTTAATCTCACTTATAAATGGCCTTATTTTTTTATCTTCTTTCTCTCTTCATTCTTTTCAATTGCAACCATGTCAAACTCCGATGAGTCAAGTTCATCTAAGTATAAGTTAACTTCTTTTAGGTCAAAGACAATAAGAGAACCCATTTCCCCTTCAATGGCAATAGGAGAGTCCTTAACAACGTTAGTGCTTACAAAAGATAAGTTTTGGAGAGTGTAAATATGGAGATGAACAGGGTGGCTCTGATTAATGCCATTCCATGCAACATTTATCTTGGTGACAAAGCTAAATTGAAAGAAGCAATAAATTTTTTTAATAGGTCAGACACTAGGTTGGAGCCAAATGGTCATGTTAGTAACCATGAACCATCCAACGTAAATTATTGTTTGAAAAATTATTTCATGGGGAGCTTGACCGATATACCACTTTGGGTGCTACATGCCGATAAGAGGGTTACCCTCCTATTTAAGAGGTGCTTCATGGTTTATGAGAAGTGCTTTGAATACAACATACACTTCCCTTTCAATGAGTTACTATCAAGTTTGTCCTATTTAGATCACTCCAAATAGATAAAGGGTTCTAAGGGCATTTTAGGCCTTTTGTGAATACTTTGTAATGCAAGCAACCCCATAGTTATTTAGATTTATTATTTATGGAAGAGTAGTGAAGGGTAGATGTATATTCAGAACTACCCTCATAGGAAGTTATTTTGTAGATCAGATTCTTTTGCCAAGACTAGAACAATGAGTTTATAATGGTGGAGTTATCTAAGGAGGCTAACTTTTAGACACGTTGGACTCCACTAATCCGTAACGATGCCATTAAGAAGCTTAGTGCTAGTGATACTGAAGCCATAATGGAGATCAAGTCCTTCTTATCTCTAAGACATACAGAGCCGATCAACTCTAAAGATAAGGTAGAGAGGAACTTCTCCAGACCAATCTTGTAGCTATTCCCTAGCATGGAGAAGGCCATAATGAAGAAATGGTTGGAAGGTATCTACTTGAAAATTGATGTGATTGGTATCTTCCATCATGTCGACATGGGCGTACAAGAAGATACTCTCTATCATCATCATTTGAGGAATGAAGATTCTTCTTTGCCCATGTAGACTTAGTAGGGTTTATAAGTATCTACCATAGTTTATAATTGTATTGATTATGCTCATATTATTTTGCTGGTGAGAAATTGGCAGGCTCCGAAGAGTTTCCCCAACTTGGAAGCCTAGATCTCCTAAAGTGGTAAGAGACTATGCCAAAGTCGAAGCCCTCAAAATTAAAGTCTAGCACTAGGGAGACGAGCCAGAATGGGGAATCAATCATGGAAACAATTCCCTTAACCGCCCCTGTCATGGAACCAAGCATAGTTACTTATGTCCTTACTGTAGTCTTGACATCATGTGCTTTAGCTACCATAAAGGAGCAGGTACCACACGTGACACAACTTGAGGTAGTTATGGTATCTTCACCTTTAGTCGACATCAACAAAGGGATTGACATAGTTGTTGAAGAAGTCTAAGCTAGCCAAAAGAAGAAGGCTCCAAACATGGATAAGGTAAGTATACGGTCTCAAAAGAAGGTTCATAAGTTCACTCTAATAGATGTGTCAAAGAGTATTGGTAAGGTACATAGGATAAACGTGGAGAATTTCCCTCTAACCTATCCCCATTAGGTTGTTAATCAAATGAGGGAGAGCCTCTGAGTTGAGCTTGGGGAGTACCATCATTGAGGAAGAGTTCCCAATGCATTTCAAAAAGTGACATATTCATCTCAGTAAAGCAAGCTTTATGAGGCGGACTAGGTCTCCACCAAGCAGGTTCAAGGGAAGATCCCGCTCCCTTAGTAGTCTATTTAGGCAAGTGACCTAACCTTATCCCACCTAACTTTCAGCTTCCAAGCTTTGCTAGGGTCTTACACTCCAGTAGATTGGTCTCTTCTAGAGATAAATCTAGAGATGAAGTTTTGGACCTTTGAGAGAATTTATACGCCTTGTCTTATGAAGTAAGTCATGTTTACTTAGAGTATTTCATCTCATGTTATCTCTTACATTTGTGCTTTACTAACTGCCGTTAACCTTCTGACTTGTGTAGTATGATGGGTTAGTGCTCAAGTGGCTTAATCATTTTGAGGATGCTTTTCAAAAGGTAAAGCGAGTTGAGATGGAACTAAAGGATGAAAGAGACAAGTGAATTGAATTGTTTTTCAAATGTTGACATTATCGTCGAAAGCAAAAAATAAATAAATAAATAAATAAAAAATAAAAAATAAAACTAACAAAAAACTCACTCATGTTTTGAAGCAAACAAAGCAGTTGAAAGTTGAACTGAAGAGGAAGGAATAGGAAGAAGGGGATGCCATGAAGAAGGCTTTTAAAGAGATTGCTCGAAGAGGAAAAGATATCCAAGGTTGATGAAGCAGTTGGAAGGGGAACGATAGGCTCAAACTAAACTCGATGAATGTAGTTGGAAGATTAATGTGTTAGTCTCTAAGATGTAGGTTGAGCTAGCCCTAAAGGATGAAGAGTATGTCTCAATTAGGAATATTTCAATGAGCTTGGCTAAGAAAAAAAAGAGTTAGAGAAGCAAGTGAAGGAATTCTAAAGGGAGGCTAGCGAAATGAAGGAGCTGATCACCAACCTCGAGAAGGGAGACGTCATCTATGCTACCATTGATGAGAAAGTCCGTTCATCATTCCTTACATCAAAACAGTAGAAGGATAAGTGTGAAGGTATGGTGATTGAGACAAGGCAGATGATAAGAGATAGGGTACTCTAGGCACATCCTACCTTAGACTTAGAATTCTTGAGTTTCATGAACTGGCCTACCTATTGGGAGCTTAGGGAGGCCAAGAGTAAGGCAATCGTCCTTACTAACCATGCTGTCTAGGACAATGCTACCTTGACTTCCCTAGTTAAGGATGCTTCTTAAGAGGTCACTCTAGAAGGTGGCCAGTAGAAGGGTCAGGGCCAGACCAAGCTCCCTTTGCAAGATTAAGGCTAGACCAAGGTCCCAACTAGCTAAGACCAAACCAATGGCACTCTTCCTTCCTCTCCTCCTTCTAAGGCTCCTTTTGTTTAGATTCCTGTGGATAAGTTTTTCAAGCAGATCGAGGTACTAAACTTCTTCCAATTGCTAGAGTTGGCTGATCTAAAATAGAAGGCTCAGTTCTCTCCTCCTCCTCTTCATCTTCTTCATTGTTGTTGTTTTTTGTTTCTTGTGAATGAACATCTTGCGATCAATCTTATAAGGACATGCTTAGACCAGTATGTCAGTTTTATCCTTTGTACTCACTCACAATATAGTGGAAATTTTGACTTTGTTTTTCATTATCCCTTTTGTTGTTGTGTCTTTAGCACTTGGCGTATTTTTGAAGAGCCCATTATGGCTCGGGTTATTTGGTTAAAGAGTTGGTGTTACTCTTCTACAAGATTTTTTAGCCGTATGTAGCCTGGGTTGTCTCGGAGGTTGAGTTAGTGGTGTTCCAATTGGTTAGATAAGAATTCCTTAGTTGTATGAAGAGGCAAGCCCTACTGCTATAGTTATCAATTAGGGTTAGGTTGATGATGTTCCGACTTGCCTAAACCCAAAGGGGTGTAATGGTTAAGAGTTCGTTGAAGGACTCAACATGTAATAATTCATTCATTCGTCTTAGGCTTAGATAAAGGGATCGTAATAAGAATGACACTTAAATAAAAGATGAGCACAGAATACTTAGAAAATGAACTTTTATTATTAAATATTAGTGACTACATGGATTGATATTACAAACATTAATCAAAATACAATCTAAGGTTAACTGTGTTCCATGTATGTGTGATAAGTTCACCATCCAGCCTTTCAAGTTGGTAGACACCATTTCCTAAGTTCTCTTGTACTCTTATTAGGTCTTCCTAATTGGGAGCCAATTTCCCTTGTCCTTTACATAAGCCTGTAGCTTGTAATCTTCTACATAACAGATATCAGACTTTAAATTCTTTATGTTCAACCTTCTTATTGTAGTACTAGATCGTTTTGTATTAATAGGCAACCACCTGAGCTATAGCAAGGTCTCTAATCTCTTCTATTGTGTTAACGCTAGCTTAAATGGACTCATTTGCGGATGCATTAAAGGATTGAGTTTTGATGTTGGCAAGTTCCAATTTCATAGGTAAGACGGCTTCCAAATCAAAGGCTAAGGGAAGTAAAGTTTCATTAGTCAACATGCAGTGGGTGGTCTTGTATCCCTACAAAATGTTTGGAAGCTTATCTGCCTATCTACATTAAGCTAGTTCTACCCTCTTCTTAATGCTATCGAGGGTGATCCGATTGGTGGCCTTAACTTAGTAATTGGATTGAAGGCAGTGAGCAAGATGAAATGAGAGTTAATGTAATGTTTAGCGTAGAACTCCCTAAACTTCGAGTTGTCAAACTGATACCTATTGTCCATTACAAGGGCGTAGTGGAACCTAAATCTAGAGAGAATGTTATTGTGGATAAAGGACTCCATACTTCTCTTTATGATTTTAGCTATGTCTTAGGCTTCAACCCACTTTATAAAGTAGTCGATTGCCATTATTATGAACTGTCGTCCTCTTGATGCTTTTGGGAAGGCACCTAGAATGTTAATGACCTATTGGGCAAAGGGTTAAGGACTCATTAATGGTTGAAGGTTAGATAACAGACTTGTTGAAGAAGAGTACACATGGCAACCCATATTACACGAACCAGGGGTGGGTTTGAACTACAAGATGACTAAAAAGAAAGAACAAAATTTGGAGATTGAATAGGGTTTCCCATGTACCAACATAAGATATGATGCGACAACGCCTCATATGAGCTTAAGTCATACTTAATATTATGCATAAATGTGGTAAGAAGTCACTTGTTACTAGTCCATGCTCAAATGTCCTAGATAAGAGTAAGGAGAGTAAGTAGAAGAACACTTAACTCAAAAGGGAAAAGTTGTGTATTCAATATTCTTGATGATGCAACTGATACATAATACAGATATTTATATGGCCCAATTAAAGAAATTTCTAGGTTATTAAAAATTACTAAAATGATTCCTGCTAGAAAAGGGAAAGTAAACAATATATAAGGGCCAATCAATAAACAAACAAAAAGGAATATCCTTCGCAAAGTATAGTACAAATGTTAGAGGGTAGGACATGTGTCTGCTTCTTATTCTAGTAGTCTAAATAGATATTGGTTGATAAGTAGAGCTAAGATGGCTGGATCGGCTTTAGGTTAGCAACTTGACAGGTTGAGGGTCTAGGGAACACTTACTTTAAAAGTGGGGACTTGGTAGCTCGGGCTTAGCAGGTTGGCTTGAGCTTAGACACCAGTAAGCTTATCAATGCTTAGCTTTAATTAGGTTCAATAGCTTTTGTAGGTTCTTCTCCTTTTACTTGTGAAATACTGAACAAATTGGGGGAACTCGAAAGATATACTAGGTCAGCTTAAAGGAACTACTCTTCTTCTGGAGTTAAGTCCTTTAAGACAACTTAGCATGTTAAGGAGGCAAGCCCTCAAGCTTGAGACCTCGTAATCAGTCCTTGATTCTTATCGTCCCTTTCGTACTGTTTAACATTTGGGATCAAATCTTGGTCGGCTTCAAGTAGCTCGTCTTTGGGGAAGTACAAGTGAAGATTAACAATATTAAAGGTGTTAGAGACCCCATATTCTCTAGTAATTCAACTCTATAAGCATTTGAATTGATCTCCTCAGTCATTCTAAATGGTCCATCTACTCGCAAAGACAACTTGCTTTTTCTAAGATTAGGAAATTGATACTTGCTAAGATGAATCCACACTAGACCATCAGTTGGAATTTTGTAACTCTTCATCCTTGGCCTTTTCTTTCAAGCTTGGAGTAAATCAGGTTAGATGGTCCATGGCCTTCTAGTCCATTATGTGGGTGGCTTTTGATCTTTCAACAGCTTATGGATCTTTAAGGTGGTTAGGTAAGGGGATCAGATCAAATGGAAGCTCAGGATTATGTCCATACATAACCTCAAAGGGTAACTTCTTGGTGATACAATGGATGGCCTTATTGTAGGCAAACTTAGTTATTAGTAAGTATATATCCTAATTAGCTAAGTTTCTTCCAATTGCAACTCATAGCAGGGTCCCTAAGGTCCCATTGATGACCTCAGTCTATCCATTTGTTTGCAGGTGGTAGGATATACTGAACAGCAGCTTAGTCCCCAGTTGCTTTTAAGGGTCTTCTAAAAATGGCTTAAAAACTTGGGGTCTTGATCAGACATTATAGTTCTTAGCGTTCCATACAACTTAATCACTTCCTATGAAAAGAGAAAAAAAAAAAAGCCGAAACATCATTAGTTCAATTACATGACATAAAGTATACCATCTTACTAAAGCAACACAACTACCATGATGGAGTCCCTTCCACAAGACGTCCTCAATAAACCTAATACAAAGTCCATATTTAGTTAGGACCACGGTTTGGTCAAGATTGGTAATAGCAGATAAGGCACTTGTTTGCCTTGTCTCTTTGCTTGACAGCAGGTCATACTTCTCTTTAATACAAACTACATGTCTTTCATCATCCTTGGCCAAAAAAGTCTTGAGCTAAGCACCTCATGATTTCGAGCCTTCCCAAAATCACTAGATAATCCTTCTTCATCTACCTCACTCACTATTAACTCTCTCATGGTAGTCAAGATACGTAACTTTCCTTTCCTGAATAGGTATCTATCTTCCTTATGATAGTCATCAATAGCTTGCCCTCTTTGCATCTAGTATAAATCAAACCAAAGTATCGATCCTTGGCATACAAATCCTTATTCATTAAGAATCTAAGAAGTCTTGTTTGAAGCTTGGTTAAGAAGGTGTATTGTTACGATAAGGCTTCAGCTACTACATTATTCTTGCCAGTTTTGTACTTAATAACATAAGAAAATCGCTCCATGAATTTGATCCATTCAACTTACCTCTTAAACAACTTAAGTTGGCTTTTCAGATATCTTAACGATTTATGGTCAATGTAAATCACAAATTCTCTGGGCAGCAAGTATTATTGCCAAACAATGAGAGCTCAAATTAGGGAATAGAACTCCTTATCATACAGAAAGTAGTTGAGTATGGCACTTTGAATCTTTTCACTAAAATAGGCATTTGGTTGGCCTTCCTACATCAACACGGCACCTATGCCAATTCTAAATGTATCACACTCTACTTTGAACACTTTATCAAAGCTTAAAAGAGCTAAGACAGGGATGGTAGACAACTTCCTCTTTACTTCCGCAAAATTTTGCTGCTTTTTCTCTCCCCATTTGACCTCGACATTCTTCTTCGACAACTTAATTAATGAGGCCACAATGATACTGAAGTTCCACATGAAACAACGATAAGAAGATGCCAAGCTATGAAAACTTCGTACGCCAGTCGAACAGGTCAACAAAGGCTACTCAGTGATCGCCTTCACCTCTCTTCATTGACTTGTATACCTCCTCTACTCATAATAAATCCTAGGATGATTACTTCTAGTTGGCAGAAGTCACACTTCTTTAAATTGGCATATAGTTTTTTAACTCAAAGCTTGCTAAAGACAAATCGGAGAGTATGTTTCCATGTCAGGGTTATAAACAAGAATATCATCAAAGTGAACAACAACAAACTTTCCAATCAATTCCCAGAACATAAGGTCCATTAACCGCATGAATGTGCTTGACACATTTGACAATTTGAATGGCATCACTAGCCATTCATACAATCCATTGCTAGTCTTGAATTTGGTCTTCCACTCATCTCTTTCTCGCATTTTGATTTGATGGTATTCGGATTTGAGATCAGTCTTAAAGAAGATCTTTACTCCATTTAACTTATTAAGCATGTCATCAAGTTGAGGCATGGGGTACTTGTACTTAATAATGATCCAATTGATGGCTCAACTATCTATACTTATTTGCCATGTGCTATCTTTCTTAGGCACCAATAAGGCCGGTACAACGCATGGGCTTAAAGATTCTCTTACATAGCCTCTTTTCATTAGCTCATCTACTTACCTTTGGAGCTCATCAACTTGTTCAAGGTTCAGCCTATATGCAGGTTTATTCAATAATGTAGCTCTTAGATGTAGATCTATAGCATGCTTGATCCCTTTAATCAAAGGTAGGCCTTATAGTTGTTCATTAGGAAATAGGTAAGCAAATTCCTTCAACAAGTCTTTCACCTTGATAGGTAGTTCAACATTCAAATCCCTTAATTCAAGTAATCTCCCAACCAAAAAAAAGGTAAACTTTGGAAGTTTTATTTCTTTTGATAGCTCGATATGAGTCATTACTAGTGTTTCTCTTCAGGGCTTAACTAAATTAAGTTTGCATAATCTTCACTCGTTTAATAGAAATGGGATTTAATCTCATCTTCCTTCCCTTATGCTCAAAAAAACAAGCATTCCTATTTTCATCATAGATCATATGTTGGTCAAACATCTATGGTCTTCTTAAAAATATATGTGAAGCACTCATAAGCAACACATCACAAAGAACTCTTAGTATTTTCCAATGCAAATCAGCTTTACTGCTTACTTAGTCACCTACAAGGTTCCTTTATCACTAAGCTATTGTAGTTTGTAAGGTTTGGGGTAAGGTGTGATGGGCAACTTCAACTGGGAACATTAAAGTAGACGCCACATACCACCATCAACACTAAGAGTGCATAACATCCCATTAACCTTATAGCTAATGTAGAATAAGTTCTCACATTATTCATCCTTAGGTACCAAGCTCACACTCATCATTCACCTTGGTACTATAGTTACGATCATGAAGTTACCCTCTTCACTATAGATAACTTCCTCCTCCCCAGACTTATCCAGGCCCCTTCAACTTCTTCATCAATACTATTGACTTCTATGGTTGGCACTTTTCCCTTCACCACCATCACTCTTTTGTTCAGACATTGAGCTCCCATGTGTCCAAATCCTTAGCACTTAAAGCATTTGACGTTATTCCTGTTTCTTCTCGAGCTTTGTCATTTCTCAAACTTCTTTAGGGGTTATTTCTCCTTACCTTAGGTGGTTACAATAGGTTGAATTTTGATAACTTTACTTGGTTTTGGTCTCACAGATTGGCTTGAAACAAGTCGGCTAAGGGTAGCCTAACTAACAGGAGCTTAAAATTTGCTCATTTGTCATCACTCTATCCTTTGAGCAACTTAGATTGCTTCGTCTAAGGATCTAATATCTTTGATTTCAAGAATGTTTTCTATTTCATACCTAAACCCACTAATAAACCTAAAGATAGTTCGGTCTTCTAACTCTACAACTCCACATAGAATTATCAACATTTGGAACTCCTTCACATAAGCGTCAACACTTAATCCTCCTTGCTTTAACACTTGATCCTCAACTCTTGTAGATAGTAAGTCAAAGTAAATCTCCTTTTCACTACTCTCTTCATCTCATCTCAATCTCTAACTTCCCTTTCTCCTTCTCTTTATTGTGTAGCTTGCAAATTCTTCTACCATAAGGTAGCATATCTTGTGAATTCTAAGAAAGCAAGTCCTACTTTAGCATTCTTAAGAACTTCGTGACACTCAAATTTCTTTTCTATCCTATCAACCTAGTCAAGGTAGTCCTTAGCAGCACCACTACAAGAGAAACTCGAGATTTGTAATCTCAATCATTTTACTTTGGGAGCTCAAACATTTCTTTTTTTTTTTGTTCATATTACTCCTCTTCCTCATCCTCTTCTTTTATTTCTTCCATCATGAGCCTTTGTTGAGCAAACCTATCCACTCCCTTAGCTCGTTATTACCTAGCTAGGAAATTAGCTCAACCAAGTCGCCATTATCTTTTTCAAGCAATTCATTTGCTTGGTGATGTGTGAAAAACAGGCAAGTGCACTTATTGTTTAGTAATATAGTTCAAAAGAACGAATGTCCTCCCATAGAGACTATTATTACTAATACTAACTAGCTCTTGATTATCTAAACGGCAAATTTGAATTCAATAAGCTTAATGAACCAAAATTAGATTATTGCAATTAATAAATTTAACAACTAATTAAGATGTAATCAAAGAAACTAATTAAGGAAGCAATCAATTTGTAATTTAACTCAAGATTTGATGTCGTATCTAGATCTTTGTTTCCCTTAAACTTACACACGTAACTTTTATGAAGAATAATCTAATTTAGTCTTTATTTTTCTTGACCAAGAAAACTCTCTATTAAAATTTATAACTTTCTCAAGTCTATTAATCTTAATCTTAAAATCACCTATTATAATCTCTTCTCAAAAGCATAACTTAAGATCGCATTAGTACACAACGAATTCTCTAAAAATATTAATCAAGATTCTAGAAAGACTTTGCAAGTTATCTTTAATCTTGCTAACTTGCAAGAATCTTCATTAACTATGCCGATATCTAATTATACTAAAAATCTCTCGATTCTCTTGTATGATATTAGATTTTTAGATCAATACCCACGAAAATACTAATCTAAATAACTAAGTGCACATAATTGAATTAAGAAAACTAAAGATCTTCATTAGATCTGATAAAAACCAATGTTATATGATAAATCTATGTTTTACAAGACTTAGATACAAAAAATCTACTCTTGATTCATAATAAAACAAAAATCTTGAATGAAATCTAAGAGAAAAATAGAAGAGTAGATTATTGAATCAATGTAAAATCTTAAATCTTGATGTCTTGAAGTTCCTTGCTTTCTTGACTATCTAGCCCTACAAGTTTCTCAAAATTTTTCTCTCATAATCTAACAAAATGTTTCAAAGAAGCTTTAAATAGGTAGTGCAAAATTAGGGTAACGCTGCTAACAACACGGCTTGGTAACATGGCTGTCCCTAGGTCTTGTTACTCTTTAAGCTTTATAATTTCTTTACGCCTTCACCATGTCTAGGGATAACACAACCTAGGGACAACACAACCTAGGGATGACACAACCTAAGGACATGGTCATATTCTTAGGTTATGTAACTTTCTAACTATCTCTAAAATTGTTTAAAATTCCCCTAGAAATGACATAACTGTATTGTTTGGTCATGTCAATCTTCAAAACTTCACAACTCCCTAATTTTAGCTTTGAATTGAGTGAAACGTATTTTTATTTTCTCATTTTCTTCCATAGATCATTTCAAAACTTAGAAAACAAAATTTTACTCAATTAAATGTCATTTTCTTAAAATAAACTCAAAATTCAAGAAAAAAACATTAAAAATCACTATATAAAATATATGTAATTAGGAGCTTATCACTTGGCCTCTATTTGTGTCATCTCTAGCTCGTTGCCTGTCTTCATTTATGGCAGTCTCCAAGATAGCGAGCTTATCTAGTCTTTCATCTATAGATCGGGGTATATAACTTCCTTATTGGCCTTAACCATTACGAGCACTACTCTCTTGGTTTTCGAGAGTTCCTTGAACACTAAAGTCTAACATTATTGAATATTTCAATATACTAACAACTGAACCATACTTCAAATATTCTTTTTCGAGCACTCAACTCAACATCTAGCACTCTAACTACTACTAGAACAACACCAGTAATGCTCAACTTGGTTGTAAACCAAAAAAATTTACATACTTTATTCCATGAGTTCCAAAAAAGGGAAAACTAAGTATTGACTTCCACAACCTAGAACACTACTCCAACACTCAGTATAGCTACTCATAACTTCTTGAACAATTTTAAGTCTCAATCCACTAACTACATAAGATACACTATAGCAAAACACTCAAGAACACAAAGTACTAAAAACTTACTCAACAACCAATATCACACAAACTAAGGGTAGGTCCAAACTACAAGATAGATCTAAAGAAAGAATAGAAGTCAAAGATTGAGTAAGAGTTCTTGTGCACTAACATAGAATATGATGTACTAATGCTTCACACAAGGTCAAGTCACAATTGATATTATGCACAAGTGTAGCTGAAGGTCACTCATCATTAGTTTATGCTCTAATGGCCTAGATAAGAGCATGGCAAGCAAGTAGAAGAACACTTAGCTTAAAAGGGAAAATTTCTGTATCCAATATTTTTTATGATGCAGCTGATACATGATATAGATATTTATATGGCCCAATTATGGCAAGTCCTAGATTATTAAAAACTACTAAAAAGATTCCTATTAGAAAAGGGAAAGTAAACAATATACAAGGGCAAATTAGTAAACAAACGAAAAGGAATATCCTTCACAAAGAACATGATGAATGTTAGAAGGCAAGATAATTGTTTGCTTCTCAGTCTGGTGGTCCAAATAAGCGCTAGTTACTGAGGAGAGCTGAGTTGGTTGAGTCAACTTCAAGTCGACAACTTGGTAAGTCGAGGGTCCGGGGAGCACTTACTCTGAAAGTGGGGACTTGGCAACTTAGGCTTAGTAAGTCGACTCAGCAATTGGTTAACTTGACCTTGGATACCTGTAGGCTAAAAAATAAGTGGGTTTAAAGCTCGATTATGATTGGGCTCAACAACATATGCAGGTTCTTCTCCTTCTACTTATGAAATAGTAAACGGATTGGGAGAACCCGAAAGATATATTAGGTTAGCTCAAAGGAACTACTCTTCTTTTGGAGTTAGGTCCTTTAAGGCAACTTGATGTATTAGGGAAGCAATCCCTTAGGCTCAGGACCTCATAATTGGTCTTTGATTCTTATCATTAGAGCTAGGGACATGAGTAACTAAAGCATGCCTCTAGCATTATAAGCACTTCTAAGAAACTACCTTTGCGTTCTATCTCATCATTGGCCAGTAATACCCAAGTTAAAGAGCTCAAAATTAGAGGGCCTAAGATTGAATGTGGTTGTTGTATATGCCGACATGCAACTTCTCCATGACGTGCAGCTTTCCTTTAGGACAAAGGCATCTCAGAATAGGGAGACTAACCCTTCTTTAGTAAAAGACGCCATCAACCATGGTATAGTTGGTGGTGTAATATCTTAATTTCTTGGCTTCTTTCTTATCATGCAATAGGTTACCCTACTCTAAGTATTCCTAAGTGGGGGTCCATTTAGCTTGACTTAGTTGGTACTCCATTAATCTCCAAGACCTCATCTTTGTCTAGGTTGATGCACTTTTCTGTCAAGTACTTGATACATATCTTCCTATCTTTTACCTTGAGTTTCTGTATCCTCATTGATACAAGTTTAGATAGCCGATCCATTGCTGAGTTCTCAGTTTGGGGAAAATTTATGATGTTCCACAAAGAGAACTTAGCTAAAAGAGTCTTTAGCCTCTCTAGGTACCTTGCCATGGTGTCATCTCCAGCTTCATATTCACTTTAGACTTATTGGATGATGAGCATGGAATCAAAGAAAACTTTTAAGTACTCAATGTTGATCTCTTTAGGTAGCTTAAGACTGGTGATTAAACCATCATACTCGGATTCATTATTACTTGTGTCGAATCTAAACTTGATGGCATAGCAGACCATCGTCTTGTGTGTCTCTATCACAACTAAATCGTACCTTTTCCTCTAAAGGTGGATGAACAGTTGACATGGAGAGTCTACATCGGTTTGTTATCCCCTTATGATGCTTCCTCCTCTCTAATATAGTCTGCAATGAAGTCAACCAAGACCTGTGCCTTGTAAGCCATTCATGGCTAATTTTCAATTCCCTATGCACCGAGATCAAGTGCCATCTACCTAGATAGATCGTGCCTCAAAAGCACTATATGCAAAAGCTAGTTGGTTAGCACGATGATCTGGTCCGCTTAGAAGTACAGTTGAAACCACCATGCAAAGATCACTACGGCTTAGGAAAATTTCTCAATTTTGGAATACCTAACCTTAAGCCCCTGCAGGATGTAACTAACATAATATACGGGTGTATGAAAATTTCAGGGATTACAAATCTCTTATACTACCATCAACTCCCTTCCTTCAGCCTAAACTAAAATGGATGATAGTGCCCTATTGCTAACAACAAAGTAGAGGTATAAGTCTTTCCCTAGTACAAGATTCGATAGTATTGGCGGATGCTCCAAGAAGTGTTGTACTTCCAAGAAGGCGGCTTCACACCTGGGAGTCCATTCTTCTTAAGGATTTTGAAGAACTCTATACATCAGTTCGTACTTTTGGAGATGAATCTACTTAACGCGGTTATCATGCTAGTGAGTTTTTATACTTCCTTTATAGTAGTAGAGGGCTTCTATCTCTTATGGTAGTAATCTTCTTGGGGTTAGCTTCAATGTCATGCTGAGTGACCATGAAGCCTAGAAACTTATTAGAATCCACCCCAAAAACACATTTTTGGGGGTTCATTTTCATATCATACCTTTTCATCTGGTTAAAGGCCTCCTACAAGTTTTTAATGTGATTATCTAGTTGCTTGCTTTTGATGATTATATCATCAGCATATACCTTCATGTTATGTCCAAGTTGAGGCTAAAATAGGTTAGTCACCATCAGCTAGTATGTCACCTTAGTATCTTTAAGGCCAAAGAGTATTATCATGTAGCAATAGGTGTCGAAGTTTATGATTAAAAGAGGTATAAATTTTGTCTTTTAGGTCTATCTTAATTTGTTATAACCCGAAAAGGCATCCATAAAGCTCAGTAAAGCATAACCCGATATGGAGTTCCCTAATTGATCTATGTTCAAGAGGGGGAAATGGTTTTTTGGGTATGATTTATTTGGGTAGATATAGTTGATGCACATTCAATACATCTCATTCTTCTTTTTTTACTAGCATGACATTTGCTAGCCAGGTTAGGTACTTTTTCTCTTAGATGAAACTAACCTTTAATAGCTTTTGTATTTCCTTCTCGATCATGGCTTACTGTTCCAAAGTAAAATGCTTCTTAATTTACTTGATAGACCATATCTTGTCATCGATTTTAAAGCTGTGGGTTGCCAAGTTGATTGATATGCTAAGCATATCCAATGGTGACCAAATGAAACTATTTACATTAGGCCATAAGAGTTGAATGATAGCATCTTTTAGCTCAAGAGGCATTTCGATCCCAACCGTTATGGTCTGATTGTAGTTGTAACCGATTTGCACCTCCTCTATCTTCTCACTTTGCTGGCCTCTCTTAGCTGGATTCTCCTATGGTCCGGTTTCCACTGTGAAGATGCTAGCTCCTTAAAATGCCTTCATATAAAGCTCCCTTAAGAGATTTTGGTCACATTGGTAGATTCCTACCCCAACTAGAGTAAGGAATTTACCCTTAAGATGGAGGGACGATGTGATATCCTTAAAGATGGTGAAGCTTGGTTGTCTTAAAATTACGTTGTAGGATCATATGATACTCTTGAATCCCACTATTACATTGCCCTAATGGCTAATCTTGAAAAACTAATTGCTAAACATTTTAGTTAGCCAGTTTTGTCTAATTATGTTAATCAATTATACTACATGCCCTTACGAATTCTATAATAAACTCTAGTAGTAACTTAATTACTGGTATATTGAATTAAAACAAACAAAACAATTAGATCACAATATGCAAAATCATAGACTGAATTTCATTAACAAAAATCATCCTTAGAACATAGGATTCAACAACGATTTACTAATAATTAAAATAAAAACATGACAATAAAAGAAAAGGGAAGGAGAGAGGAGCCCCTTTGGTAATTCTATATCTTACTAACTTGTGTTCAAAGGGCTTTCTTTGTAACTTTAGGCCTAAGCATCTATTTATAAGAAATGGACTTAGAATTACAATGAAAACCTAACAAAAATAGATGATTTAAAAAATCATTACAAGTCTACACTTGAAGCACACGACCGTAAAACTTAGGCATGTACTTGCACTTTGTTTTCAATCTTGGAATTTCAATGAAAATTCATGACATCAGGATCACAGATAGGGATTACGGTTGTGAACCTTAACTATAATCTCTATTGGACTTTTTTTCCTTGATCGAAATTCATTCGCTTCACTCCTTGATCCATGATTTTGCTTTAATTAAACTAGAAACTTCATAAGATGTTCTTAGAATCCCTAAAAACAATAATTAAGCAAATAAAACTCAAGATAATACCAAATTGATAGAATAATGTCTAATTTAGCACAAATTAATCATAGAAAATGTATGCTACATTCATGTGATCAAATGCCGCTTACACTTAAGCTTTTGCTTGTTCTCAAGTACAAAAATCAAGGGAAAATATCTCAAAGATAAGACAATTAACACCAATCTTAGAAAAGTATACCTTCAAATTCAAATAACATAACAAAATATCTTTCAAATCACCCTTTTCCCTTGTTTTTACAATGCATTTAGAACACTTAGATAATAGCAATTTAAGAACTACTAAATTTCAATGATTAATCTAAATGACACATAGTTAGCCCCAACATTTAAGCGAAAAATAAACTAGAGATTAAAGTAAATATAAACTAATCAAGAAAAAGTTATAGATATTTCCTCATTATAATTCAAGAGGAGAGAGATCTTCCTATTATTATTTTCGACTTGAAAACTAGATTGGATGGATATTACATCAATTCATCCTTTGATTGTCCCTCTACTTTTTTCAGTTTTCATTTGGAGGCTTATTATACTTAAATTGACTTTCTTATTGAAGCTAGATTAGCGTTGGAAAAGTACCTTACTTTTTTGACGAACTGAGGCCTATCCTTACTCATTTAGCCTGTTTTTAGTTACTTTAGCAATTGTAAGTGGGAAAGTACCTCGCTTTTCTAATGAACCAAAGTCTATCCTTGAAAACTTTGATTGATTTCACTTTTACGATCAACAACAGAAAAGAGTCTTAGTCTTTTGAGGGGCTAAGATTAAGCCTTACCAATCCTCAACAATTATTTTGATTCAATTAATGCCTCTGACTACTTTGATTTTTTAAGCGAATTTCAAAGGAAAAATCTCTGTTGTTTGTCTAATCTATTTTTTTTTTTTTTTAAAAAAAGAAGGATAGATAACTATCTTTTAAAATTAAGCTTAGAAATCAAAATGACTTGTCTTTAACCCATTAATATTGATCCTAATCTCAAGTCTTAGTTTTAGCTTAAGTAATAGAGAACTTTGAATCCTAAAGATTTAATCACTTAAATTCAACGAAGTGTTCTAAGTTCATGAAAGATGTGGCTAAATTCAAAAAATTTTATGCTTGCTTAGTATATAGGGGGTTTATAAATTTCCTAAAAAACAAAATTAAGAAAACTTGCCAAAAGCTTAAGTGAGAATTTTGATTTTTAACATATATAATCTATTATTCCCCCTACATTTAAGTTGTACATTGTCCTCAATGTACAAAATCATATAAACCAAAATTTTAGTAGGAGAAAATAAAGATAATAAAGGAAAAGAAGTAAGACTTCTCCTATTTTAGCATTAATCCTTGTGAAAAAAAAAGAATTGAAGTCTATGGAATTGTTGAGCACATTATTTTATTTGCATCAAAACGAACTAACTAAAAAAGGAAAAGAAAAAATTAAACTAAACAAAATAAGTAAATAAAACTACTGCTACTAATTCAAGTATCCCAAGGTTAGTATCCTACAGACTTACAAATCATCGATAGAAAAGGTAGTCAAAAGGCAATAAAGAGTTAGTTAAGAGTATATTCATCCAAAGTAGAAAATAGAAATACACCAAGTCTTTGAAAATGAAAAAAGAAAAATCACTCTTCATCTTCTTGTTCTCCCTCCTCTTCGATCTCTTCTCCATTTAACTCTTTAGCCAAGTCAGGTTCAGGCATGGGTAGTGAAGGTGGTGGCTAAATCCTTAGGTGAGTCATGATCGCCCACTACTAACCCAAAGTACAATCTACCTTATGTGTTAAGGTTAGCTATAAACTTCTTGAATATACCAATCACTAAGGAAGATGAGGATTCTACTTACAGTCATGATGATGAGGAAATGGCCTCATCGATTGGCTTAAGACCTTCAGGTGTTAGTAGGAGTTTCATAGTTTTGATTACATCACAGATGAGGGAAGCAGGAGGGTGTGGTGCTAGCATACAAGGTACATTACAAAGGCAGAGAAAATTTTTCACCAAGCGAGTAATAAAAGGACCTACAAAAATATATTTACAATGCTTCTTAGTAGCTTAGTTTCTCAAGAATGAAGCCATTTTAACAGCCAAGTTGAGGGCCGTATATTAGCAATGCTATTTAAGTACAATAAGTCCCTCTCATTTACTACACCCTAACTACTTCCTTTGCCAATAAATCCCCTAGCTAACACATAATGTATTAATCTCAAAGCAAGATTAATTAGAGTAGAGGCTTTCAACTTCCCTAAGTCATAAGACCTCATATTTCCTCCAGTTAAATCATTCCACACAAAGGATTTAGGAACACCGTGGGTAGTTTATAAGGTACCCACATATATTCTCAAGTTATTGCATAATCTACTAGATACAAACCCATATGTGCAATTAGATCATCAAAAGGCATAGTTACTTCATTTTCCAAAACACCTAAAATGGATAGTATTTTTGCTACCAAACATAAGGTTATCAAAGCCTAACTTAAAGATGGTCAGTATCTTTAGATTTAGCTCCTTGTATACTAACTCATTAATAGTTAATTATCGATCTTATCCTCTAAACTCAATTAGTTATATAACCCTGGCTTCGTAGCCAACGTGGGCTAATGCCTCCTAGTTTAGGTATATGATCTCGTTAGATTCTTTTTAGATAGGCGATCATATCTTTTGCATTGCTATGAGTGCTAGAATGCCGATTGAAGGGTTTGGGGAATGGCACTTGAGTTTTTACGTATAGCATATTTAACTCTTAGCATGATCTGAAATCAAAATGAAAGAAAAGTTCAAATTTGATAAAAGAAACAATCCATGTTATACTAGTTTGTTCTAAAGTTGAACTCAAAGATCATATCTGATTCATTGTTAGTTTATTACACAAAGCAATGAAGGTAGTGATTAAATTAACATAAGATTGTGTAATATGATTCTAATATTTCTAAATCCTAGATTAGTGCATTTATAGGATTGTTTTCAAAACTGAATCCTAATTTTATGCATGATCTCCATAAGCTTTAGCATTAAATATATAAATCCTCAAAACTTTGTTCAATAGTTGAACTAACAAAATTTCATATATTGCAATACCAGGTTCTTGAAGCCTTGATAAATAGAATTATAGGTTAATGAGATACTAAATTTTCGATCTTGAATTGAACTTATAATTTTATTGTCTAGGTTAGCATGAACACTAACATTTAATTGACACTAGATTGGAAGCTTATTTTCCACACTATACAATTCATTTGCAATTTATACTACTTAACTCCATATTAGAAATTCTAATTAACATAGAAGTCTACATGGAAATTGTTTAATTACACACAAATATCAATCACAACAAGTTTTTAGTTTTAACATGAATCATGTTCATCACAATGGAAGAACAACATCAAATTCATAGCTTTTCTCCCTCTTTCTTTCACTTTCCTTCATTCGTTCCTTAACAAACATGTATTTTTCTTGCAATTTCTAGTAGACAATGAAAATATAACGTATTACATCACATTATTTATGTTAGATTACTCTTAAAAACTTAAATATTCACACATGCAAGGCAAAGTTTTCTCATGAAAACCTAAATAAAAATTGGATTTTTATGCATTCTAATAACAAATTTAAGGAAAGAATGAAGTAAAGTTGACGTATGTATCTTGGATTTGTTGTGTGCATGGTTAGATTAAGGAGTTTTACACATTTTAGAGGCAAGTTTAGAGGTAGAATAGAGAGGAATATATATGTTAGAGACAGAGAGAAAGTATAGAATGGAGATGGAAGAAGAATACCCATGATATTTGAATTTAAGGCCAACCACGGGTAAGGAAGACAGTCGTAGAGTGTGGCCATGTTCCTTTCCTTTATGTCTAGTTTTAAAACATTACATATCTATAGGTAAGGACCACGGGCATGGTCCTCGCTGTGTTCTCTTCATCCAAAAATTCTTGAGTTCATCTCAAATTTAATTTTGAGAGGATCATGGTCCAAGTCCACGGCTGTAGACCTTGGCTGTGATCTTTTCTTAGAATTGAAAATTTACACCAATTTAATTCCGTCGACTTAATTCCTAAAACTTCTAGAAAATCTAAAAATTAGTACTAATTGAAGCATAAAGATTAAGCACAATAACAATCTATTTGGATGAAAATTTCAGTAACTAGTATTGCTTAACTTAATCCAAAAGCTAATTTTAATGAAAATTGTTCAAAGCTATATATATATATATATATATATATATATATAAAACTAACATAAAATTCGATTCTTAAACTAACTTATTGCAAAATAAACAATATAAACTAAATAACTAAAAATTAAATCGATCAAACTTGAGCCGCCTCCTAAGAAGCACTATTGGTTTATATCGTTAGCTCAATTGTTGACATTTATTTCCTCAGTTTGCTTCCAAACTAATTTAAGATTCAACTCAATGTTTTTGGGCAAACTTTCTTATGGCCTTTTAGTGATCGTTTTCGCCAACTGTCTTAATTGGTTCTTCAAATTTCTTGTTCAAGCTTCTGTGTTTCTTAGTGCAACTTCATTGGCTTAAAATCTTGAGTTCAAACTCTAGATAAATCATTTCAATAATTCTTCAACATTAGGGACCCAATTGTGTTGTTACACATTATGATTTTGTTACTACTGCTAGCCTCCCCAAGAAAAATTGAGATGATTTCTCCATCCTAAGTAATAAGTATCATTGAAACGATTATTTATAGAGTAGTTAGCAACTAAATCCACATTTTCAGCTTCCATTAAAAGTTCATCTTGCACTAAGTTAATAAGTTTCATTACTCCATCAATCTTTTTACTTAAATTTTCAACCTAAGTAATCAATGTAGTTACAGAATCAACTTCATACTTTTCTAAATGATTTCACTTTGGCTCTGACATTGTCTCACTATGAATTATTCATTGCAATGTCTACAATTAGCTTTTAGGCCTCATCTAGTATCTTAGCATTTATAGTGCCTCCAATCGTGGTATTGATTGTTTAAAGCATGGAATAATTAAGGCCATTGTAAAATGTTTGGATTTACATCCGTTAAGGTAGTCTATGGTGTGGACATCTCCTCAACAATTCCTTAAATCTCTCTCAAGTGCCATAAAGAGTCTTAACATTAAATTAGACAAAAGTAGAAATATTATTTCTAATTTTTTCCGTTCTAGCAAGTGGGAAATATTTTCCTAGAAATTTTTTTACTAAAGATTCCAAGTCATAATTGAGCCTTTAGTTAAAGAATTAAGCCACCATTTGCCTTACCTTACAAGAAGAATGGAAATAACCTCAATCTTACCACACCATCTGAGTCACCATTGATCTTAAATATGTTGCAAATCTAGGAAATTTAAGATATGATTGTTTGGGTCCTCATCAACTAATCCATTGAATCACATAAGCTATTGGACCATCTCGATGACATTAGGTTAAATCTAAATATTTATTTGAATTGCAGGCCCTGCGATGCTAGATCCAACTCCAATCACCATTGATTTGGCGAACTCCATGAGTGTCTTATTGGCGTCATTGTAGTTGTTGTTTTCATTATTCAGAGCCATGTTTGTGATTTCAATTTCCTACTCCCTATTTGAATCTTCTGACTCTTACTTTAGTCTGAGTGGCAAGCCTTAATCCATGGTGTTATGGTTTCTTCTTTAAAGATGCCATATTGCCCTTTCAATCTCTCCACCAGATTGTTGTTGCTACTCCTTGTCATCAACTGAAAAGATTCAAAAATTAGTAATAATATATAAGAGAGAATATTAAAATAACTAAGGAAAGAAATATTACATATATGTTAAAGTAATTAATGATCTAGAGTTTTGCTAATTTCTTAATTAGACTACTTTATTAACTCCCTAGTAAAGGAACGAAAAACTTAATGAGATGTATAGCATGCTAATAGGCAAGTGCACCTAGTCAAGTTATTATACAAATAAAACAAATTATAAATTCAAGTGTCAATCCTATAAGGAACTATACATGGGAGTGTATTTAATTATTTTTAGCAATAACACCTTAGAAATATTCAATTGCCTAACTTAAACGATAAAAGATAGAATAAGTTAAATGTAGAAATTGAAGACTACAACAATAACATAAAAGATTAAAGATAACATTAGGGAAACCAAATAAAATAGTAAAAACATCAAAAATTAAATAACTCGATTAATTTAATAAAAAGGTGACATTTTCATTAATAAATCTTTGTTGTTGTTTACTTCCTAGTCATAACTAATTTATTCAACCTTGATTGTTATATTGGATCATAAAGTTCTTATTATGGACTAACTAAACTCGCATCTTTGATTAATTCCTAATCCCGAAAGTTTCTTTATCCAATTCACTTCTAAATAGAGTGTTGCATGATCGCATGGCACTCTTGAATCCCATTATTAAGTTGCCCCAATCTAGAAAAACTAACCATTAAACATTTTAGTTAGCTAGTTTTGTCTAATTGTATCAGTCAAATATATTGTATGCCCTCTTGAACTCTACGTAAACTCTAATAATAACTCAATTATCGATATATTGAATTAAAACAAACAATATGAACAATACAACTAGATCATAATATGCAAAATCATATACTGGATTTCATTAATACAAATTACCCTTAAAACAAAATGTTCAAAAACTATTTACTAAGAAATTAAAATAAAAAACATGACAATAAAAGAAAAGAGATGAAGAGAGGAGACCCCTTGTTAATTCTATATGCTATTAACTTGTGTTCAAGGGCCTCTCTCTATAACCTTAGGCCTAAGCATCTATTTATAAGAAATAGACCTAGAATTACAAAGAAAAAAAATAGAAGATTTAAAATTCATTAAAAGCCTACATTTGAAGTATATGGCTGTGATACATAGGCATATACTTGCACTTTGATTGTGATCTTGGAATTTTGATATCAAACAAGTGCACCTATCAGTTTTAATATAGCGGATGTGAGTTCGAGTCGATCCTTCAGAGACTTCGAGTACTAATATTAACCTTAGCTCTATTATCTAACCAGAAAATTGTGATGAGTTGAATGGATTAAAAATACTAAAATTAACAAACTAACCTAATTATGAGACTTGATTAAGCAATTTAGAAAGCGATAAAACTAAGAACGACTTCAAGAAGGTACTAACTTATTTAGGAATTATTTCTCCTAGTGTTTAACATGTGACCGTTTAAAATATATCCAATTCAATTTCTATTATTCTTGACAAGAGGGATTCATAATTAAAGTTAACATTTTTCTCAAGCATATTAACCCTAATCCTAAATTATTTACTGGAATCTCTTCACTTAGTAATATAATTTAGAATCACATTAATGTATGATGAATTCCCACACAAAGAACAACTTTCCGGAAGAAACATATATCTTATCTCTAAGTATATATGCAATTCTCTCCAATTATATCAAGATCGCATTACACATGTGATTTCTCAATCATCATGCATAATATCATAGATTGATATTCTAGAAATATCAATTAACAATTAAATAACATAATTGAATCAAGAAAAGATATAAACTTTGTTGAAAATTGTTAATCAATCTAATAGTCACATCAAACCCTAGGTTCCATAATTCTAAATACACGAATCTTAAGCTATCATAATGAAACTAAAAATGAATTGCAACAAAATCAATAAATAAAATATGAAAAACCCCTTTTGTTGATGATAAATCTCTTCAATTTTGAAGTTGAATGTTGCTTTCGCCTTTTCCTTCTCCTTCTCCTTCTCCTTAAGTCTCTTCTCTTTTGAATGTCCAATGTTGTATGCGAAACCTTAGTATGTCCTTTTATAATGTATTGAAAGGTTTCCATTTTCGTCACCAGACACGGCCTGAGATACAGCTGTGTCCCCAGGTCGTATAACTTTCTGACCTTAGCATATTTTCCTGGATGGACATAGCCTGGGGACATAGTTGTGTCCCAGACTGTGTAATTTCAAAACTTCATAATTTATTCATTTGAATTTCGAATTGAGTGAAACTTAATTCATTTTTTTTTTGTTTTCGATCTAAGAATGCGTTCAAACCTTGAAATCAAAATTTTACTCAATTAAGTATCAATTTCTTTAAAGAAAACCAAAGATGTAAAGGAAATACTATAAAATCATCACGTGAAATATATTTAAAATTAGAGTTATCAAATTTCAATAGAAATTCATGACATGGGGATCACAGGTAGGGACTATGATTGTGGTCTTTGACTGTGATCTTTGATTGTGATCTCTATTAGACTTTTTTTCCTTAATCAAAATTCATCCACTTCACTCCTTGATCTACATTTTTGCTTTAATAACTCAAAACTTCATAAAATCCTCTTAAACTTCATAAAATGTTCTCGAAGTCCCTATAAACAATAATTAAACAAATTAAGCTCAAGATAATACAAAATTGACTAGAATAATGTCTAATTTAGTGCAAATTAATCATAGATAATATATGCTAAATTCATGTCATCAGTGTGGCTGGGCATCTTGCCACCGAGATGGTCCTTAATAGACCCCTTATCTTTGTATTTTTTTTTTTCTTCTCGACCTCTTTAAGTCAATTTCGTGCCTAACATGGATGTGTCCTCTTAATCCATATATTTTTAGGCCTTCTACCAAAACTCGACCAAGGTCTTTGGTTTACTCTTGTAAATAGAATGAAAAAAAGTCTTTTGACAGCCTTATACCAAGCTGGGTAACATGAATAGCAACTCCCTCATCTAATTAAGGGATCTTTACCATGGTGTTATTAAACTATGCAACTAATTCATAAAGTGTTTCCCCTTTCTTCTAGAGAATCAAATACAAGGATGATGTATCCTTCGACAACGGCTTGCTCGCTCGAAAGTGTCAAATGAAATGATGAGCGAGCTTATCAAATGAAGAAATGAAATTCTTAAAAAAGTTGTTAAACCACATCAGAACTGCCTTCCTCAAATTCTTTGGGAAGGCCTTATGTATGATGGCATTCCTATGACATGGAGGTTCATAAGGGTGTGGAAGTGGAGTAAGTGGTCATCTGGGTCACCCATTTCATCATACTGGTCCTAGGTTAGAAGTGTAGAGTTCGAAGGAAGGACTTCATCTTAGATACCCCTAATAGAGGAGGTTTGCTTGTGACCTAGCTACTGCTTTAACAACCTTGCTCTCTTACTTCTTAGAGAGCAATTTCACCATTTCGCAAAGCTTGTTCAAGTCAGTGTTGTAAACCAAATGGCATTCATATGCCACAAAGTGAGTAGCACACCTATAGGAGTTATCCACTTGTTCATTAGCAACAAAGGCATGATTGCAGGTAGTCCTGGACTATGCCTACTAATTTTCACTACAGGATGTAATTGAATTGCCCTGTTGTCCTCTTGTTAGAGGTGACAATTCTGGTTGCCTCAAGCATCCAAGGCATCATCAAGGGAAGGAATCTTGCTTTGCCTTTCTACCTCATCCAATTTAACTGGAAGTTCCCTATTTTGGGCTTCCATTTGAGTATTCTTAGCCAAGAGCACTTCAAGCATCTTATTAAGCTAATCTAGTTGGCGTTGCTCAATTGGGTGTTAGTTGTCATTCGAGTACGCATTTTGCAACATGATGAACAAAATGTGAAGCATGCATTGAAAGAAGAAGTGTGTAATAGAAGAAGTGTTTAGTGGTTTGAGAAATAAAGTGAGCTAGTTTCCCATAGATGGCATCAAATGTCATCAGTAAGATTCTATCGATAGAGTATAAAGCGATGGGCTTTACATACAAGAGTAATGGGCTTGTAAAAGAGAACACATTAAACGGCGATGTGAATTGTCCAACATGGCCACTCTGATGCTTAAGTTAATATTTGGTCGTAAGAGAGTTAACAAGTAATTTTCGAGTATGTAAAAAGGGCTTAGTATACAAAGAAGTGAAAGTGAGTTACTATTGGAGCACCTAGGGCTATTTATTAAGGAAGGCTACTACAAATCTTGGAGCATGTTTGACATGTTAGTATGTCTAAGCTATTTATGTAGTAGGAACATGCAGTCCGGTATGTCCTGGAATTATAGGTACATGATTTGATTGGGTCTTAAAGCCTTATCGACCTATCTTGTAACCATTATGACCATCTTATTGTCAAGCCAATCGTCTAAGTGTGTTAACTTGTGCGAAGATCCTTCAAGGAGGCTGATCTCTAGGTAGACAAAGTTGGGTGCTAATGGATCACATTAGTCATAGGCTTAATAAGGTCGGATTAAGGTCCAAACAAGTTAGTTGGGCCTAAGGGACCCACCTCCAATACATCCTATCAATAGCTACAATATAAAATACCAGGGACAAATCTAATAGGGGGCTAAAGGAGCCCCTAATCTTCCTAAATTAGAAAAAAATTAATTGTAAAAATTTACTAAAAGTGAAAAAATACATATAGGATATGTGTATTTATGGGCAAGAGGTGGCACCATATTATGTAAAGTTAAAAATAAAGGTTATGAGGTCAAATCTTATGATTTCCTATTAACATTTTTTAGTTTGCATTTATTATGTCACTTGAATGAAATTCCATTTTTCTCAATTTTTTTATAATAATAAATTTCATTCATTACAAAATTATAGTTAATTAAATAAGTTCTCTTAAGTTAGTCATTCATTATTTATAGTATATCAAAACTAATAATTACATTGTCAATGCTATAAATGTTTTGACTTTATCTCATAAAGTGTACGAGTAAATATCAATAATCATAGTACTTGATATACTTTTCTTACAACTAATATTATAAAAATAAATATGGATCATTGAATGAGTGATTATCTAATCACATATATTGAAATTGATGATTTTAATAGCATTGCTAATGACACAATTTTGTAGAACCATCATAAATAAAAAAAATTTCTCTATCATTTTGCTCTTTTCATTATATTAGTAATTTCCTATTTAAATTTTTTTGTTTTCTATATTATTGTTGATAGCAAATTTTATACAAGTTTCACATATTAATTTTATTTGTCTATAAATAGTTGAGTAAATTTCAATATTCATGTCTATACTACAATAAAGAAAAAATATGTCAATTTTTTAGGCCTCTTACAAAACGTATCAAGTACATTAATTATTTCCTATAATATTTGAAGCTTTCTTCCAATTAAGTATTAGAAAGTGTCGAAGGTGTAGTCGTTTACAAAACATTTTTATATGAACAAAATACATATTAGTAATTTTAAAATTGACTATGCAATAAGTCTAGTTGCCCAATTGAATAGTTTTGTATTTGCCCTTGTAAAAGATGTCATTTTTTTTTATTGATATGTGATTTTTCACTTATGTTTACTTTCTATTTAAGCTGTTCATCTTTATTTATTTGAATCCTTGAACTATATTTGTAAAGGAGTTGAGTCACTATGACATAATGCAGAGTGTAAAATTGAACTCAATTAGAAATTTTAAGACTTAAACTCAACTCAACTCAACTAAACCGATCTTATAATTTGGAGCTTAAGGTCAATTCAGTGTAGCACTCAACAAACTCAAACTTTACTCCATTAAGTTCATTTAAACTAAATTATCTAAAATAATAATTATTTTAATTAAAATAATAGTTATATGTAAACTTAACTTTAGCTAAATTTTAAGTTAAACTCAAGCTTGAAAGCTTGAATAATCTCGCAAGTTATTGAGTTGAGCATTTTAAAGTTTAAGCTAAACTCGATTAATTATTTGAATATCTCGAACTCAAATTTGATTCAATTATTTAAACTTAAATAAATATAATTTCAAATTATTATATGAACCAAAAGGTGCTTTTGTTATCGTCTCACATTTTATTCAATATGAAGTACCATGTGTCATCCTGTGTAACCTGTTAGTTTGTCAAGTACTCGATATCTATGGCGGAAAAAGATCTATCTATTATAGAAAAGTAACAATATTAAATTATTATATTTTTGCCCAAAAAATTACTTCGTTGCTTCCAGATTAGGCTTGCCCAGTCGTGATTGAACCAGTAGAACATGCTCGAAATAGGCTTGTTGGATCATGAAGCTTATAGCCCAATTGATATTCTCAAAGGTAGCCCAAATAGATTTATCAAGACGTGGGTCTGGAACTTTTCATTAAGCCCAAATAGAATCAAACTTTTTATACAATGAACTTTTATCCAAAAGACCATAAATAATAATAATAATTTATACTGTTAAATCTAAACATCATATTCTACTCTACGTCATGTGACCTGGCTTAACTATAAGAGTTACAAACTCAATGCGTCTATTGAAACCAATTTTTCTATATAAAAAACACTACCTATGGAGTAATTTCAGCCTTTTTCCTTTAAACGTTAGGCACATAATGTGTCTTTCTAATAATGAACAGAAATAATTAAGAGCCGCAATGGCAACTCACTATCAGCTTATTGGCGCAGCCATTACTTCACAGGAGTATACGACTCTATTTTGTCTTTTAGCTAAGGACCAAATGAGAGATGCGAAGATTGTGTGACACTCCTTTTAGAAATAAATTATAAAATAATTATTGGCAAAATGTGAATAATTTTAAACATTTGACCCCCCAACCCACACACAATAACTGTTCATTCAATAGGAGAAACAAAAGTTGAGACGTCTATACTCCAAATCATCAAACAAAGAAGAAAAATAGAGAGGGATTCTAGCTTTTTTATTTTTTACCTTGTGAAGCCAATTTGCTTCGCGGTTTATAGTGATAGAAATTCTAGAAGAGAAAGAAAACAAGTTTTTGAATATTTAACGAGATGGGAAAAGCCTCCCAGGAATTATGTATAGAGTCTACACAGCTTTTGATAGCTTCTGTACAGTCTAACTCTATCTCTGCATCTCCATCCTTGCACTTTTGCAAAATCCAGAGCTTTATAGATGGCCAAAGTTTTAACTTCTTTCACATCGAAAGGCATCACAAGGTTCCACTTCTGCTGCTAACAAGACACCCACATTATTTCTTGCCACAAAGCCAATTCCTGCTTTCTCAATTCTCACATCTATAGCAGCATCACAATTAACTTTTACAATATGCTCATCCAGCGGTTTCTAAACTTCGCATACTATAGGCCAATGTGCTGTACTAGTAGAACTATTTTTTTTCTTTCAAAAATTTGAGGCTCAACTATAGCCAATTCAATCCTTCTGATGGTGGAAATTGGGTTCGACATCTCTCCTTTAGTGGTGCATGCACTTCTTTCTTTCCAAATTTACCATAATGTGATGGCAACTTTTGCCAAAAGGACTTCTCCTTATACTCCAACATCAAAATACAGCTCCGAAATTGTCATGAGCTACTGCTCAAACTTGTTAATAGTAAAACCATCAACAACATAACCAACAACATGAAACCAAACACGTTTTGTCTATGGACACATAAGAAAAAATATGAAGTGTTTTATTTTAGGTGAAATATTCAACTTCCAAAATTTCTTGTAATTTGAAAAAGAGGATGAAGTTGGTAAACTTGAATTTATCCTCCCTCTTGTTGTTAGACATAAAAAACATGATTTTGCTGTATATTCACCATTTCTATTTCTAGGCCAGATAATTCTATCTTCAAGTTTAGAGTTAACATGTGTTATCTCCAAAAATTGCTTGTTTTTCTTTATTGGACAACTCATGTTTAATAGCTGTAATATTCCATTCATTCCCTCTCTCATTTCTCAACTCCTCTAACTTTCAGATCAGTCTCATCTCTTGAGAGTTTTTTATTAGGAAGCCTATAGTTTAGTAAGGAAGGAATCTATGGATTTGTAGAAACTCAAATTCTATCTCCCATCCCAATATGCCACATGTAGTGTTTTTCAGTCACCTCTTGTCCAATTAAAATGCTTTGCTAACACTACGATGTATTTCTCCCCTTGCTTACCTCTAAAAAAATCTGATTTGGGAAAATAAGCTTCCAAATGTTATGTGTTGATATCCAATTCTCATTGAACCAAAGCTTAACATGCGAAGCCCACCATGCGAGGAAACTTACCAAAGTGTAGGCAAGCAATCAGCGAGCTTGCCCTTTGTACCGTGACTTCTTCGATAGAGTTATGTAAGCTTGTTGAGATATGCACGAGCAAATAACGAGCTCAATCTCTATAACACAACCTACTCGACGAGCCATCGAATGTCTTACTTGAGTAGATCGACTCAACTACCAAGCTTGCACATGCCATTCATCTAGTATCAACTCGGGTCTTAGCTTACCCTTAGTTAAGCACCAACTGACCCTTACTTCGATGTCTTAACTTAACCTTTATCTTTAGCGCCTGCTCCTTACTACAACCCATTAATGAGCATTTAATATCCGTAGTATAGCCAGTACACTTAACAGCCTCTACGAATATTAGATCTTTAAGCTGCAATTTGGTTGCTAAGTTGATCATAGCCGGTCGTTCCCAGAGTTGCTCGGCCTTTACCGCTGTACATGATGTTTACCGATGACTAGTATGAGTATATCCTAGATTGTCACATGTCCAGGTAACTCCCATAAAAAACGCTAGGAACTACGTAGTCTGAAGGGATTTTCTCTCTATTCTCTTCTCCTCTCTTATCCTCTTTCATCTCAAGTAACTTTTTTTTTCCTCTATTTGACCCTAACACACTACTTATGTCCTTCTTCACATGCATACAGGATGAGCACTGCCCCGTCAAGTCCTTAATGCTCGCCTTTTCTCTCTCTTACTTAGTCCTCCTTACTAACTTGAGTATCGAATGACTCTCGTGGCTACACCCACAAAGAGGGTTTTTTTTTTCTTTTTTTGTGGGAGTTAAGGAGCGAGAGGCAAGATCCAGGCTCTATCTAAGCACATCTATCCTAGTTGATTCGACTACGATGAACATTGTGAATAATACATTTAATTTTTTGATAAATTGGTAAATAACCTTAGATTGTGCATGTAACTTTATTGAATTTTGACCTTGATATAAAAATATCTTCTTAAACTTAATAAATTATACTTTAGCATCCTAAACTTTGATCTTAGTATTTTTTTCCTATTGAAAAAGTAAACATTATTTATATTGTTAATTATCAAAATTTAGGAAATGGTCATTTACAACATTTGAAAATTTAGGAAATATATTCATATCAAGAGATGAAAGTTTTAGGTGTTAATTATTTGCAATTTGCTCTATAATTAAATAAGAAAATATAAATAATATCCATAAAGAAGAGGGAAAAGAAAAAAAAAAATCCATCTTTGAGTCACAACTTTGAAGATGAAAAACTATTTGACCTACAATCAATTAACGAGCAACAATTTATTATATCGTAAGGATAATTGTCCAAGTTTCTATATTATATATTTAAAAAGAAATTATTAAATTTCATTCCTCCAATAATAATTTTACTAATAAGATCACGAAAAATTCATTCAAAGAATGCGATTTTAAATTTGAGCGTTTTTGTACGGCGGCCATCAAGTTTTCAATTGCCACAAACATTTCATTAAGCTCGCCTAAGTTGCTAAGTTAGAAGTAAAAAAAAAAAAAGAAATGAAAGAAAGAAAGAAAGAAGAAAAATGGAGTTTCACCATTTTTTAAAGCTTGGCGTGTATATATTTTTGTAAATTTGCATCAAGGTTTATTTCTTATAGCAAATATATAGTAGGATAATGTTGATAGAGTACTTTAGGTATGAACTCCTTAGGCCTGATCTAATCCTCCAAGCCTTCTCCTATAGGCTTCGATCTTAGGGCTTGAACTGCCTAGGCTCATTAAGCACTAGAACAGTCATAATTTATAAGATAAGGATAAAACGACTACGTCTTAAATATTAAGGATACATTGGGCATGATAACTTTACTCTCCTACACTTGTAGGAGAAGATCTCTTCGCTAATTGATCTTTAACCGTCGGCTCTACTCTACTTTAAATACTAGCCCACTACTCAATGGTAACTTTCTCTACACTTTGTATACTAAGCTTGCATATTACCTTCATTATTCTATACTCTTAAACCCTACTGCTAACTTAGGCATCGAAATGGCTACACCGGACGAACCCCTGGCGTCTCCTTATTGTATACTATTTTACAAGCCCATTACGTGCAGCATCCTAAAGACTACCGACAAGAATCTTAAGACGACATTTGGTGCCGTTTATGGGAATCGAACCCCCATTATGGGTAGGTCAGAATGCCATCGACTTGACCTCTCTTAACATAACCTCGGTAAGGGGAAACACCCCTTGTACGCAAAAGCTCCCCCATTATGGGTAGGTCAAAATACTACCGACCTAACCTCCCCTTAGGGTAACCTCGATAAGAGGAAACGCTCCTTATACGAAGGAACTGCCCCAACAGTTAACCTCGCCAAAGGTTAACTTCCCTTAGATAAAGAAATTCTCAAGTAGATACATTTAAAGACGAACAGAAAACAAGAAAAGACGTTTCAAAGAACATTCATCTATTTATTCCTCAATTGTTTAATTACAAAGCAAAGGTTAGCATCTCGACCCTGATTACATTAATTTAAAAAAAAGAAGAAGAAGAAGAAGAGAAATATGTTATCTCCTAAGATGTACTAACTCCGGTAGTTCAGAAAAGTCCAAGGCATTTATCTACTCGGAGTGCTGATCCATCGATGCTTGAGGCAGCATGCCTTGACTTGGTGTGAGGCCCGAGCAATACGAATCAGAAGTAGCAGGAGGATCGCCTTCAAAAGGTCAGTCTTCAAGAACCGCTTTAAAGGCAGTCGCCTGCTCGGCCACTGAAGCAAAAGTAGAAGTAAAAGCGCCTTGCCCAGCCTTGGCAATAGAGGGTGCACCTACATCTTTGTTAGTCGCTTGAGTGAACTCCCTCTCCCATGCCAAGGCTTCCTTCTTCTCATTAAACGTCGGGGAGTCCAAAAAGTAAGCTCAAGTTTAAGTCCAAATAATGAAAGAGAACCTCCCTTCGAATGTAGCGGGTGGAGTCAGTAGATAAGTCCTCCAATTCTTCTTACTACTCTTCGATGGTCCAGTAGTAGGCAACCACCTTCTTAGGAGCAACGTTGCTGAGGACTTCTCCACTCTCCATCTTAGAGATGATCTCTTCCATCTCCAAAGCTTTATCCCGCAGCTGCCGAACCTGTTGCTTCAAGCCAACCTTCAAACTAGCCAACTCCAACAAAGTGGCCCTAACGCCTTCATACTCGGACGCCTTCATCACCAGCTCGATTTGCAGTCTTGCTACGGATGCCTTCAACTTAGCATTCTCTCTTTCGAGTCTGGCCTTAGCTTTGCCCTCCTCATCCAGCCTCTTAGAGAGAGAAGCCCTTATCCTCTATTAGTTCTCCAACTAAACCTTCAGTTCGTTGACCTTTTGGGTCGCCTTCTCAACTTTTCCCCTCTCCTGCTCTACATCCTTAAGCTTTGCCTGAAGCCCCACCACCTGCATAACAGAGCGGGCCAAGCACATGTCATCCTTGGTAAATTTTCTAAAATACCTCTTGCCAAAAGTCTCTGCCTTTAGTAGGCACTGCTTTTGCTAACTCAACACCTCCTACAAACCGGTTACCTCTTTGTAGGTGGCTTTAAACTTACTCAGTTCAAGTAACACCTGGCTGTGGTACTGCAAGACAAAAACGAAACCTATAATTAATACAAAAGACAAAGTACAACAACACAAGAATAATGAAGACCTACCTGCCGCATTAGCATACTTAACCTGCAGTCTATGCGACGTCGTCCCTACCCTCTTGGGAGATCCTCTCTTAGACAGTCCAATTGTCGAGGGTGTAAGACCTCATTGACACCTGATAGTCGAGAGTCTGGTGCCATAGCATCAAATTGCTGACACAGACCTTCAACTTCGACCTGAGGATCTTCCTCTAGGCCCTCTTCATTTTCGACTTGAGGATACCTCTCTTCAATGCTTCATGCCAAGAAGTGAACACAACTTGCTAGAACAAGTCTAAACCTATCCTCTTCTACCTGAAATCATTGAAAGTGTCTAAAAACTAGTCCCCCATGTCATCGATGCTTTGGTAAGGATGCGCTAAAGGTTACTGGTTCCACTTCCCTTTAGCCAAAGCACCCCTCACTAGAGGCCTTTGTTGCTTTGCCCTAGGACCTGGCTCTTTAGCCGCCTTGGGAGCTTTATTCTTCTAGCTTACCATTGGAGGAGAGGTGGCCCCTTCTTCAATCCCTACCTCCATCGTCTTTAAAGGGGAAAGTACCTGCACATCAGGCCCCTCTTCGATGCCCCCATCGCCCATGACGATGGGTTCAGACGAATGCATGGGAATAGGAGCGGGTAGAGCCATTCCCATAGGCTCTACATCCACGGGCTCATCTTGGTTGCTAATGTGAATCCCCTGACGTACAAAGCTCGGCCGTGCCTTACTAGTCTTGCCAGGCCCCGACTTCGGCCTTACTGCCTTTGCCTTTGGGGGGGGGGGGGGGGGGGGGGGGGGGTATGCTTTGGTTCACGCCTGGCGCCTGCACATCAGATCGTTCATAAATGGATAAGACATCTTCAGGGCCAAATTTTTGCCTGCAAGAAACTTGATCTGAAGTTAGAAAATGAAAATGAGGACAAACTAAAAGAAATTACCACTACTGTTCGCACAACACTGCCATGATTAGTATGACAAAGGAGGTCTTCCTATCCTACTGGTATCAGACGAAGCACATCAATACTAGCACAACAGACAAGTATGTAGGAACATACCTGTACCTTAAACCCACTTCTCTACTATAGCATTCTTCATGCTAGGGAAGAGCTTAGAAATAGGGTATTGAAAATACCTCTCCATGGTCTCCGTAGTGTTGATCTCTTGGCCACCTCTTAATGCCATAAAGGCCAAGATCTCTTGGATGGCCTTGATGTCATTGGGACTAAACCTCTTCTCTTTACCAGTATGGACCATTTTGATCCGCCAAGTCCAGAAATCTGCCTCTTCGGGTAACTTAACCACCATGTATTCCTCTTGCCAACCTTTGACCTAATCTACAAGGCCGTAGAACAATTTCTTCCTCAAGCGCGGCTAGAGGTAAGGCCATCCCCCAACGCTCTTCCGTATGTACTAGTGGCAGAAAAGCTCGAGAGTAACCCTTATCACTAAGTATTCGCAAAGCGCCTAAAAAGCCTTCAATACCCTCTACCCATTGGGAAGGGCTTGCGACGGACTATAATGGTGGTAGTTAAAGAACTCCTTCTCAAAATGGCTTGGAGGGAGGCGTTATCCAAACTCTAGGCACTTTTCAAAGGCCATAAAGCGCCACCTTGATAGCAGGGTCACCCGTTCGTCTTTGCTCGGCAACCTAATATGCCACCCAGGAATTGCTCGCACAAGAAAGTTGCTGATGATCCAACGAGGGGTAGATTACTGACTTTTACTTACACGGTTGTCATGCTTCTTACCCGTACTAGGAGCATCGAACAAATTCTTTACAGGGAGCAAGGGAACGTCTGCATATACGTCCCCAGGGATGGCGTTGATAACTCTAGCCTTGTCTAACGCTTCCATTGCCATCTTAGTTGGTTGGTCAAGCTATGCTAGTGATGAGACTTCACCTTCTTGTGCCTGAGGAGGATCATTCCTTGTAGAGTTGAAACTAGAAGTAAGCAACGGCGAAGAGAAGCTAGCCTCACCTTTGTTGTTCGATACGATCGCAATTCTCAAAGAAGGATGAAAGACTCAAAATTCTGAGAAAAGTTTGAAAGTTTGAATGCAAACGTAAAAATTGCAATGATTGAGCAAGAAGATTGTAGAAAAACATACACTCTCTGTAATACTCCTATTTATAGGCAAACCACCTAAGAAGCTAGACAAGCGGTTATAGGGATTTGTATAAGTATGAATGTGAAGAAGAAAAATTTGAGAACTCTTCTCTCTTTCATTTCTTTAATTCTTAAAATTTATCAGTCTCCTTTTATCTCATGTATCCCACTTGTCTCGTAGCTATATATACTGCAAAAATGAAATAAATAAATAATATGTATGTATATTATGAAAAATGACGAAAATGGAAAAACATTTTATAAAGGACTAGATTAGCTATATTAAAGTTATAAACTAAACTTAATATTAATTTAGGTTTAACTTACTAGACCAGTGAAAAGATGGGAGTCTTATCCATATCTTAGATGACTTAAGGAAATTTTGCATGATAAGTTTGGAATGGATAACATTTTATCAAATCTTCGCTCTTAACTTTTCTTAATTAGACTAATTTACTTATAGAATGCTTAAGATCTTGAACCCATAATAACCTAAGTAAATTACATTTAATCTATCAACTACCTAAGAGATCTAATGGATGTTACCAAGTTTAAGAGATTATATGTAATCAACCATGCCTCTACATTATCACTTTCAGAAGACACTTGAGAAATAATATTTCACTATACAAGTTCTATACTCAACAATCAAATAGCTAGTCAAATGAAGAATAAATTCAATTGCTTAAAAATTATAAGGTTGACATCTTAGCCTTTTTATTTATCACTTTATTTAAGATTTTGAGATAATCTATTATTCCTTGTATCATTCTTTTCAAGTTATTCCTCTACGTGTCTATCTTCATATTACTATTCTAAGATCACATGAAATATGAGACAATATAATATACACCTAATGGCATTGGCAAAATCCCCCATTTATATAATTTATATAATCAACTCATGCAAATAAAATACAACTTAAGCATTCAATAAGAAATTAAAAGGAAAATAAGAAATCATATGTCTACGAGATTGAGAAGTTGCTAATAGTATGTTCGAGAAGAGGAAGGAATCGGAAAAGAAGGAATTAGAAAGATGAAAAATACGAGGCGATTTAATTCCTTTACATACCTTTTTTTAGAGAAGGAAAAGAAAAAGGTAATTATCATTAAAAACAAAAAGAATATAATGTTAAATTACTAAAATACACATAAGAATTACCAACTTAGCTCACTATAAAGGGTAAAATAAAAAAATATATCCAATTTTCCAAATTCCATCCATTCCCTCTCCGTTTGGAAAGATCAAATTATGATGGTCTATAAACTTCCGAAATTCATTCCTTTTCTATTTTCCATCTTTTCAAACAATAAAAAGTAATCAAATTTCCCTTAATTCCTTCTCCTCTCGTATCTTCCCTTCTCTTTCCCTCGTCGAAACACAGTGTAAAACTCATCAGATTCAGCAGTTGTCACGTGATGGCCATGCAAACACCCAGGACATGCTCATCAGATAGATGGACTGATTGGAGTCCCAACAAAATTGCCAGGGAAACGAGGTCTTGGTGGTATCTGTCCTCACCCACGTGTCCCTTTCAGCAATTACAAGAAAGAAGACGTGATTGTACCCCGACTTATATAATTATAGAGAGAGAGAGAGAGACATACTGAATAAAACGTCTGGGGTCAGTGGGTCCCGCAGTTTCAGCACGACGAACCTTGGGTTGAAAACTTGGCAAGCACCGATAGTGCAGAAGGAGATGAGTCATGATGTATTTGGCTGGATAAGATGTACATCTGTCCCCTGTGTTTGCTGATGGGTGTATCTCCTACATATCGTGATTTATCGTGATATATCTTGAGGCATTCTATCCTAACTTCATTTTCTTTTTTTACCCGACAATTTTATTAATTCAATAGAATGATTTATGCACCATAAGATATTGTGTTTTTCAGTTATTATCCTTATTTTAATTTTGCAACACAAATCGTATTCTCGAAGTAAAAAAATTATAAGTCAAACTATAAAATTAGGATAAGAAAGGGAAAGAGAGGAAGTTGCATTCAAGTTTCTCCATGGATGCGTAGGAAAACTTACAAATCAAGAAAATGAATATCTTTTTTTAAATATTCCGACATTCTTAATTTAAATAGCCAACAAAACCGTATAAAACTCCTTTTCTATATTCGAAAATATTGTAAACTAATCAATTCGAAAGAGTGGAATCTTAATATTATTTTGGTTGAGTTTGAAGGAATAAAGTGTACCAATTAAATCATGTCTGCCCCCCTTCACTATGGGAGGATAACACAACTGGCTTAAATGATAAATAAAAAATAGCTAATGTACTTTATACTTAATAATCTAGGATAAAGCCAAATAAATGAAGATATGATAAGAAGATAATCATCTATTTTCTCCCGATAAGATCTCACTGTGGACCCATCCTACATAACTTAAAATTATTGATCACTAAACGACAAAACAACCCTCGGTTCCATCACCAAACCAATACCATTCTCTGTTTCCGGTTTCACCATACCACCCTTTCTTCGTTCTATAAAGACACCTTCCTTTCCTCTCCCATTTTATCTCACAACATCAACAACGATTCAGAAACCTCAATATAACCCTTATCCAAAACTCAAGGAAGAGGCAATACACCTAGTCTAAACAAGCCAAAGTTGAGAACTTTTAACTAATTTCTAGATCAATTTTCATTGAAGTTGGTTCCTTTAATTGTAAAGCTTTTAAACAAAGAAGGACAAGGGTAAAATGAGTCACTTGAACAGGGCATGGATGGCGATAGGAGTTGCTGCCGTACAAAGCCACACGGACCAGGGTCTCAAAGGAGGTCTTAAATCGCTTCATTCCTGCAAGAGGAGGCTCTTTTCCGCCGCAGAATCGACAGATGTGCGGCCACTTTCTGGCGTTGTCGGGTCGGACCTTGGTGGTGGTATTGGTGAGGAGAGGAGGAAACAAACCGATGAATCTTGGAGGAATGTCATGTACTTGAATTGTTGGGGTCAAGGTTAGGAGAAGAAGAAGTTATTCTTAAAAGACCTGGAGCATGACCCGGAGAAACGGTTATCCGACCCGATAGAGTGATGAGATTTGGATCTTTTATTTTGATGAGCAGGCTCGAGAGAGTCCGTCAGGGCCTTGTATTTGGGTCGGGTTGTAAGTTATGTAAATTGAACAAATTTTAATTAGAAGGGGGGACCCCAAAAAAGAAAGAAGAAAGGCTTTTGGTGATAATTGTGTTGCTTTTATTTGATTAACTTATTAAATGTGTAATATACTCTAATGAGATTACAGCTCGAAATCTCCTTTTCTTGAAGTTATAATTTAATTGAAAAACAAAAAAGGAAAAAATTCATAGTCCTGGGATAATAATTTTGGTTTTAAGTAAAATTACGAATTGTCCTTTTTGTGTTTCCGTTGTTAAGTCAAACAACTTTTTCTTTTCCCGAGTATTTGCCCATTTTATTTTTCAAGTAAATATCCCGTTAATATATGCAGTTATTATTATACATATATTTGATGCCTGTTGGATGATGGCATTTCCGCTGATAGATTAACTACTTTTTTCATATTAAATAATGCTTTATTGTATAATAATATTCAATCAAGCTTTATATTTACTAAATATTTAAGATAAATATTTGTCTTCGTTGTCTTAGAAAAAGACGGGGACAAACTAGTTATCCATTTTTCTGAGCATTCCTTTTCAGAATATCCATCTTTTCATTTGAAGTCTGATGCTTTCTCGATGGTACCTTAATTTCACTGGAGTATGGCATAAATCTTTCATTGATACAACAGTAATTATTACATTCTAGATGAAGTAAATTTCATACAAAATAATATTTGAAAAATGAACGATCAACATAATTAACAAAAATATACACTAAAATTGACTCAATCTAAAACTGAATTATCTCTGAAATTTTGCATTTCTGAAATCTTACGATAGCTAGTTGCCCTCTCTAATGCCTGATGGGTCTATATTGAGTTTCTGATGGGTCTATATTGAGTTTCAACAAAGCAATTAGCAACTTGGTTTCGTATATTAAGGTCTCTAAGTTAAATTCCATATTCTTGTTAATATTCTTATTCGTGCTTATGTTGTTACTTTAGTAATAACAATTTTTTCCCCGTTAAATATTGTGTTGATAATATGCAGTTATATAGATATATTTAATGTTAATAATAATAGTCTGAAGAAAAGGAAAAAATATGATACATATGAGAATTAAGTGTTGAATAATAATAATAGTATATACTGATTCGCTAAAGATACGTGAAAATTTTCTTTTAAATGTTTGTTAACTGTTGCTTTAAAGGTACTTATAAAATTAACAAAGCACTCAATAAATTATTAGCTAATGATGCACATGTAAATTAAAAAATATTAAATTTATATTTTTAAAATTTATTATATAAAAAATTATAAATTTTTTAATATTAATTTTTATTAATAATTTTAAATTTTAATATATATATTTTTTAATGATATTTAATAATTTATCATTGTCCATTTAAATTCTTGTTTTTAGAATATGCGAATTAGATTTTATTTTGATAATGTATATATTGATTTTTATATTAAAAAGAGTTTTTTTAATTTTTTAATATTTTTTTAGGTTTTAATAATATAATTATAAAATATAATTTTTATAATTTTGATCGATAAAAGAAAAAGAAAGAAAAGAAAAATCCATTTTTATCAATTTATCCTGGAGACTGGAGTGACGATCCCATTCAAACGTGGGAAAGAAATTCGCTCCTCTGTATCCAAAAACCAATAGTACCAAACTGCCTACACTCTTCTCATCGGTTATCATTGTCAGTGGGAATGACATTTGCCCGCAGTTTAAAATGAATTAAGCCCGCTTGGAAGTGGACGGCAAAATCGGAAATGGAAACATGGGGGAGAAATTAAAGTAAAGAAAGAGAGGATTGGATGAAGGAGAAATTGAGGAGTTTGGTAAATTTATTCTTGTTTTAAGTGTAATAATTTATTTTAGGACTAGTTTTTTGTTAAATGATATAAAATAAAATGTAAATATGATTTCTTAAATTCCAATTGACTTTAATAATATAAATAACAGGTAATTAAATAAAATTTTAGCATAATATCTTATATGAATATGCTTGAACAGAAGAGAAGCAAATTCTTATGTTTATTAAAAATATTTAAAATAAATATTTATCTCCGTTATCCTTAAGAAAGATAGCCTCAAAAGTGTATACGACGTATATCACTCCCGTGACCCTGAGGTAATAGAATATCCATCTTTCCAATTGAAGACTGAAGCTTTTCTCGACCGTATCTTTAATTTCACCCATTCCTGTTATGGAGTATGAGATAAATGTTTCATGAACGACATTAATTATTACATTTTAAAGAAAGAAGTATATTTCGTACAAAATAATATTTGAAAAATGAACAATCAACATAATGAACTAAAATACAGACACACCAAAATTGACTTGGTTATCTAAAACTGAAGTATCTCTGAAATTTTGCATTCCTCTTATAGCATTCTAGGTTTTCGTTAATAACTTGTTACCTTATCTGATGCCTGATGGCTCTATATTGTGTTACAACAAAGCAATTAGCAACTTAATTTCATAATATTGCAAAATGGCGAAGTAATATTTTAGTTTTCAAGTTAAATTCCATATTCTTGTTAGTATTCCTTTTTGGCTTCCTTTTTTTTTTTCTGTTAGATATTGTATTAATAATATGCTCTTATATAGATATTAGTTGACAATATACCCGCATTGTATATACATAAAATAAATAAAATTATACTATATAATCGAATATATTAAATATTAATATAAGATATTAATAAATGAGGAAAATAAAGAGATGGATGGTGTGGGGAGATGAATAGGGTAGTGAGAATATTAGTAGAGAGAGAGAAAGAAAAAATGGGATAAGTAGATAAATTTATCTATTTTTTATAATTTTAATAGTTTATTTTATTGTTAATTTTTTTTGTTAAATAATGTTAAATAGAGATTAAATAGGTAATTTTAAGGATGATAGTTACTTAAATTTTAATAATATAGATATTTAATGCTTATTGGATGGTTGGCTTTTCTGCTAATACATTATTTACTTTTTCTTCCCTATAGTAAATAACACTTCAATTATATGCTATTAAATGCAATAATATTTAATACACATATGTGAGGGGTGGAGTCATCAAACAAAACATAAAAGAGCCAAGACTTTATGGTTTAGCGATCTAATATTTCGTTTGATTCTTTACATTCTATTTATAATTATAGTTGAAAAAAAAAAAAAAGAAGAAGAGAGAATTAAGTGTTGAATAATAATAGCACGCGTTGATTCATTAAATATATGTAAAAGTTTTCTTTTATTTTCTTCTAAATGTTTATTAACTGGTGCTTTAAAGGCACTTATAAAATTAACGGAATAGTTGATAAATTATAACAGGTAATAAAACGAAAGTTTAGCGTTTTGTCTCATATATACATACGCTTAAACAAATGAGAAGCAAATAAAATATTTTGACCTTTTTCAAGTGGTTTGCTTTTGCCTTTCGCATACTAGAAATCATCAGTGATTAGACCAAAACTATATTAATGACCAGCTGAGTGAATTCTACTTTTGGTAACCCAACCAAAAGACATATCTGTTTAATTCATATTGAGGAATGTATCTTATACAGATTAATGCCACTATTATCGAAATAAATAAAAACAGAAAATAGTTGGTGTGTGGAAATTTTGATGCGAATATTGTCCAGGAAAATTGTGTTGGGTCTGTTTTCTTGATTACTCCTTGTCGGGATATTGTTTTCTGATAATTCGGGAAATATGAATAAGTCTTTATTAAAATTAAAATTAAAAAGAAAAAAGGAGTGATGCTGTTTAAATGACAAGACAGGAGGAACTAGAGAAGACAAGCCACGAAGGAGTAAGGACAACGTGAAGACATGGAAAATCCAATGCTTTGTAATTCTCGAAAAGGAGGATGGAGATCTGTTTTCTACATACTTGGTAATCTATAAAGAACAAATTTTGCTTAAAAAAAGAAAAAGCAATAATGTTTTTTTATATAATTTTTCTTTTCACTTTGGTTATTATTCCTAGTGAATCTATTTCCCATATTCTGTATTTAATTTTTTTTTTTGTTTTATTAATCTGTTTTTTTTTTTATTTTTTTTTTATGTGCATATGGTTTATTTGGAAGGGAATGAATCATTTGAGAGGGTGGCATCAATGAGTTTGCTATTAAATTGGTCAGTGTATCTTAAAACCAAGTACAATCTCAACGGTGTGTTCTTGATCAATCTGGTCAGTATTTGGTCTGGTTCCTGCAATATTCTGCCGTTGCTTGGTGCTTTCGTCGCGGAGAAGTACCTAGGCCGGTTTCGCACCCTCCTTTATGGTTGCATAGCAACCTTGATGGTAAAACAATCTCTCCCATCATGCAAATGGTGACAAATTTTGCATACTAGCTTTATAGCTTTTCCGGTTGATGTTCCAGGGAATGGGGGTGCTGACAATAACCGCGGGCGTACCGCAATTGAGACCCTCTCCATGTAAAGGATCTGAAACGGTTTGTGAACAACCAAACGGCAGCCACCTCACCATCCTGCTCATCGGTCTCGTGTTGGTGGCGGTAGGAGCGGGAGGGACTCGGCCGTGTTGTATCACTTTTGGGACAGACCAATTCCTTCATAGCAGGCAGAGGAAGAAAGAGATGGAAAGCTTCTATAGCTGGTGGTATTTGTCCTTCACAATTTCAATGATGCTTGCCCTCACTGTAGTCATCTACATCCAGACCAAGATCAGTTGGCTAATTGGTTTTGCCGTCCCGACCGGTTGCTTGGCAATCTCCATATTCATCTTCTTGCTCGGATGCCACACTTACATCTACGTAAAGCCCCAGGGAAGCATCTACTCGGATATGGCTAAAGTAATCGTCGCATCGTGGAGGAAACGCCATTGGCCTACTAAGGAGGTCGCGTGCATTGCCTTCTATGATGAGATCCCTACCGATGACAATCTAGAGATGAAAAAGCTTGTGCACACTGATAGGATGAAGTTCCTGGACAAAGCTGCTATAGTGATTGATGATTCGAGTGAACTCGACAGCCGGGGTATGGCGAAGAATCCTTGGAGGCTATGTACTCTGCAACAAGTAGAGCAGCTAAAATGCCTTTTAGCAATCGCACCAGCTTGGTTATCTGGTGTTATGTGCTTCCTGGCCATGGATCAACAAAATGTAATTGGAATTCTTCAAGTATATCAGATGGAGCGTACGCTTGGAACGGATTTCAAAATGCCTCCAACATGGCTGATACTTTGTTCTTTCATTACCGTCTCAATATGTCTCCTCTTTTATGAAGGCATCGAACCACGGATTACCCAAAAGCTTCTTGGAAAAAGATGTAAGAAGTTGACAATACAACGAAGGATGAACATAGGCATTAGCATGGCTATCCTGTGTATGTTAACTGCCGCGATAGTAGAGAGGAAGCGCCGAGACTCCGCTTTACAACACAAGTCGTTTGCTGCACCATTGAGCGTCGGATGGCTCATACCACAGTTTTTGTTATCTGGTCTAGTTGAGGCCTTTGCAGCTGTGGGAGTGCTGGAATTGCTGACCTCGAATGTACCGGAGAACTTGAGGACTGTTGGAGGAGCTATTAATTTTCTTTCATTGGCTATTGCAAGTTACTTGACATCTGCTTTTGTCAGTTGCATCCATACCTTGACAGGGAGAAAGGGGAAAACGCCGTGGGTCGGCGGTCATGACCTTAACAAGTGCCGGCTTGACTACTATTACGTCCTCTTTGTCGGTGTAAGCGTCATAAATCTTGCATACTTCAATTTTTTTGCCAAAAGGTTCTTGTCCGGACTTTGTGTTCGTGGGGAGGATACAGGTTGAGGATGGCAGCAGCATAAGAAAATCTAATGAATGAGGGAGTTCTCAATGTTAATGCAGAAGTTGAAATTATTAGGGACAGACGGTTCCTAGGAATACGGGAATTTTTCATGCAAAGGATGCCAAAAAATTGATTTAGCCAGCATGTTTCAACAAATTATTGACTTCAACCCAATCCAAGGGTTTTCTAGGTTAATAATTATCTTTACATGAAATTTTGTTATTTTGTCGATATTTTATCTAAAATTTAAAGTAATTAGATATTATGACCTATTCGTTGATCATGGCTTTTTGTCTAGTTGGATTTTGGGCTTATTGATATTTGCAACCAAAGAGTACGACTACGGTTGGTAGTAAGGTTTTTTTTAGTATGACCATTTCGATATTTAAGTTAATTGCAAATAGATAATTTAAGGATGTAGTTGAGAGAGAGTATATCATTTTGCTTACCTTCATTGGTCTGTATGGGTATTTATGTGTAACATGGGCTAGCTTTGATATACATCTTATCAATGCCCATGATTTGGGTTGACGTGATTTTTTATAATGGTTAAGATATTATAGCTCTCAGTCATCCTTGACCTTACTGTAAAATTTACAATCAGTTACTCGCGGTTCGATTCGTAAAATTTAGAGTGATCGAGTAAATTATCCAATTTAATTTAAATTTTACAACGAAACTAGGAATATTAATAAAAACGATCCCATGAGTTTAGATTTAGGAAATAAATAATAAAATAATTAATTATTAAAATATTGAATTATATGTACATTTTCTATTATTTATGAAAAATGTATGGAACGAGTTTCGATAACTAACGAATCGATATAAATAAATTATATGCAAACTAAAAATCATAAAATAACTTAAATAATATTTATGAATATTTATTTGTACTATATATAAATTTATATGTAGATAAAAATATGCGAAATATGTCAAAATAATGCTAATTAATTAAATAAAATTTATAAATAATTAAAGAAAAATCATGAAAAATATAGAAACATGAGGAAATGTCTGGAAATGGGGCGTGGCAAGCAGAAAATTAAAAAAAAATCAACCAATAAAATTTAGTCAAAGAAAAAGCAAATTGGAAGAAGACATAAGCAAATGTTACTTTAAATTAATAAAAAAAAATCTATGTAGCCTTATAAATACCCAAACTTAAAAAAAAAAAAACTCATTTAGTCTGTTTGAAGAGTAAGAAAATTGAGAGAACAAAAAAACAGAGAATTAGGGTTTTTTTTTTTCAAAATTAGAAAAAAAATTTATACAGACCGACTAACAAGGCCATGGCGGCTGGTGGTGGTCGAAGCCACCAACTTTGGTGAGTTTGATCTTCCTTCCGATTTTTCATGTTTTGTTAAAAGTACTAAATATGCTTAGAAAATTGTAAAATTTGGTATTTGAAGGTTTTAAGTATGTAGATTTAGGAAAAAAATTTAGCTTGATGATTTTGTGTCTAGAAATATACTATTATTAAAAAAACATACAAACCCAAGTTTTGTTTGAATTAGAAATAAATCACTTTAGGAGTGTAGTTTTTTGTTTACAAATTTTGTATAGACTACTTAGGGGTTACAAAGCAGTGCTATGAAACCCTTTTTCAAAAATTAATTTTCGAAATTTTTAGTTAATTTTTAGACCTTAAAATGATGCATAAATGAGTAATTTTAGACTAATTAGGTAATTAAATAGATAATTACTGATTTAATGCATAATTATATGTTTTGGGATGTTGAAATCTGATGTATTATAATATTTGTAGCAATTAGGATGTTAGATGTAATTATTAAGGTATTATGTAGTAAATATATATAGGTAAAAATGGTACATTTTAAGTTAATTTTGAATTTAGGGTAATTAGGTATAAATTCTAATTTAGAATGAATTGAGATATTTTGACATATCATTTGATGTTAGGAGATGATATTTGAAGTGACAGGGATATTATAAGTGTATATTATGTATATATTAGGTGATAATGTATAATATGTAAGTATAAGAAATTAATGAGTAGGAAATATTAGGTTAAAATTGATATAATTAAAATAATAGAAATATCTAATAAATCTGGTAGAAAACTTCAATTTAGGTGATTATATGAAAAATGTAAAATTTTCTTACATTAGGAGTTGATTCGATAGTTAAATTAGAAACGTAGTGTGTCGTATTAATCGAAATGCTGATTAGGGGCTAAAACGTAGATTTAGGATACTTAAGTATAGTTAGATGAATCTCACGTTTTAGTCTGTGAAGAATTCTTAAGGATCATAAATAAAAACAATAATTAGAAGCTAAAATAAAACTAAATTTAGAAATTGAAACTAATTCAGTTATAGGAGATATAGAATTTGGATAAATATGTAAAATTATAATCCCAAACTTAAAACTCATGATCAAAGCTTATATGTATATATATACTTATGTATAAGCAATTACATTAAATATAGATTATTCCTAGATCAGAATCTAATTTAGAAGCTGAAACTGTAACCGAAATAGGAAATAAATTCGAAACTTAGTTGAACAAGGGAAGTAATTCTAAAAGACTTAGACTTAAATCATTAAATGTAAAAAGATCATAAACCAAAGACACTCATAATCTAAATTTCATAATAAAACAAATTTATGGTAGTTATGGGAAACTAAATCAACACTTATATTATAAGGATTTTTGATAATGGCCAATACGAGTTGTATCTCGAATGAGCAAGCGAGAAGTCCAAGTAAGTTGGGATTAATATATTACCATATTTTGGAGGGTTGAAATTGTGCTTGTTAGATAGTAGACTACGTGCATATGCTTATTTTTAAGTTGATGTTATAATTCTAATTCGCTACTTTGGATTGTATTTGTATGAATTGTTGCAATGATTGAATGCTTTAAACTGGATCTAATTAAATATATGACTTGAAATTTTAAATCGAATATGCAAAGCAATCCATTAGGGAAAACCTAAGGTTCTCCGACTAAATATCGATCCTTTCAAAAAGAATAGCGTTAGATAAGATAATTAGTCACTTCTTCATTCTTAGTCGAATTAAGTGACATGTGAGAAGATTACGATAAGGGTAAAATTAATGGTTCAAAAGTGGTCACGAAAAAAGTGGTATCCCCATTACATAAACTTAGGTTTGGTCATGAACTATTACATTAATGAAAACTCCTAAACTCGGATTGAAGTGGTTGTAATTTCTCTAATCTTATGATGGCTTGGATAATGTCGTACAATGACATTTACTTATATAAACATAGCATCCAACAATTTGATTAATAACAGTGTTTGTGATTGACATGTAGTTTTAAGTCTTCATCCTAACTTATTGAGTTGTAGTTGCTCACATCTCTATAAACGTTATTGTAGGTATTAGCTAAGAAGTGACTTAAATTTATCTCGAAGCTAGGAACTACTGGATCTTAGAGAGTGAGGAAACACATATGAAGAACAGATGTATCTTTAAGGTCTTAGCTTTTATTTAGAATCTTTCATTTTCAAAAAATGTATTATTTAGGAAATATAAGACAATGAAACCTTGCAAACATTATTTGTAATACTTGAATCATAGTATATATATATGTTTTCATACTTTCTTAAGTAAATAATTTATTTAACTTATGAACCGTTTCCTTTAAGATGGGTTAGTCATGAACGCCTTGTGTAAATTAGATCTAAAATAGCGACTGTATGGTTAATTTCTATTTTAGAATGGTTTTCATGATTGGACTATTACGATTCTATCGTTTCAAGGCATTACACTTACATTTGTCATTTCTTGATAAATGCGCTGTGGGTTCTATCACTTCTCATTAAATGTGGTAATGTTTAGCTGATCATAAACATATGGTTCTCTAAGCTATAAGTTAGCCATGGGGCTTGGGTTCAGGGGTCCATTCTAGTTAACACCTTTTGAACGGGTAAGTTTAGTCGTGTAAGGTCTAAAGCCCATATTCAAAATTAGCTATCAACACTTATTCCTCACTCTCTCTAACAACTGGTCAACAAAAAGCGAAAGTGATTTTGGTTTCTCTGGTCAGTGAGCCTCCTTATGTTGGGTTCATGTGACTTCTAATCTGGACCAACAAAGTTTGGGATGATGGTTTGCTAAGTGAGAGAATCTTTAGCCATAGAGAGGCCTGGTTCCAATAGACCTTAAGGTGGGGTTAAGCTCTCTTTTGTTAGTAGTCCCCCAAATATAAGCTTGGGCCCGTTACGTGCTCGGGGCATTTACGACTCTTTTGTGACTTTAGAGCTTGTCCACTTGACGACGTTTTTACCGAAGTCTCCTCAATTGGAGCCTATCACCTTAGACCCGTCCGGATTTGAAGGGCTTTACCAAGGCCTGCTTGTTGGGTGATTTTAGACGTTGTCAAAATCTTATACATATCTTGCATAGCTTACATTTTCAGAAGGCCTATCATTGATTTTGATTTGTTCATCGATTTAGCAGCTGTATTTCAAGGGCCGGCACCACTGTAATTCTGTACGCTCTAGGCTATCTAATCCATTAATTCCAGCAAGATGGCTAAGTGTTTGGCAGGGATTGTCACGCTATTCAACGTGCTTCCTAGTGATTAGAGCTTTTAGGGCATGCGTCATTATCCATCATCTAATGTTATGTCTCTTCCGAATGCTCCTCTGTGGTCCTATAAATAGGGCCTTTTGAGCAGCATAACATAGACATTCCTGAAATTCCCAATACAAACGTGGAGATTGGCTCCTAGATTCCTTCGTAGTTGCATGTAGATTTCTGATGGGGTAGGGAGATGGTCACCATCTCCAGCCTTCCAGATTGACGGTGGCTCACTCTTTAGGTGGCGTATGTGTTATTACTTTTTCCAAAGTGGTGATAGATGTGCTGCTTGGCTTCAAGTTTCCACCCAAGCCATCATATGGGAGTTCTAGTTTCATCTATTGAAGGCTTCTTACTGGTGCCTATGATTCTCCAACTACTCTTAGCAGAGTTCGATCTCGCATTTGATGACTAGGATTGGACTATTTTTGTATCATTCTTATCTAGGGGGATAGTAGGGGAATAGCAAGGGTCCTTAATCAATTTGAGAGGACCTCCACTAGTTACTAGTCAATTAGATGTAAGGAGGAATGGAGAGACACGGCTAAGAGGTGCTGGTGTAGCAGGTTACTGAGGTAGGTAACTACCCTATTAAGGGCTTCTTCTCCAAAGGCGGCTCTTTTCGCTGTGCTTTCACTTTGGCCAAGAAAGTTTGGTGTCAACCTCAGAGTCTTCCGTACCTGTGCTTCTCTTCCCAATCTTTAGTTTAAGTTAGGGTTAACACTATGATGTCTAAGGTCGAGGTGCTCGTGAAACCTTGTTTACTTCTTATGTAATAACCGGAAAATTTAATTTAAAAAATGATTATTAAATAAAGGAATAATAATAATAAAAGGAGATGGTAAAGCAGGGATTTCATGAAAAGGATGACACAATAGTTGAGTGAAGGGGTGCTTATATAAAATAAAACATATATCTTCTTTCTCTCTCCTTCTGTAGAGTAACTTTTTTGGAAAACTAAAATAGTTCCAGCCCATCAATAATGAGAAAAATCAAAGAAAGAAGCTCGGTGTAAAATTTCCCTTAGTTTTTCTTTTTGAACTTTATGATTAAAATCGTTTAAACACAAGTTCTCTACCCAAAAATAAAAGTACTCGACGGTTTCATGGGGTTTGATAAAGAAACTTGAAGTTCTTGAATGGGTAAGTGCGAAGTTGGACATTTTAGAGTAGGAAAGAGTAGAGCAATGTGATTAAGCAGAAGATTGTTAATGTTACAAAATTATCTTAAAAAATTTTTTTTTTTTTGAAGAAAACAAGAAAAAATTTTTTTTTTGAAGAGATTCATTATCATAAGTAAGTTTCTTTTAGTGATTTGGTCCTTATGTAATAAGTGAGAGTTTTGAACGATAATGATTTAGAAAGGATTTCTTTGGTGTTATGGAAGGATTAAGAAAGTGGAAAATGAGTTTTGAAAGATTGAAAGTTGGTTTTTGCTTTTGAGTTGGATGTTTGTCTTAGAAAACTAACATCAGCATGTAGTTGCCTAAGAACCATGCAAATGGTTCCCAAGAGAGCCGTTATGATGGTAAGGGCCACTCCTTTGTAACTTTATTTTGATTTTATTTGTAGAACCATCCTGATGGTATTTCCCGATACCATCTTAATAGTAGTAGATCAAAATCGCCTAAAGAATGCATTTTTTTTATCCTAAACTTGTTCTTATTAATCCAAAACATGATTTAACCCAAACTAACTTAGAATTTAACCCCAAATAGTTAAATAAACACTTATAAAACCACCTACTAGTAAGGTAGAGTTTGATAGGAATTAAACCAAGATAACTTAAGTTTGACTTTAACATGGGAAAAGAGACCTAAAGTTCGGTGAAACACATTCTTATATCAGGTTCTAGAGTTGATATAAGTTATTTAAAAAATCAAGTGTTATATAAGAATGCTGGTTCAGGTATAAGGTTAAATGCTTATTGAATGTGTTTGTTAGTTTAGTTATTAAGCAACAAACCTTCGTGATTGTTAATTTGATAGGAAGAATGAAGAGGTCAAGAAGTAGAAGCGAAAGCGGAAGAAACTAGAAGTTAGAAGAGATAAGAGTAGGGTTTGCCTTTACCATTTATGTGTGAATGAAATTGTAATGGTAGAGGAGGATTGGAGTGACAAGAGGTTAGAGTTTGTTTGTGCTTTGGTAAAAGGCAAAGTGAGTAATGGATATTGAATGGGCTGGGCTCGTAAGGTAAATGTAATACCAATATGTAATAACATATGACCGGTCTGTTATTATTAAAAAATAAATGGTTCGGTTTAGATTAATAGGTGCGGTTTAAATTGTATACCTAAACCAAACCATAAACCATTTGGAGGGTACTAATCTAAACCGTTAAAACAAAAAACCACTATTTTGGTTTGAATTGGTTCGGTTTATGATTTGGTTCGATTTGGACAATTTTTTTACCTACCCCTATTTGTACGTATTATGTGCATTAAACAAACACTTGTGTAGAAATTTCTGAAACAAATGCATGCATGTGCATAGGTGTATATAAGTACGAATCATAAAATCTCCCAAAAGCATCTACATATTTATGTACATACGTATAGATATATATATGGAAGGAAAATATATAGTACGTAAATATATATATATACGTATATGTATATACAAAATAATAATAACGATAACGTACGTTCTTGAAAAGATATAACATAATTACATATTTATATACGTATTGAAGTATCAAGTTATAATGATAAGGATCATAATAAAAATGATAATAATAGTGAGGATAATAATATAGGGATTATAAGAATTAAAAATGACTATATTTATGAACGTGAACGCGTGTGATATGCTTTAATAGTAACAATAACTCTATAATATAGATAAGCTAGTTTTTTAATGATTTGGTTATTGAATTAATAATATAATTTCAATATTTTTACTTAACTCTATTACTTTATCTAACTTATATTGACACATTACTATTTATCTACACACAGATATTACAATTAAATTGTAATATAACCATATACTAATGTAAAATTTACAAAAAGTGAGAAAATTTAAACTTATATAATATTAACTAAGTTGTCTATTACTCATATGCTAAAATGTTATTTTCTATTAATTGCAATGAATAGGTTAAGTGCTATGAAATATCATTAAAAATTTTAAATAAAAAATAAAATACACTCGAACTTGATAAGGATCTATTATGAATAATAATAATAATAATAATAATAATAATAATAATAAATAAAATAAAATACTTATGATTCAAAACCTAAGTGGAAATGAGAATCACAAGTTAAATAGTTAGATAATTAGGTAGTTTAACACTACGACTAAATACTTATTAGGTTCTCATTATTTTATTTATCAAGAAATACTGATCAGGAAGGTAAGCTGCCCATTGACTACTAGAAATCATATTGACTTTAGTCAAGTGAATACTCTCGGTAATTTTATACTTGTTTTGTGCTTATAATTAATGCACTTAAAGTAAATATTAATAATTTGATGCACGGAGGGTTCAAGTTATGCATGTACTTAAATATTAGTTGTGTGTAATAACTGGCTGCTTGATTTGTTACTGCATAATTGAATGGTTTGTTAATATTGGTTGATCATCTCATAAATCAACTTAATCATATTCTACTTAACTAAAATTAAATGGATCATGCATAAACGCAAATATTACATATCATGTTTCGGTTGTCACCTCACACAGTTAGTAATGAAGGGCCTTGGAGAGATGAATTCTCACATGATTTGATTAATATAGTGCAAGAGCATTAGTACAACAAAACTCTACCCTTGGTTCATGGGTTTACTAGGCACCGAAGACACTAACTGTGGGTGACTAAAGAACATGTCTAGAGACCACCAGTAAAGGTGTAAGTGTAGACTACGAGAGCCACCTCATCGCTAGAATTGGGATTTTGTGTATTACTAGATTACTTTGAAATGAAAACATATTTCGTAAAATACGTAATTTGAACTTATGGTTAAATACCCTAGGTGCTAGAGTCCGGTTGTGACTGGTGCTGATGTATCTCCAACCCTTACTTCGGAGGGCATTAAATCTAATGTTGTATGCAACACTAGTCAACTGTATATATATGGTTTAGCATACTGCTTATTCATACATTCATATATTTGGTAATAAATTGTTTAATAACTTGCTTGCTGGTATAATATAAAGGATAACTTACTATGCTCTTATAACTTACTCCCCAATAGTTTTTCATTTGCAAGTTAACAGATAATCAAGCATGAATTAAGGGTCGAGCGTTGAGTATAAGTATTAAGATGTTTTAAAAGCTAGAATTAGAAAGAATGTTTAGTTCATTTAAAACTTCAAATGTAAACACCACATGTATATTTAGATTTCATAACTTCAATAAGTTTAAAATTTAAGTCCTTATTACTTGCTCTTATCATTTGATAGCAGATACCAATTCTTTGCAGTTCTAGTGAACGATGAAATACCAGATATCCATAGTTACTCATATGTTATAGTAAGTTAATTAAATTAAAAAACAAAAACTTTAGTGACTAATTATTTAGAGTTTTGCAATCTTTGACTTAGAAGATACTTTTTGTATTATAAGTACATGTCATGAGCCAATTTAGAAGGGCCTAAAATCATGAGGTTCGTTCAAGCCCAAGAGGAAATAATCTAGAATATTCTAGAAGATCTAGAAGGTTTCAGAATAGGTGGCAGGTATTGTAGATAAATACACTTAATGTAAAGGTAGGTGGGGATTCATTTGTAACCGTTAGATCGAATTAATCTTAGCCCTCCATCTTGAGAGGCCTCTTGTATATATAGGGGAGATCCCCTCAACTGTATCATCAAGTTATTTCAAGTGAATACTATTTACATCAGAGTTTCTCTCTATATATTTTCTCTCTCTAAACATTGTGAGTTGATACTGGCTGACTTAGCCTTCCTTAGTGTGGTTAGGAACACTAAGTGCCGCACAGGTTCGAGTAAGGAAATTTGCTCGTGACATACACACATAATATGAAAATTTTAGACAATTCTACTAGATCCCTCTTAAGGTCATGATAGACAGTACTCTCAATGATGAAGTTGGTAAGGGGTTGAACCTTTATGGCCTTACAGGGTAAAAGTCGGACGTTATATGTACTAGGCTCAATGGTGTACTTTACCATTTGACCCAATGCATTTAGCTTTTGTAGTATTTGCTGGAGTGATTAATCAATCGGGCAATCACTTGATAGGCTTCAAAATAGGGTTGAAGCCTTTTGGCTAAAGTTATGACAACCAATGCAATTTTCTCAACTAAGGAGTATTGTACCTTTAGTCCTTACAAGATGTAATTAATGTAACAGACTAGGTCGTGGTCTTTGCCCTTAGCTTAAACAAGAAATGAGGATAAGGCTTAAACAATAACCAACAGGTAGAGATGTAATTCTTCTCTTGGTACAAGTTTTTGAAGAATGCGCGGGGAAGCCAAAGATTGCTTTCAACATGTTGAAGGTGTCTTGGTACTAATTGATTTATTGAAAATTTAATGAATCCTTCAATATTTTGAAGAATTCGAAATATTTTTCTTCAAACCTTACCATAAATCGGTTGAATGCTACAAGGGTTCCTAAAAGACTCTATACATCCTTGATGAATTCGAGAGGCTTCATGTCAAGGATGGCTTAGATTTTTTTTAGGGTTGGCTTTTGTTCCTTATCTCATGATTATTTATCTAAAGAAGTTGCCTAAGGGGGCTTAAAGGATGCACTTTTATAATTAAGCTTCATGTTGTATTACTATAGTGTATTGAAAATTTTGCACAATTTTTTGAGATAGTCTTTGGAATGACACTTTTTATGATCATATCATCCATGTAAGCTTCCATGTTTTGTCCTATATACTGTTTGAACATCTTTGTTACCAACCTTTTATATGTTGGGCTGAAGGGCGTCACATTGTAACAAGGTTCTGAAGTTAGTGAATGGTAATGTGTGATTACGTACGTAATATGTCAAGTAAGCGTATCTATTCAAGTTATAGTATAGTTAAAACGGATTATGAATCTAAGTATCGATCCCATGAGAAACCATTGATGTAAGAATCCTATATTACTAGCAATTGACCTTAAATCACCAACTACCTAACTTAACAATTTAGAATAATTTTGATTAAGAATTAGAGATGAATAAGGACCTATAAACAAAAGAATAATAATAAAATAAATAAGAACAATTAAAATAACTAAACTAAATAAACTGAAACAAGCATGAATTGATAAAATTAAAGAGCACATAATCTGTGAGCCTCTAAAATCACTTTTAGGGTAATCAAACTCAAATTTAGGGCCTTTAAGCAAAACTTATCCAATTGAGCCTAAACTTTATAACTAAAATAAAAAATTTATTAGAAGTGACTCAACAAAGTTAGATTTAAAAAATAATGGCCCAAAATCCCAATTTTAACTTTAGAAGTGTAATTATCCAATATAGTATAAAAATAATGAAAACACCTAAAACTGAACTTAGAATGTAACTAGGACTTAAAGATAAATTAATTAAGCTATAGAAGGAAATAATATAGTACAATATACCACATGAGTATACATGTATTTTTATAAGTATACCTAATATAAATATTAATTATACATGTAAATTAATCCGAAATTATATAATTTTATATAATATGAGATAAACTCATAAAAAATAAGTAGAAAATATATCTTAAAAATAAAAGATATATTAGAAACAAAATTATATGAGTACAATTACACGTAACACATGATATATATATATATATATATATATATAGGATTGATACACATATATCAACAAATATACGAAATATTAATGTAATTTATATAAAATATCAATAATTAACCTAAAAATCAACTAAAACCTATCCAATTGGCAAGTAAAAATCTAATAAATTACTGGAAACATTCGGAAATCTCTAAACTTCAACCATGGCAAGCATGAAGGCTAAGACAAGGTGAGTCAAAAGTGATTTTTTTTTTTTAAATAAGATACCTCATGCTAGAAAAAAAATAAAATAAGAAAATTTCTTCTTGACCACCCTTAAACTCTATAAACCAATCGATCTCAGACATGTTAGGTTTAGCAAATTAGAGTATAGAACAATAGAATAAAAACTTTGAAAAAAAATATTAAAAAAGCAAAGAAAATAGGGGAGACAGACCACTACCCGACAACATGCGCTGCTAGCCACCATTAGTTTGTCTCGCACCTAGTTGCTTCGAAAACTACCCACTACCCAATGGCCACAAGAGCTCCAATGAACAAGCAAGTTAAATTCATGCCCTGTTTTTCATTAAATTTTAAAAATTATCAAATCCACTTAAAAAATTATGAAAATTTTAATTCTTAGGTTATTTTAGATATACTTTCATGTTATATTTTTATTTTTGTAAAATTTATAATATTTTGTGTACTTATTTAAGAATGTCGACACTCAAAATAAATACACTAAATGATGTAGTTTCTAGCTCAATTTTTTTTTGTAGAATACATATGATATGTATTTCATTGCTATGTAGCCATTTTTTTAATTTAGGTATTTTTGCTATTTAATGTATTTTTTTAACTTAAAAATAGCCAAAAATAGGGTGAAATGATGAAATGAATAGATTTTTATGATATTAGGTAATGAAATGGATGTCTACTGACTTCTAGCCATTTATAATGACGTTAGGATATATTAAAATAATTTTTATAAAAAAGATAATATTTGGTTAATTAAATGTAATTTAAGGGTAAATTTGTAATTTTAAACATATAGGCAATAAACCAATATCATGTAACCAAGTAATGATTGAATTCCTCATATTTTTAAGAATATATAGAAATTTTTTGAGAATTATTTGGTAACCAAAGCCATTAATTATGAATTGTTGTAATAGAATAGCTTAAATTACAAATTAGGACACGCTTATAGTAATAATAAGCTAAAATGTGATAAATATAGAAATAAAAACTATACATATACATGCTATTTAAATTTGGGAAAAATTGAAATTTTAACATATTTAGGGATAGTTTTACAACCGAGTTATGATATACACATATTAAAGTTAGATAATACATCTATTATTAAGTTATATGAGCAAATTATATAAAATATAGTTCAATTGCATAAAATGAATATAATACAATAACACTTATTATAGGCACGTATAAGCATATTAGAAACTCGAACTACCCTTCAGAAGTCATAATAAAACCTGTAATATGTATCGTTAGGTATGTACAAATTTAATAACACTACTTTTACTAAAATCGGACAATCCTAGGTAATATAACATATATCTTTATAATATTACGAGAATTTACGTACTATAATAACTTTATCGTAATTGAAACATAATTTAATTGATTTAAAGTAAGTTTCGATACGATCAAAATTATATATTATACATAATAGTATAATTGCGTATATTATCGATATTTAATTACTTAACTTAACTTATATAATAAAACTATATTTCATTAAATAAGAAAAATAATGATATACTTTAGATATATATATATATATATCTATTTGTATGACTATTTAGTAAAATACAAATAGATAGAACCCTAACGTTTCCGTAACTCTTACAAAAACTAAATCTTTGTTTTATATATATATATAGTCTCCTAATTAACAAGGCATCGAAAATATGAGTCTGCCACAGTAAGCGTCAGGATAGGTAAGTCAAGATCGTAGCTTTACCACTTATTAAGATACCGTATTAAAGTATTTAGAAGTTTAAGAGTATTTCTGATTGTGGCTGTAAATTAGTTGTCTGTACACATGCCATATGTATAGTTAATATTCTGATTGTGATAAGAGTTAAACTCCTTAGTATGCTATTCTACATGATTACTTCATTTTGTTTTGTTGTGAATTTGTATAGCTACTCTTAAATGGAATTAAGAGTGATTTAATTGCTAACTTGACTCAACATGCATATAAACCATTAAGGAAACGATTAAGAGTGTCAGGCTAAATACTCACTCTCTTTAATGAGGATAGCTGAAATGGTTATTTCCTTATCTTTAGTCAAACTAAGTGATAGGTAAGGAAGTCGTGGTAAGGATGAAAGCTATGGTTTAAAGGTGGTCACGAGATGAAGGTATTCGCTATTGCATAAGCTTAGATTTAGTTTGATTTTGAGTCACAGAAAACTTTTCAATTCGAGTTAAAGCGAATGTAATTTCTCTGACCTCACAAAGGATTGGATAACATTGTGTGATATTTTAAGTGATTAATTGCATTACATTTTCATCATAATAACATTATTTGTAATTTTATGGTACTCTTTTGACTCTGTTTCACTTATTAAACTAGTTGTATCTATATCCCTATAGACTCTTTTGCGAAGTAAAGGTTAGGATGTTTAGATATCACCACCCTCAAGTTAATATATAATTAGCTGAGAAAGCGAAGAATGAAGAATCCACTGAATCTAGACTTTTGACTTTCTTTTTTTTTTTTTTTGGTTTTAAGGAAACTAATTGCCAATTCCTTGTGACTCCCACTAGTTTCCTATCTTATTGTAAATAAACTTTAAGACCTGTGACTTTTGGTAAACTTTGATTATAAATTATAACTTTAGGCATGAAATTTTTATGTAAATACTGTTGTGTTATCGAACAACAAGTCATACAAAATAGGTATTTTGAAAAGTTATACCACAGTTTTGATCATTAACAAATATCAGACTAGATGCTTCAAGCTGATTAAGTCATGTACATTTTATGTAGATTATATCTACGATAACAACAATAAGGTCAACTTCTACCTTAAGTTAGTTTACACGGTAAAACTTTTACAACTTCTCCTATTCGAAGCGTGACATAATCCTTAGGAAACCCTTGTTATCTACTACCTAATTCTATATAACTTTTCAATCTCAATTACTTCTTACATCGTAGAGATACCTAATCTGAATTGATCGAACTCATAGAATTGCATGAAGAACCTGAATCCGGCTATTAGGTTAGTCATCCTACGCTATCAGAATATGGAAAAATCGGTACATAATCTCTTAGAATACATAATTCCTTCTAATTACACAGGTTTGTTCACTGAAGAACTTACTTCTCAAACATCAAATTAATACCCTAGGTAAATACTAATTCGACAATAATACAAACAGTGTAATTAAATCTTCAAAGAATAAAAAGAAATTATTGCAACAAATTAAAGTAACAACATAATGAAATAAAAGAAGAAAAGAGATGTAAAACCCCCAATATAATTCTAACATAAGACTCTTCCCAAGGGAGCCTCCTCTTTTAAACCTAGGCTTAGACATTTATTTATAGGAGTAAGATCTAAATTTACAAAGAAAACTCATCAAAAATAGAAGATTCATAAATCATTTCAAGTCTACAAGCAGGTACATGGCCGTGGAGTTTAGTTATGTACTTATACTTTGTCCGAAATCTTTGAAAATTCAATGGAATTTGAGGATGTGAGGAACACAAGCATAGACTACAGTCATGTCTTCGACAGTATTCTTTTCTAAACTTCATTTCTTGCTTGATATTCTTCTACTTCAATCCTTGATCAATGCTTTGGTCCAATTAAGCTCTGAAACTTGATAAAAAATCTTGAAAGTTTATCAAATATCTCTCGAAGTCCCTAAAAATGAAAATTAAATGAATGAAGCTCAAAATATTATAGAATTAACAAGTTTAATAACCAAAATAGTACAAAATAACTATAGAATATATAAACTAAATTCATGTTATCAATTTGTGTACAATATACCTCATTAGGCACGTAGATGTGTCACGAGACGAGAGATTCACCCTTCCCGAAGTGTTCATACAGCTTAACCACCTTATATTTACTCAAATTCTAGATGGCAAGTCAACTTTTTCCCTTCCTATCTATTTAGAATTGTTCCAAGCTCTTCCATCTTTAGGAATACCCTTAAGTATTGTCAAAGGCCCTCATATGTTTGGGAGGCTTAACTATCTCAACTGGTTTCTCACGAAAGGTCAAACTCACCTTCAAATAATACCTTACCCTGAGAACAAACTGCTCACTAACACCATTTACTTTACTTTATGCTCAAGTTGAACAACCCTGCTTACCTTTAAACTCATAGACAATGACATTTTCCTCTACTTAAATCCATGATGCCTTCATCATAGGGCCAACTCTTTACCATTACCCTCCATCAAAGATCACTAACCCTACTCCACTTATAGCCTAACTTCAACTAAGATCACTTTTACCAAAACTTCAAGCTTCCACAGGCTTCTCTTGTACCCTCACCCATCCCTCCATCCTCCGAGGTTGCCTCTTACTAAGTGTCCCAAAGATAAGGTTTGCTTACTAAAGTTCATTTCATTTTCTAAAAATTTAGTAAAGTCTTGTCACAATACTGCTCGCAACATAGTTACCTCTTCTGGTAATGATATCATCTACATAGTGGTTGCTTCTCCTCTTAAGCTTCATCTACACGAGCCAATTTATCAACAAGAACTACCATTTTCATTTAACACATTGAGTTGTATTTAGGTAACTTGTTAAGCTGGAGCTTTTATACTCTAATACCACTTGCCAAAGAACAGGTTCACCCCTCCTAAAGTGTTCATGTAGCGTTCGACCATCTTTTATCTCTCTATATTTGCTCATATTCTAGATGGCCAGCTAGCCTTTTCCCTTTGTCCTTCATGTTACCCATATTATTCCAAGCTCTTCAATCTTTAGGAGTGCTTTTCGGCATTATTAGAGGCCCCCATATGTTTAGGAGGTTCAATTATCTAAACTGATTTAAACCTATTATGATAATCATTAAGAGAGCGATATCATCTCCCAACTAGTTTGCTCATAAGAGACTAAACCCGCCTTCAGAAGATGCTTTACCCACGAACAAACTACTTATTGATACCACTCACTTCACTTTACACCCGAGTTGAATGCCCTCATTAGCCTTCAAACTCACAAACCATAACAAACGTGTATCTGGTTATAACCTAAAAAGGCATTCATAAGGCTTAACACTACGTAAGCTAAGGTAAAATTTCATAGCTGGTCGATGCATGATGGGAGAAGCAATCCTTAAGGTAAGCTTTATTGAGATTGGTGAAGTTAATGCATAGATGCCATTTTTTGTTGAGTTTTTTTACTAATGAATAATTGGCCAACCATGTGGTGTATGGTTCTTCTCAAATGTACTAACTTGTTAAAGCTTATGGACTTCTTTCTCAATGGAAACTAGCCATTCAAGGAGAAAGTATCGCTTCTTCTATTTAACCACATTCACTTTAGGGCCTATATTAACTTCGAGTGTGATGCCTGGCATGTCTGAAGGGGACTACGTGAAGATGTTGTTGTTGGTTTTGAGGAAATTTATAAGTTTTTCTTAAGGTTAGGTCGTAGTAATTTCTTAATCTAGTGATTTGCTCCTTAGATTTTTCAAGTTGCATGGGCTCAATTTCTTTAACGGATTATTTTAACATTTCGTCTTTTCTTTAGGTTCAGTTTCGATGATGTTGACAAAGCTACCCCTTTCTAAAGCTTACATTTAGCAATCTTAAGCAAGCTATTGGTTTCCTGATATATGCTAACCTTTCTAGGTGTAGGGAACTTAGGCTTTAAAGCAAGCCATGATTACGATCATATTGATGGCAATAATGCAAGGTGTCACTTATGACATTATGAGGTGACTAACAATCGACGACCAAGAATCTACCATTGTATCCATCACTTGTGTTCCATAACTTATTGGGTAAAGTGAGAATAGTCTTATATCCTATCTACTCTATACTCGCTTATTCCTAATCCATCTACCAAGACATATCAACCATATATCTTAACCTATATTCTGATTCTTACTTTTGCATATAATTAGCTATGTGAACGTTTTGCAACTAATATTTCATGTATTTGGCATTTATCTGCATTGTGTCATGCCTACTAATAATATATAATGTATATTAATGGCCTTTAGAAATTGATGAATTTTTTACATATAAGCATATATACACATTATATTCCATTTTAAATTTATTACAACCAACCATAATACTGGAATGAAATTGTTTTTCCATTCCTTATTTCATTTTATACTAATCCATTCTATTACATACTATTTCTATATACCAATTATGTAATAATTGAGATGCAATTAAGTTACTAAAATTTTCCTTAATTTATGTTTTGATTTTGTATTATTGTTTTCCTCTTTGAGTTCTTTCTTGTCTCAACTAATGATACCTTTGCAATCCCTTTTTTCCCCATAATTTCGATTTTAAATGTCATAGCGGGTTGTAATTTTTAAAAGAAACTGTAATTTGTCACAAGCCGCAAGTGAAGAATTGAACAAATTGAACAAATAAGGGGAAGTTTGTTTTCTGCTGAAAATTGTTGTTTTCAAAGGGGAAATTTTGTGTTCTGTTGAAATTCTTGTTGCTATATTCCATATTTATCCCAAAAGGTGCAAAATGTCTTGGGCGAGCTGGATCAGGAAAACGGTGAAATTGTTATCGGAACCATAATAGGATAGGAAAACGATCGATTGTATTAAAATTTGTGTTAATGTAATACGAATAATGAGTTTGTGATCATTCTAATAAAAGGTTATCTGACTTGCATATAAACTGGCACTTACATCAAGCATTCTACACCTAATTTGGTCAGAGAGGGAAAACAAGAGGTGCTATTCAAAGAATACGATTTCGGCCATTCCATTACATCCATAGCAAAAAGCCAAATAAAATTGCCTTAGGGTACTTTTTCTTTTCAGTTTCAATTCTACTTTCTAATGCTTATATTGATAAAAGATATGTATATATATATATATATATATATATATCTATAGACACACAATTATGGCACTTTTATGACATAAATCTCTCATTGATACTGCATTAAATTTTACTTTTGAAGTAAAAGAAAAAATAGATTTCATATGAAGTAATTTCTTAAAAATAAACAATCAACATAATTAACTAAAATTGACTTGGCCACCTAAAACTGAAATATCTCTAAAACTTTATATTTCTTTTATGGCACTATATAGTATTTTAGGTTTTAGTTAATAATTTTTTTTACTCGAGCTAATTGAGAAGAAGAATATTAGAAAAAGAAGCTCCCTCAATAATTATCAATAGATGATGTATTAATCATTCATTTTTTTATTTGCCAGAATTAATCATTCATGCTACGTAAGAAAGAAAAGGAACAATTTTTTATGTTGTGCAACTACTCTTTGTTAAGCCTTCTTTACAACTCGAAATTTATAATTAGTATATTTTTAACTATTAAACAAAAACATAATAATGAGGCTTCAAAAATTAACTTCTGTCTAAGTTTATTGTTTTCTTGTTGAAAATTGCTGTTACCTTGTCTGATTGCCAGATGAGTTCATATTCAGTTTCAACAAAGCATTTAGCAACTTAATTTCATAATACTTCAAGATAGTAAAATAATATTTTGGGCTTCAAGTAAAATTTCATATTCATGTTAATATCCCTTTTTCTGCTTCCGTTGTTACGCCAATAATAATTATAATTTTTTCCTTTAAAGAAATGCGTTAATAATATGCAGTAATATAGATATATTTAAAGATCGTTGGATCATTGGCGCTCCCGCTAATACATTAATTACTTTCTTTTCCTTAAGTAAATAATGCTTTAATAATATGCTATTATATACAATAATGTTTTATTCATGTCCACAAATGGTGGGATGTCAAACAAATCTTAAATAGCTAAGCTATTGTAGTTTTGCAACATAAACAATAATTTCTAAATGGAATAAATCAATTTCTATTCTCAATTTTGAAAAAAAAAAACAAAAAGAAAAAACATATACGAATTTTGTATGAAGAGACGAATAATAATAGCACGTGCTCAATAATGTAAAAATATATGAAAATTTTCTCTTGTTTTCTTTTAAAGGTTTGTTAACTGTTGCTTTAAAGACATTTATAAAATTAATGGAGCAATAATAAATTATAATAGGTAATCAAATGAAAGTTTGTCGTTTTTATTTTATGTAAATGTGCTTGAACAAACGAGAAGCAAATCAAACATTTTAACTACTTCAAGTGGTTTGCTTTTGCTGAATAGAAATCTTCAATTATTAGACCAATCAAACATTGTATTCATAAAAACATGACCAGCTGATTGAATTCCACTTTGGTAACGTAAACAATATAAATTTGTTTAATTCTTATTGAGGAATGCATCACTATTATCTAAAAAGTTAATGTCATACTTTTATCAATTTTACAATTAATTATTTAAAGTTTAAAAATATTAATTCAGCACTAAAACTTTATCGATTTGCAATCAACTATCAAATCATTATCAGTTTTTACAATTAACTTCCTAAACTCCATTTATTTTTGTAATTAATTTACCCAATTCAAGTACTATATATGACTTTGAAAAATCTGTACCAAAGGTATGGAAACTTTTAACTTTCAAGTAGTTAATTACAATAATAAATAAGTTCAAATACCAAATATAATATCTACCCATTATCCAAGTAAATATAAACGGAAGATGGTTTGTAGAGCTTTTGACATGAACATTAATAGGGAAAGTTGTTTTGGGTCTGTTTTTTCGTATGTTCCTTATTTGGGTATTGTTTTCTAATAATTCGGGAAGTGTGAATAAGTTTTTATTAAAATAAAAAAAAAAAAATTTAAAAAGAGGGATGCTGTTCAGAAGAAGAGACGGGACAAGAAGGACAAGGGAAGAGAAGCCATGAAGGAAGAAAGACGGAGTGAAGACATGGAAAATCAAATAATTTGTAGTTCTCGAAAAGGAGGATGGAGATCGGTTTACTACATACTTGGTAATCCAAAAAGAACTAATTTCACTGGAAAAACAAAAATAAAAAAAGCACTAATGTCTTTTGATGTAATTTTGTTTTTCACATGGATATTGTTCCTAGGGAATCAGTTTTCTATGTTGTGTATCTAATTTTTATTTTTTTAATCAATTAATCTTTTATTTATTTATTCATATGATTTATTTGGAAGGGAACGAAACTTTTGAGCGGGTGGCATCATTGAGTTTGCTTTTGAATTTGCAAGTGTATCTTAAAACAAAGTACAATCTCAACGGGGTGTTCTTGATCAATCTGGTTAGTATTTTTGCCGGTTCCTGCAATATTCTGCCATTGCTTGGTGCATTCATCGCGGAGAAGTACTTGGGTCGGTTTCGCACCCTCCTCTGTAGCTGCACATCAACCTTGCTGGTAAAACAATCACTCCCATCATGCAAATGGTAACAAATTTTACGAATACCAGCTTTAGCTTTGTTTTCGGTTGATTTTTTCAGGGAATGGGGGTGATGACAATAACCGCAGGTGTAACGCAAGTGAGACCCTCTCCATGCAAAGGATCTGAAATGGTTTGTGAACAGCCAAACAGAAATCACCTCACCGTCTTGCTCATAGGTCTCGTGTTGGTGGCGATAGGAGCTGGAGGGACTCGGCCATGTTGTGTCACTTTTGGGACAGACCAATTCCTTTATAGCAAGAATAGGAATAAAGAGATGGAAAGCTTCTATAGTTGGTGGTACCTGTCCTTCACAATTTCAATGATTCTTGCTCTTGGTGTAGTCATCTATATCCAGACCGAGATCAGTTGGCTAATAGGTTTTTCCATTCCGGCTGGTTGCTTAGCAATCTCCATATTCATCTTCTTGCTCGGATGCCACACTTACATCTACGTAAAGCCCCACGGAAACATCTATTCGGATATGTTTAAAGTAATCGTCGCATCCTGGAGGAAACGCCATTGGCATAATAAGGAGGTTGCAGGCATGGCCTTCTACGACGAGACTCCTACCGACGACGATCTAGAGACGAAAAAGCTTGTGCACACCGATAGGTTGAAATTCCTCGACAAAGCAGCTATAGTGATTGATGATTCGAGCGAACTCGACATCCAGGGTATGGCAAAGAATCCTTGGAGTCTATGTACTTTGCAACAAGTAGAGCAGCTAAAATGCCTTTTAGCAATCGGACCAGCCTGGTTATCTGGTGTTATGTGTTTCCTAGCCATGGATCAACATTTTCTAATCGGGATTCTTCAGGTTTTTCAGATGGACCACACGATTGGATCGAGTTTTAGAATCCCTCCGACCTGGATGATACTTTGTTCTTTCATTACCGTTTCGATATGTCTCTTCTTTTACGAAAGCGTTGTGCCATGGACTACCCAAAAGCTTTTTGGGAAAAGATGTAAGAAGTTGACGGTACAACAGAGGATGAACATAGGCATTGTCATGTCCATCCTTTCTCTGTTAACAGGCGCAATGGTAGAGAGGAAGCGTCGAGACTCGGCTTTACAGCACAAGTCCTTTGCTGCACCATTGAGCGTAGGTTGGCTCGTGCCACAATTTGTGCTGTCTGGAATGGTTGAGGCCTTTTCAGCTGTGGTAGTGTTGGAAATACTGACTTCGCATGTGCCAGAGCAATTGAGGACTGTTGGAGGAGCTATAAACTTTCTTTCATTGGCTATTGCAAGTTACTTAACCTCCGCTTTTGTCAGTTCCACCCATAGGTTAACAGGGAGAAACGGGAAGACGCCTTGGGTCGGCGGTCATGACCTCAATAAGTGCCGGCTTGACTATTATTACTTCCTCTTCGCCGGAATAAGCGTCGTAAATCTTGCATATTTCAATTTCTTTGCTAAGAGATTCTTGTCCGGACCTTGTGTTCGTGGGGAGGATTCGGGCGTTGAAGATGGTCATGGTAGCAACACAAGAAAATCTGATGAACGAGGGACTTCCCAATGTTAATGCATGCAGGAGACGAAGTTATTTGTTAGGGACCGACGTTTCATAGGAATCTTGTAGTTTTTTTTTTTTATGCAAGGTACCCAAAAATTGATGTCGCTTCATGATTCAACAAAATTATTGGAGATTCAACCCATTCCGAGGATTTTCCTTGGTTAATACTCATGTTTGCATGAAGTTTTGCTATTTTGTCAATTTTATATCAAATATTTAGAGTTATTAGATGTTATTAGATTTCAATTTTATGTCAAAACATTCACAATCATCCCACTTGTATTTCTTCAACTAATGAAGTATTCCTACATCTTTCCAACTTTGATAGAGGCAATAACTTTGATTGGTGGAAGTTTGATCATATATTTACTTACAGTTTAAATCAGGTAAGAAATTTAACAATCAAAGGGTTTGATCCGAGTATTATTATTATTATTATTACTAAAATGTTTGGAGCATTAATTAATCATTAAAACATTATTTTTACTTATTTAACCTTTTAAATAAAATTTTCTTATTACATTTGCTTATAAATATAGGATAATTTAGGGATTTTATGTCTCTCTCTTCCTTCTATGAATTCTCACTATTGCCTTCATTTCTCTCTCCTTTAACATTCTCACTACTCTTTATTTCTCTCCCTACGACTCCCATCTCTCTCTTTCTTATTTATTATTATATTTTATCAATATTATAATATATTTAATTATACAACATAATTTTATTTATTTTATACACACGTAATACGGGTACATCATCCATAAGTATTATATTAAACATTTCGAACTTTTAGTGTTAAGAAGAGTGAAGTTAAAGTTTGGCATTATCCACTTTGTTTTGCTGTGAGGACTTTTTTTAAAAAAAACAAAAAATACGAAAACTAACTCAACATAAGATGGTAACCAATATAAATTAAGATGAATAGAAAATCTGGTTGAATCATAAAATTAACTGAATCAAAAGTTCAAATTTTTTTTTTTCTTTCTCCGTAAATGGTGGTTTAATTAACTAGCTGGTTCATGATTCGATTTAGAGATCTGATTAGCCAGTTAATTTAATTTCTCTAAAAATAAAAAAAATCCTGCCGCGTGACAGAAAAAGCCAAGGGCAAAGGCTAAACTTCTCGTTCCTAAACAGTATACACACTACCCACTATGTCCTTTGGTCCAAAAAACGGGAATCAGATTCAGTTTGCCATAGTTTGAAAATAGGTGCGATGATTGCTGCCATAGCCACGGAGCAGCTACCATGTCCAAAATATACATAATGATACATACATAATGCTATATTATTATATTATAAGGTAACAAAATGCGCACACATAGACATATACGCAATACAATATGTGTCAATGCCATATAACATATTTATTATATATTGTAATAATATTATATATTATATATCTACAATATACATATGAATTTATATTATATCATTACTTTGTATTATGCATATATCATCATGTACTGATATTTATGTTATAATTAATGGCCCCTATAAACTGGGGACATTTTTTACAAATTACTCATGTATACACATTCCCTTCCATTTTGAATTTGTCACAACCAAACATAATAATTAGATAAAATAATCATTCCAATCTTCATTCAATTTTAATCTAATCCATTTTGTTAAAAGATCATTTCTACATGCCAAATATGCAATTGTAAAGATGCAAGTGAGTTTCTAAAATTTTCCTCCGTCTTATCTTCTGATTTTGCATTTTTTCTTTTCTTCTTGAGTTATTTCTTCACTCTAACTAATGATACCCTTGCCATCTTTTTTTTTTTTTAAATAATGATTTTGAATTTATAAGTCATTGCGGGTTGGAATTTTTAAAAGATATTGTATTTGTAACAAGTCATGAGTGAAGAGTTGAACAAAATTAATGAAATAAGAGAAAGTTTTGTTTTCTGCTGAAAATTGTTGTTGGTATATTAGATGGAAAAAAAAAAAAAAGGGAAATTTTGTTTTCTGTTGATATTCTTGTTGCCATATTCCATATTTATCCAAAAAGATGCAAAATGTCTTGGATGAGCTTGATCAGGACAGGAAAATAGTGAAACCTTTATTGGAATTATAATTGGGAAAAAAAAAAAAAAAAAAGAAAGCGCCGGATTTGTTGAAATTTGTGTTAGTTTAATATGAATAATAGGTTTGTTATCATTTCGACGAAAGAATCTTGGACTCGCATAGAAATTGATGCTTTACATCTAGTATAAAATAAATTCATCATTTAAACACGAGAAATCAGGATTTTTCATAGTTTTTTTTTTTTTTTTTGAATTATTAGCATGATAAAACATTGGCTAGTAGAAATATATATATATATATATATATGATATATTTATTTATTCTAATGGTTGATATTTCACTTTTAGCTAGGAAAATAACGTAATCTTGTTAATATTAGATATATATAGCATTGAATTTCTAATTTTCTTCCTAAGGGAACTAAAATTTATCAAAGAGTATTGTTACCAAAAAAGATACCAATTCTAACTACTACTTGTTTGATGAAAATAAAAAGACATGGTTGCTCATAACTCATAAAAAAGAAAGTTAAGTTTTGAGTTTAGTTACATAACTTTTGTTGTTTCGATTTTTAAGGAGATTGTGCGGTGGATAAATAAGAAGGTCGGTATGTTTTGTTGAAATAACAGTGCTAACAACAATGCTTGTTTTCCATTTTAAGAAGACCCAAAAAAGAAAAGACATGCAGAAAGCATCAAGAAATTATAGTGATACTGAGGTTGGAGGAGGAAGAAGAAGACGGTTTTACAGAGCTGCAGAGGCATGAACGGGGAAAGAGAAAATCCAGACTCGGAAAATCCGATCCCTGATGCTCTTCCTGCCCCTCCCAAAGGAGGATGGAAGTCCGTTTTCTACATACTCGGTAAGGAAAAGGAAAAAGAAGAACAAGACCATCTAATTATTTTCAACATGTTTTATGCTTTTGTTTCATGTTGTTTTGTGAAAATCTAATTATTTTGCTTTCGTTGATTCTGAAGGGAATGAATCATTTGAGAGGCTGGCTTCCATGAGTTTGAATATAAATTTGACCCTGTATCTGAAGACAAAGTATAATCTCTATGGTGTGTTCTTGATTAACATAGTCAGTATTTGGTCTGGTTGCACCAATATTTTGCCATTAGCCGGTGCTTTCATCGCCGAGAAGTACTCAGGCCGGTTTCGCACCCTCCTATACGGTTGCACGGCATCATTTCTGGTAAAAAAAAAAAATCTTATTTCTTTAGGGCTAATGTTCACGATCATATATAAAGTTTACATTTTTTTTGTTTTTTAAATTTCATTTCTTAACTTCAACACCAGACTAGACTCCATTGGACTTGTTAACGTTACAATATCTATTTTAACTTTTCTTACTTTCATCATTCATCAATGCATTTTGACAGATGCTATTGCCACACAATGAAAAGGAAATTACATGAGGGTAGTAACATCGAGAAGCGAAAGTACAATTGAGTATAACATATAGTAATATCGAAGTTTAGATATGAAATAGAAAGAACATTTAAAGCTTCTATTGTAATTGTGACATGGTCCTATAATAAATTGCACTGGCTAAGCTTTTATCATTTTTTCCACTTTGATTAAAGCGTTTTTTTTTTTTTTTTTTTTTTTTTTTTTGTTGGTTAATTCAAGGGAATGGGGATGATGACACTAACTGCTGCACTACCAGAACTAAGGCCCAAACCTTGTGAAACACATATGAACTGTGAACATCCAAGTGGTGGCCACCTTGCCTTCCTGATTGCGGGTCTTGGGCTTCTGGCAGTTGGAGCAGGAGGTGTCCGACCATGTTGTATCGCTTTCGGGGCCGACCAATTCCTCAATGGAAAGAAAGCCAATAAGAACTTGCAAAGCTTCTATAACTGGTGGTACTTGTCCTTCACAGCTACATTGATAATAGCTCTCACAGTAGTTGTCTATATACAGACCAAGATCAGTTGGGTGATAGGTCTCGCCATCCCGACTGGTTGCTTAGCATTCTCCATTTTCATATTCTTGCTTGGACGCCACACTTACATCCGTGTGAGGCCCCAAGGAAGCGTGTATGCTGAACTAGTTCAGGTGGTCGTCGCGTCCTGGAGGAAACGACATTTAACTATCCAAAATGACGACTATGGGGCATTATATGAGATTCCCATGGAAGAATACAACACAGAGATAAGAAGACTTGCACATACTGAGAGGTTCAAGTTCCTTGACAAGGCGGCTATAGTGGCTGACCCAAGTGAACTAAATAGCGAAGGCAGTGCTAAGGATCGGTGGAGGTTATGCACCGTGCAACAAGTAGAGCAGCTAAAATGCCTGGTTGAGATCGGCCCGGCCTGGCTATCAGGAATCATGTGTTTCCTGGCAATGGATCAGCAAAATGTGATTGGAATTCTTCAAGTAATACAAATGGACCTGTCGATTGGACCGCATTTTCAAATGCCCCCAAGTTGGCTAGCACTCGGTTCTATGATCGTCCTCTCGCTGTGGATATTCATATACGAATGCATCGTACCGCGTGCTTCCAAGAAATTCCGTGGCAAGAATCGTAAGAAACTCACACTACAACAAAGGATGAACATTGGCATTGTAATGGCAATTCTATGCATGTCAACAGCCGCAATAGTCGAGAGGAAGCGTCGCGAAACAGCTTTAAAGGCTTCCCCAATGAGTGTTGCATGGCTCCTGCCACAATTTGCACTATCAGGGCTCGTTGAAGCTTTTGCAGCCATTGCCATAATGGAGATGCTGACTTCACATGTGCCAGAGAACTTGAGGACCATTGGAGGGGCAATCAATTTCCTTTCAATCTCTTTAGCAAATTACTTGACGTCATCTCTTGTCAGCACCATCCACAAATTGACAGGGAGAAATGGGAACACTCCATGGGTTGGTGCTCGTGATCTTAACCAGTGTCGGCTCGATTACTATTACGTTGTCATCGCATGCATAAGCATTGTGAATCTCGTATATTACAATCTCTTTGCAAAGAGATTTTTGGTAAGAGTTAATGCACAGACAGAAGATGCACGAACTGAGGATGGTAGCTCAAAAAGTTGCGAATAATTAGAAGGGTGTTTGAGGTGAATGTGGAAGATGGAAATTTTTTAGTCGTGAACTTTAAGGTAATTGTTGCATATAAACAAGAGTATAGAAACGTTTCCTTTCTCTCTAAGTAAAACACAAAGATGTTATTTATAGATTGAAAGCGTGAGGTGTCCCAAATCTGCAAAAAAATTAACAATCGTAAATATTTGATAATAATGATGACCTCAATTATACTCAGCAACCAGTTTTTTTCAAATTATAAATCATATCACGATAAACGAAATAATACATAGAATTGTAATCGAATTAAAGAAGAAAGTATAACTAAAAATAAAAGTGGGAAGTATTAAAAATATAACAAAAGATATTCAAAATAGTATATGAATGTTAATGCAAAGTATCAAAGGGCAATCAAATTATAAACGAAGGCAAGTATTTGAAAATATATCTAAAAGTAATATTTTTATCCGTAACTAAGTCTTTCCAAGAACCATAAATGTTGATAGGAAATTTCAAACGTAAATTTTTTAGGCCTACACTGACCTATTTAAGTATTGGGCTAACCTAATTAAGCTCAAGATTGACGTAATCCACCATCAATCGACCTGCTTTGCCTAAGTAAACTCCAAACAAGGATTAGACACCATCTAACACTCGACTTAGCATCAAGATAGTCATAACAATCGCAAGACAAGCGAATTAGGCTCTAAGACATGGTCAACAATTACATCCCTTCAATCTTGAAATACGGTAGCATGTATAACTCCACTCGGTGGACTTAGTAGACGTGTCAACATGTTGAACATGCTCTTAGATATGTGGCAGCTCTCCTCTACAAATAGCCCAAGCACTCCAATGGTAACCTACCTTGACTTCTTTGCACACTTAGGCCTATATTAAGCTCTCTTACTTTCTTATTCATTCGAATTTGGATCCACTCTATTTACTTTTCCTCAATTTGCAAATTAATAGTTGAAATTATCTTGATTTTTGAAATCCCCTATAATGTCATCATGACACCATCATTTTCCTTTTAATCTCAACCATTAATTACATATAGTAGATTGAGGAAAATTAAATAGAGATTATCCATTTCCTATCTATTCTCTTATAAGTACCTATTAACTTAAATATCGAGGTGGTCATACCAAATAATACCTCAATATCCTTCATCGTGTTCTCTTATGCAGGCCCATTGTATACTCGCATAAAGCCCAATCACATCATTGTCTATCAATAGAATCCTACTGATAACTATAAGAAACCACATCCCTTAACTCCAATAACCCTATACTTCCAACACCACCACTTGCTCAGAGTAAGACTAGCACATTGGTAAGCTTTCTAACCATCTGAGAATTTCACTCAGTCTACAATCCACTTTTAACACCACCGATTTCTAATGCACTTATCTTTCTCCCTAATGTAGTAAACTAAATCACATTTCATCACTTTAGAGAGTTTCCTAACCCAGCCTTCTACCTTTTTCCAACAACCGCAATATCTCATCACCTCCAAACTATTAGTAAATCAAATACAAACTTTTGGTGAATATCATTTTCATGTGGAATTTGTTACTATAACAAAACATGACCATAATCAGGCAAGGTATTTGAGAAATATAGTAGTTTCTTTAGTACCTTACAATAACCCACCTCATAGGTGTTTACTTAACCTATCAATATCCCGAGCATACTCAAATAAGGTAACTAAAAGTAGAATCATTTTTCCATCCTTAAAATGAAGATTAAAGATAAGACTAAACAAAATTTCAACTTGAATTTGCTTTTTACAATCAAGAATATCACAAATATCAATAACAAACCACTTATGTAAACATTCAAAATGCATTTACTAAGCATCCAACATGCAATATAGATTCATATGTGAGTTGCCATCTACGCTTTTGTGCATGTAAACGTGATATATGAGGTCAAGTATGATGATGTGTTTAAGAATGACATGAGTTAAAAAATGCTTTAATAGAGAAATGCTTGGTTTATGTTATGAATATATTATGTAAATCATTGGAGTAGAAGTTGTTAGAATTAACCCATTCAAATAGGTCAAGGTCCAAGCAACCATTTAGATGACTTAAGTTGTCCTAGCTCTTCTTCTTCTCTCTTGCATCCAGACGCAATCTATAAATAGTTTTTTTTTTTTTTTTTTTTTGGAATGTAACACATAAATATTGGAACAAGAAAAACTTTAACCATCTCAAACTTCCTATTGACAGGCCTTACTGGGCCCAAGCTCCAAAAGCCTAGGCTTGAGTACATCTACCTACTCAAGTGTCCTCAAGTACTTCCCCAGGTCCCTTATCAACCTAATTAGTTCGAACCCACCACCGCCTATAGATCTACTCCTACCTAAGTCCAACTACCTAAGCATAACTTTTCAAACCACACCTGAGGGAATTCACTACTTAGCTTACTTAATGCCAACACAGCCAACTCAAGCCTACCTCTAGAACTCCTTTACCTCATGCTCCTCAAGACCTCCAAAGCTATTGCCAACATCTTCGGGTACCTAACTCCTTAGTACCCAAAGCCCCGAGGACCCCATAAACCTTAGGATAATCAAATCTAAGCTCAACCTATAGCCTCGACCTCAACCCCTAAGCTTATGCTAAGTGTTCAAGACATGACTTAACGACCCTGGTGCCATGACTGCTTTGCTGACTCTCTCTCTCTCTCTCTCTCTCTCTCTCTCCCCCCTCATTAAATACAGCCTAACAATCTATAGTAAAACCTAAAGACCTAACTGCCCTGACTATGACGAGTACCTATGTAGATGTAACAACTACCTTTTCTTAGCATCACTTGTCAAGCCCTATTTTGTTTTCCTTAGTTTAATCCATATTAAACCTAACTTGCTTAATACAGATTACTCGGCATAAAATTAAGGAAACATTTTTCTTTAAAAAAATGTATAAAAAATTGGACTCGTCAACTAATTTAACTAGTAAAAAAATAAAATTAGGGTTTCCAAACGGGAAAACCTTAATTTAGCCATTAATTCATGCATTTTCTAAAAAAATAATTTTTAGAAAAACTGAGTTTAAGGGTTAACCTATTAAAACTAAGTCACCATATAAAAATAAAAAATTAATGGGCTTTATTTTTATATTTTTTTTCTAAAAATACTAAGATATATACAAATACCTAAAATATAACTAAAATGAATTTTTCATTATCTTTTTAGTACAAATTTTTCAAGGAAAAGGAAAAAAAATCATTTTTATACGGTTACTTCAAAAATACATACATACCCACTAGTCAGAATTAAACCAACATGGTTCTTTTTTATAAAATATTTATGTATTCTTTTATTTTCTAAAATTAAGTCAGATTTACGTTTATTTAACAATTTATTATTTAAAAAAAACTAAAAAAATCTAATCTCATGAATCTAAGAAAATCCTAATTAAACTAAATCTTTTTGAAAATCCTAATTAAGATTTTTAATTAATTAATTTATTTTAAAACTCACTACGTATCAAAAATATCTTTCTTAAATCTACTATACACTAAGATACGATTTAGATACGTATCTTCTCTAAAAATATGAATATCAGAGAAAATATACGCAATTTTTTCTAAAAACTGTAATTTTACTAAAAATACAATTTATCAAAAATTCAAATTATCTAACAAAATAACAGACGACATGACGATTCAAAAAATAACAAAAAAAAAAACCTATACTAAAAAAATGAGTTAATAAAAATAATTAAACTAACTAACAAAATAAAATAATTAATTAAAGAAAATAATTTTATTACCTCAACAAGTCAAATCACGTGTCAGCATGTTTACAGCAATGGTCGTGCAGCATGGATCGTAACCGTGCCCGACAGTAGTGCGTCATGATCGTATGGAATAGCAGTACATCGTGATCGTGTGCAATGTGTAAGTCATGATAATGTGCAACATGTATTATTGTGCACGAGTTGGCAATGATCAAATAGTGTATGCATGCTATGGTCGACTGTATGAGATCATGTGTTCAAGTAAGTGGCGTATGACTGCGTCAATATGCGTAACTGTGCATCGTGTGTATTGTGTATGGGTCAGCTTCGCATGTGTGTATTGTGGGATACATCAGGTACTGTAGGTGTTCTGTGCAATATCATGGCATGTGGCATTGTGTGTGTATCAAGGTAGTATGCAATTAGTCAAGGCTATTGTCAGTGTGTTGTGTTGGTCTTCATATGTACAAGCTCAATGTAGTAAGGCTAATGTGTGAGACGTGGTCTAGTGCGAGTGATTAGGAGACGTATTTGTGTTCAAGGGGGTGTGAAGTGCTAGTATATTCAAGCTATCGGCATGTTATGTTCAAGGGTTGTCGGCGTGAAGTGCTAGCGTGTTTAGAGGCTGTCGACGTGATATTAGGCTGATCGTATATTGTGATTAGGGGAAGTATAGTAAAGATTAGGTACTGGGTTTCATACAACACGTAGATGTGGACTAGTGTTTTTTGTGATTGTAGGGGGAGTGTAATTGTAAAAATGTTTTAAACTTCACTATCGACTCACTATTTATAAACCTCACAACCAAATCTTTTGTATCTCTTCAGCTATAGATTTCATCTCAACAAACCTAAATACGATAACGAATCTCGGATGCAAAAAATACGATTTAGATTATTTGAAGATTCAACCTAGTTTCTAAAAACCTTATTTTAATTTGTGCTTTCTATTTTTCGGGCCTAACTCAGTCTAACTTGATTTAGCTCAATAACCTACTTAATAAATCATAAGTCTATTTTAACCCAATATAAGTTAGATGAAAAAAAATCCACTTTATGTCGGACTAAACTAAAATATTTTAATAAATTCTAATCCTTCAACGACTTAAATTTTATTAATTTGAACATATACCATTATCCAATTCAATCCCAAACGACTCAACTTGACTTAACATAATTCTACTGGACTCACTACCACTTATCACTTCATTTTTATTACTTTTTTCAATTTTCATTTTTTTATTTTTTTATTTTCTACTATTTCTGGCTTAATAAAACTACTTAAAAAAATGGAAAAAATGAGGTGCCTACACTACCAATCGACAAAATGATGTTGTCCCCTCCTGTACTGTACTTACTTCACTGTACCAATCACATATAAGCCAATCCTAGCCTACCATGTATCCCAAATAGATAAGCTCCATGCCTCATAAATAAGCCATAAAGCCACAAATACAAGGATCCGATCCCCAAGCTCTCCTTATGCTTCTTTTAAACACTCAAAACTCTTTGTTTTTCCCTTTTTGCTAACTTAAACATCAAAGTGCCCTCATTAGCTTAGCCACAAAGAGCTTTCTTGCAAGTCCACTACCATGAACAACAACCAAACCACCAAACAACCACCTAATAGTGATCTTAGCATCACCACTTCCCATTTAGATGAGCCATCCTTTTTAGTAAATGAAGAACCCTTACACATGGCGACCTTAAACCATCTTAAACTAATGGCTTTTATACAAATCAAGCCCTATCATAGAAATAAACTTTTATATTACCATTGCTTCTAAGGAAGACAAATCGATATAACCATATACCCTATTTTATGGTTGAGTCTTAAGGTTGATTCTCCAACTGTAGGAAATGTTGAAGGGATCTTCGATAATCATAATCCATGACTCCATGAGCTTGATGGTTAAAGGGTATGATGTTGTTTGATTTTTGCTATAAATGTTGACTTATGAAATGTTGCATACCAAATATGATGTATTGTTATAAAATTTGGTTAGTCCCTCCGTCAATGATTAATTGTTTACTTAGGTTTCAAATAAAGAGGAAAATACAATGAACTCCCTAAACTTTGACCATAATGTGCATATATATCATGGACTTTCAAATGTTACAAATAAGCCCCTTAAACTTTGATAATTTACCAAATAATCCTCAAAGGCAATAAATAACCCTTTAAATTTGACATTGGTTTGGAAATACCCCCTTGAACTTATCAAAGTGTATTTTGATACCTCTTAAACTTTGACCTTAATGTGTTTTCTTTCAATTAAAAAAGCAAATGTTCTTTATATTACCAATTTATTAAAGTTTAAGGGAGGTGATTTACAATGTGCAAAAGTTCGAAGGAGTATATTTAGACCTCGTCACAGTTTATGAAAGTTATTTGTAATTTATCCATGAGTTAAATTCAACTTGCATTGTACATTACTCTTTACATATCTCGAAGGCTAAAATTGTAACATCGTAGGTAGAGTAGATGCTTAATTACTTGCAAACTAAGTAATGTGGGAGTTGTCATGCTTTTAGCGGAACTTATAATCTATCTTATCACCTTGAGTTTACATGCTTTTGGAGGCATTAATAGCTAAGGAAGTCAATTTTTCAATCTCACCTCTCCTATGATGTATTTAATTATTTGTATTGCTAAGGATGTTACACCAAGAGATTTAAGTATAGGTTATTAGGTGACATAAACACAAGAAGTAGTTGTAGCTCTTAACCCAAGGTTATGAAGGGTTATACCTTAAACCTTACCATGATTACTAAAAGATCCCATGTGATGTTATATTATATATGTTTATCTATGCATAGCATATATATGGAAAACTTACTTATCTTCTCATGTGATTTGGGACATTAAGAGTTTTCCCCTCAGTTGAGTTATGGTGTTACGCTCCAAAGCAGCAGAGTCGTAACAGCTCTGCCGTGTAAATCATTCTAAGATGGAAGTTGGTCTTACAACCGCTATCTTAGACTTGATCCATACAAGGCGTCCACAACTAACCCTCTTTGAAGTAAATAGTTTGTAATTTAAATAAATCATTTACTTAAGAAAGTGAGAAAATTTATATATATACACTATAATTCAGTTATTACATTATTCAAAAATGTAAAATTCTAAAATAAAAACTTAGACCTTAAGAATATATGTTTGTTCTTCAAATATTTTTCCTCACTCCCTAAAATCCAGTAATTGCTAGCTTTAGAGTAGTTGTATGCCGCTTCTTAGCCAGCACCTGCACGATATCTATAGGGATGTGAGTAACCACAGCTCAGTAAGTTAGGATAGAGGATTTAAAATTATACCACAAACATAACAAAGTTATCAATTCACTTATTAGGTACAATGCATGTTCAAGCAAATGTCATCATACGATATTGTCCGGCCCGTCGTGAAATTAGAGACATTGCATCCGCTCTAATCCGGGTTGAGGAGTTGCCGTTAATGCAAAAACTCATGACCAAACCCAGGCTTATGAAATGGAGACATGGCTCCTCCCGCGACTACCTTCTAACCATTGACTTCACCCTCGTCGCGACCTCCTCTCCTATCACTTAATTCAACTAAGAATGAAGAAGGGATCATTTTGCAATCCTACGTTATCCCTTTCGAAGGGGTTGGTATTTGGCCGGAGAATCCTAGGTTCTCCTAATGGGTTGCCATGTAGGTCCGATTATGATCACAGGTCGTATATTTGATTAGGTCCATTTTAGGGTGATCAATTATTTTACACAAATCATACAATACAAGCTAAAACAATAGACAAAATCATAGCATCACTCATAATCAAGCACATGCACACAATCAACTATCTAACAAGCACAACCAAGCATAATCTCAAGCCTCCAAAATACAGCAACGTATTAATCCCAACTTACCTTGACTCCTTGCTCACTCACTCGAGGTCCGACTTGCTCAGACCATCACCGGTCATCCCTATAACACAAACGTGGTTTCAGTTTTTCATATAACTATTATAGGTTCGTTTTATCCTATAACGCTTATTGTTATGTTTTGTTTAGGGTTTAATATAGCTAATTATCTAGGTTTTAAGTCTTTTACAATTATTCTAGGTTTGGGGTTAGGTTTGGGTTCGATTTCGATTTCCGCATCGATTTCTAAATTAGATTCTAGTTCGATTTCTAAGTATTGTTTTATACTTGAACTCTAGAAACTTGTTTTAAATCATAATTTGAAATTAATCACTTTACTTCTAGATATCCTAAATACCATTATTACCCCTAATTAGTATTTTATTATATCCAGTACACTTAAATCCTTAATTGTATACCGAATTTACTCTTAATGTAAAAAATGTTTACATTTTTCATATAATTACATAAATTCAAACAGATTTATTGTATATTTTTATTGTTATCATAATATCAATTTTTATTCGAATGTTTTCTATTTATTATATTTCTAATAATTATGTATTATGTATTATCACTTATTATGTATATAATACATATCTAATATTTCTAACACTCTAATTACCATCTCCCAACATCAATTATCATTTCAAAATGTCTAAATTCATCCTAAATTATATTTTACTTCAATTATCCTAATTTGAAAAATTAACTCAACATTTACTATTTTTCTCTATTACTCATTTACTACATAATTAATCTAATAATTACATCTAACATCCTAAATGCTATAAGTATCATACTTCATCAGATTTCAACATCCTAAAACATATAATTATTCACTAAATCAGTAATTAACCATTTAATTACTTAATTAACCCTAAATTACCCATTTTATGCCTCATTTTAAGGCCTAAATATTATCTAAAATTTTAGAAAATTAAATTTTGAAAACGGGCTTTATAGCACTGTTCTATATCATCTAAGTAGTCTACACAAAAATTTTTGGTTCGAAACATGCTTGGTTTTACATGATTTCTTAAGGACCATATGTCACAGGATATATTATCATCAAAATAATATTTTTCCTAAAAACTACATACAAAAATATTCTAGAATAACAAGTTTCATAATTTTCTAAGAATATTTAATATTTTTACAAAATTATACAAAATCGGACTGGAAATCGAACTCACAGATTTAGGTAGCTCCGACCAACTTCGGTGGCCATGGGTATGTCGGCCTACCTGGGTGCTGCCACCATCGTATGATGGTCGTCCACTCTCAGCTACTCATCGAGTCTGAGTTTTCTTTACAAGCCCCAACTGCACAGTTTTCCTTTTTTTTTTTTCCTCT